>OX463755.1:113883755-114460871 GCA_949824845.1 Rhingia rostrata | reverse complement strand
CGACCATCAAAATCAATCGAAGCATTAGCTGGGAATTCGATTCGCAAGTCACGCTAGACGTCCGAAACATTAAAAAAAACTCTAAAATTTAGCCCGAAAAAACATGTTTTTTTAAAACGCTTTTATGAACATAATTTTGGATCCAGTATTATTTGGTGTAAAATAAATATGGAGAAAACTTTTGTTTTGGAGTTGTAAGCCCAATTTAATCAGTTTTATTTAACAAAAACGGAAAGATGTATGATTTTGATGATTTTGGATAGTTCAGATTTACAAAATGACGCGTATTTCTGATTCAATGTAGTTTTTATGTAATGTTGTATATTTTTCGTTAACTAGACCTCTTCAGCTTTATAATAAGTGGTCGACCATCAAAATCAGTCGAAGCATTAGCTGGGAATTCGATTCGCAAGTCACGCTAGACGTCCGAAACATTAAAAAAAAACTCTAAAATTTAACCCGAAAAAACATGTTTTTTAAAAACGCTTTTATGAACATAATTTTGGATCCAGTATTATTTGGTGTAAAATAAATATGGAGAAAACTTTTGTTTTGGAGTTGTAAGCCCAATTTAATCAGTTTATTTAACAAAAACGGAAAGATGTATGATTTTGATGATTTTGGATAGTTCAGATTTACAAAATGACGCGTATTTCTGATTCAATGTAGTTTTTATGTAATGTTGTATATTTTTCGTTAACTAGACCTCTTCAGCTTTGTAATAAGTGGTCGACCATCAAAATAGGTCGAAGCATTAGTTGGGAATTCGATTCGCAAGTCACGCTAGACGTCCGAAACATTAAAAAAAACTCTAAAATTTAACCCGAAAAAACATGTTTTTTAAAAACGCTTTTATGAACATAATTTTGGATCCAGTATTATTTGGTGTAAAATAAATATGGAGAAAACTTTTGTTTTGGAGTTGTAAGCCCAATTTAATCAGTTTTATTTAACAAAAACGGAAAGATGTATGATTTTGATGATTTTGGATAGTTCAGATTTACAAAATGACGCGTATTTCTGCTTCAATGTAGTTTTTATGTAATGTTGTATATTTTTCGTTAACTAGACCTCTTTAGCTTTATAATAAGTGGTCGACCATCAAAATCGGTCGAAGCATTAGCTGGGAATTCGATTCGCAAGTCACGCTAGACGTCCGAAACATTAAAAAAAACTCTAAAATTTAACCCGAAAAAACATGTTTTTTTAAAAACGCTTTTATGAACATAATTTTGGATCCAGTATTATTTGGTGTAAAATAAATATGGAGAAAACTTTTGTTTTGGAGTTGTAAGCCCAATTTAATCAGTTTTATTTAACAAAAACGGAAAGATGTATGATTTTGATGATTTTGGATAGTTCAGATTTACAAAATGACGCGTATTTCTGATTCAATGTAGTTTTATGTAATGTTGTATATTTTTCGTTAACTAGACCTCTTCAGCTTTATAATAAGTGGTCGACCATCAAAATCGGTCGAAGCATTAGTTGGGAATTCGATTCGCAATTCACGCTAGACGTCCGAAACATTAAAAAAAACTCTAAAATTTAACCCGAAAAAACATGTTTTTTAAAAACGCTTTTATGAACATAATTTTGGATCCAGTATTATTTGGTGTAAAATAAATATGGAGAAAACTTTTGTTTTGGAGTTGTAAGCCCAATTTAATCAGTTTTATTTAACAAAAACGGAAAGATGTATGATTTTGATGATTTTGGATAGTTAAGATTTACAAAATGACGCGTATTTCTGCTTCAATGTAGTTTTTAAGTAATGTTGTATATTTTTCGTTACCTAGACCTCTTCAGCTTTATAATAAGTGGTCGACCATCAAAATCGGTCGAAGCATTAGTTGGGAATTCGATTCGCAAGTCACGCTAGACGTCAGAAACATTAAAAAAAACTCTAAAATTTAACCCGAAAAAACATGTTTTTTAAAAACGCTTTTATGAACATAATTTTGGATCCAGTATTATTTGGTGTAAAATAAATATTTAGAAAACTTTTGTTTTGGAGTTGTAACCCCAATTTAATCAGTTTTATGGAACAAAAACGGAAAGATGTATGATTTTGATGATTTTGGATAGTTCAGATTTACAAAATGACGCGTATTTCTAATTCAATGTAGTTTTTATGTAATGTTGTATATTTTTCGTTAACTAGACCTCTTCAGCTTTATAATAAGTGGTCGACTATCAAAATCGGTCGAAGCATTAGCTGGGAATTCGATTCGCAAGTCACGCTAGACGTCCGAAACATTAAAAAAAACTCTAAAATTTAACCCGAAAAAACATGTTTTTTTAAAAACGCTTTTATGAACATAATTTTGGATCCAGTATTATTTGGTGTAAAATAAATATGGAGAAAACTTTTGTTTTGGAGTTGTAAGCCCAATTTAATCAGTTTTATGGAACAAAAACGGAAAGATGTATGATTTTGATGATTTTGGATAGTTCAGATTTACAAAATGACGCGTATTTCTGATTCAATGTAGTTTCTATATAATGTTGTATATTTTTCGGTAACTAGACCTCTTCAGCTTTATAATAAGTGGTCGACCATCAAAATCGGTCGAAGCATTAGCTGGGAATTCGATTCGCAAGTCACGCTAGAAGTCCGAAACATTAAAAAAAAACTCTAAAATTTAACCCGAAAAAACATGTTTTTTTAAAAATGCTTTTATGAACATAATTTTGGATCCAGTATTATTTGGTGTAAAATAAATATGGAGAAAACTTTTGTTTTGGAGTTGTAAGCCCAATTTAATCAGTTTTATGGAACAAAAAACGGAAAGATGTATGATTTTGATGATTTTGGATAGTTCAGATTTACAAAATGACGCGTATTTCTGATTCAATGTAGTTTTTATGTAATGTTGTATATTTTTCGTTAACTAGACCTCTTCAGCTTTATAATAAGTGGTCGACCATCAAAATCGGTCGAAGCATTAGCTGGGAATTCGATTCGCAAGTCACGCTATACGTCCGAAACATTAAAAAAAACTCTAAAATTTAACCCGAAAAAACATGTTTTTTTAAAAACGCTTTTATGAACATAATTTTGGAACCAGTATTATTTGGTGTAAAATAAATATTTAGAAAACTTTTGTTTTGGAGTTGTAAGCCCAATTTAATCAGTTTTATGGAACAAAAACGGAAAGATGTATGATTTTGATGATTTTGGATAGTTCAGATTTACAAAATGACGCGTATTTCTAATTCAATGTAGTTTTTATGTAATGTTGTATATTTTTCGTTAACTATACCTCTTCAGCTTTATAATAAGTGGTCGACCATCAAAATCGGTCAAGCCTTAGCTGGGAATTCGATTCGCAAGTCACGCTAGACGTCCGAAACATTAAAAAAACTCTAAAATTTAACCCGAAAAAACATGTTTTTTTAAAAACGCTTTTATGAACATAATTTTGGATCTAGTATTATTTGGTGTAAAATAAATATGGAGAAAACTTTTGTTTTGGAGTTGTAAGCCCAATTTAATCAGTTTTATGGAACAAAAACGGAAAGATGTATGATTTTGATGATTTTGGATAGTTCAGATTTACAAAATGACGCGTATTTCTGATTCAATGTAGTTTTTATGTAATGTTGTATATTTTTCGTTAACTAGACCTCTTCAGCTTAATAATAAGTGGTCGACCATCAAAATCGGTCGAAGCATTAGCTGGGAATTCGATTCGCAAGTCACGCTAGACGTCCGAAACATTAAAAAAAACTCTAAAATTTAACCCGAAAAAACATGTTTTTTTAAAAACGCTTTTATGAACATAATTTTGGATCCAGTATTATTTGGTGTAAAATAAATATGGAGAAAACTTTTGTTTTGGAGTTGTAAGCCCAATTTAATCAGTTTTATGGAACAAAAACGGAAAGATGTATGATTTTGATGATTTTGGATAGTTCAGATTTACAAAATGACTCGTATTTCTGATTCAATGTAGTTTTTATGCAATGTTGTATATTTTTCGGTAACTAGACCTCTTCAGCTTTATAATAAGCGGTCGACCATCAAAATCGGTCGAAGCATTAGCTGGGAATTCGATTCGCAAGTCACGCTATACGTCCGAAACATTAAAAAAAACTCTAAAATTTAACCCGAAAAAACATGTTTTTTTAAAAACGCTTTTATGAACATAATTTTGGATCCAGTATTATTTGGTGTAAAATAAATATTTAGAAAACTTTTGTTTTGGAGTTGTAAGCCCAATTTAGTCAGTTTTATGGAACAAAAACGGAAAGATGTATGATTTTGATGATTTTGGATAGTTCAGATTTACAAAATGAAGCGTATTTCTAATTTAATGTAGTTTTTATGTAATGTTGTATATTTTTCGTTAACTAGACCTCTTCAGCTTTATAATAAGTGGTCGACCATCAAAATCGGTCGAAGCATTAGCTGGGAATTCGATTCGCAAGTCACGCTAGACGTCCGAAACATTAAAAAAAACTCTAAAATTTAACCCGAAAAAACATGTTTTTTTAAAAACGCTTTTATGAACATAATTTTGGATCCAGTATTATTTGGTGTAGAATAAATATGGAGAAAACTTTTGTTTTGGAGTTGTAAGCCCAATTTAATCAGTTTTATTTAACAAAAACGGAAAGATGTATGATTTTGATGATTTTGGATAGTTCAGATTTACAAAATGACGCGTATTTCTGCTTCAATGTAGTTTTTATGTAATGTTGTATATTTTTCGTTAACTAGACCTCTTTAGCTTAATAATAAGTCGTCGACCATCAAAATTGGTCGAAGCATTAGCTGGGAATTCGATTCGCAAGTCACGCTAGACGTCCGAAACATTAAAAAAAAACTCTAAAATTTAACCCGAAAAAACATGTTTTTTTAAAAACGCTTTTATGAACATAATTTTGGATCCAGTATTATTTGGTGTAAAATAAATATGGAGAAAACTTTTGTTTTGGAGTTGTAAGCCCTATTTAATCAGTTTTATGGAACAAAAACGGCAAGATGTATGATTTTGATGATTTTGGATAGTTCAGATTTACAAAATGAAGCGTATTTCTAATTTAATGTAGTTTTTATGCAATGTTGTATATTTTTCGGTAACTAGACCTCTTCAGCTTTATAATAAGTGGTCGACCATCAAAATCGGTCGAAGCATTAGCTGGGAATTCGATTCGCAAGTCACGCTAGACGTCCGAAACATTAAAAAAAACTCTAAAATTTAACCCGAAAAAACATGTTTTTTTAAAAACGCTTTTATGAACATAATTTTGGATCCAGTATTATTTGGTGTAGAATAAATATGGAGAAAACTTTTGTTTTGGAGTTGTAAGCCCAATTTAATCAGTTTTATTTAACAAAAACGGAAAGATGTATGATTTTGATGATTTTGGATAGTTCAGATTTACAAAATGACGCGTATTTCTGATTCAGTGTAGTTTTTATGTAATGTTGTATATTTTTCGTTAACTAGACCTCTTCAGCTTTATAATAAGTGGTCGACCATCAAAATCGGTCGAAGCATTAGCTGGGAATTCGATTCGCAAGTCACGCTAGAAGTCCGGAACATTAAAAAAAACTCTAAAATTTTACCCGAAAAAACATGCTTTTTTAAAAACGCTTTTATGAACATAATTTTGGATCCAGTATTATTTGGTGTAAAATAAATATGGAGAAAACTTTTGTTTTGGAGTTGTAAGCCCAATTTAATCAGTTTTATGGAACAAAAACGGAAAGATGTATGATTTTGATGATTTTGGATAGTTCAGATTTACAAAATGACGCGTATTTCTGATTCAATGTAGTTTTTATGTAATGTTGTATATTTTTCGTTAACTAGACCTCTTCAGCTTTATAATAAGTGGTCGACCATCAAAATCGGTCGAAGCATTAGCTGGGAATTCGATTCGCAAGTCACGCTATACGTCCGAAACATTAAAAAAAACTCTAAAATTTAACCCGAAAAAACATGTTTTTTTAAAAACGCTTTTATGAACATAATTTTGGATCCAGTATTATTTGGTGTAAAATAAATATTTAGAAAACTTTTGTTTTGGAGTTGTAAGCCCAATTTAATCAGTTTTATTTAACAAAAACGGAAAGATGTATGATTTTGATGATTTTGGATAGTTCAGATTTACAAAATGACGCTTATTTCTGATTCAGTGTAGTTTTTATGTAATGTTGTATATTTTTCGTTAACTAGACCTCTTCAGCTTTATAATAAGTGGTCGACCATCAAAATCGGTCGAAGCATTAGCTGGGAATTCGATTCGCAAGTCAAGCTAGAAGTCCGAAACATTAAAAAAAACTCTAAAATTTTACCCGAAAAAACATGTTTTTTTAAAAACGCTTTTATGAACATAATTTTGGATCCAGTATTATTTGGTGTAAAATAAATATGGAGAAAACTTTTGTTTTGGAGTTGTAAGCCCAATTTAATCAGTTTTATGGAACAAAAACGGAAAGATGTATGATTTTGATGATTTTGGATAGTTCAGATTTACAAGATGACGCGTATTTCTGATTCAATGTAGTTTCTATATAATGTTGTATATTTTTCGTTAACTAGACCTCTTTAGCTTTATAATAAGTGGTCGACCATCAAAATCGGTCGAAGCATTAGCTGGGAATTCGATTCGCAAGTCACGCTATACGTCCGAAACATTAAAAAAAACTCTAAAATTTAACCCGAAAAAACATGTTTTTTTAAAAACGCTTTTATGAACATAATTTTGGATCCAGTGTTATTTGGTGTAAAATAAATATTTAGAAAACTTTTGTTTTGGAGTTGTAAGCCCAATTTAATCAGTTTTATTTAACAAAAACGGAAAGATGTATGATTTTGATGATTTAGGATAGTTCAGATTTACAAAATGACGCGTATTTCTGCTTCAATGTAGTTTTTATGTAATGTTGTATATTTTTCGTTAACTAGACCTCTTTAGCTTTATAATAAGTGGTCGACCATCAAAATTGGTCGAAGCATTAGCTGGGAATTGGATTCGCAAGTCACGCTAGACGTCCGAAACATCAAAAAAAACTCTTAAATTTAACCCGAAAAAACATGTTTCTTTAAAAACGCTTTTATGAACATAATTTTGGATCCAGTATTATTTGGTGTAAAATAAATATGGAGAAAACTTTTGTTTTGGAGTTGTAAGCCCAATTTAATCAGTTTTATTTAACAAAAACGGAAAGATGTATGATTTTGATGATTTTGGATAGTTCAGATTTACAAAATGACGCGTATTTCTGCTTCAATGTAGTTTTTATGTAATGTTGTATATTTTTCGTTAACTAGACCTCTTTAGCTTTATAATAAGTGGTCGACCATCAAAATTGGTCGAAGCATTAGCTGGGAATTCGATTCGCAAGTCACGCTAGACGTCCGAAACATTAAAAAAAAACTCTAAAATTTAACCCGAAAAAACATGTTTTTTTAAAAACGCTTTTATGAACATAATTTTGGATCCAGTATTATTTGGTGTAAAATAAATATGGAGAAAACTTTTGTTTTGGAGTTGTAAGCCCAATTTAATCAGTTTTATTTAACAAAAACGGAAAGATGTATGATTTTGATGATTTTGGATAGTTCAGATTTACAAAATGACGCGTATTTCTGCTTCGATGTAGTTTTTATGTAATGTTGTATATTTTTTGTTAACTAGACCTCTTTAACTTTATAATAAGTGGTCGACCATCAAAATTGGTCGAAGCATTAGCTGGGAATTCGATTCGCAAGTCACGCTAGACGTCCGAAACATTAAAAAAAACTCTAAAATTTAACCCGAAAAATATGTTTTTTTAAAAACGCTTTTATGAACACAATTTTGGATCCAGTATTATTTGGTGTAAAATAAATATGGAGAAAACTTTTGTTTTGGAGTTGTAAGCCCAACTTATCAGTTTTATGGAACAAAAACGGAAAGATGTATGATTTTGATGATTTTTGGATAGTTCAGATTTACTAAATGACGCGTATTTCTGCTTCAATGTAGTTTTTATGTAATGTTGTATATTTTTCGTTAACTAGACCTCTTTAGCTTTATAATAAGTGGTCGACCATCAAAATTGGTCGAAGCATTAGCTGGGAATTCGATTCGCAAGTCACGCTAGACGTCCGAAACATTAAAAAAAACTCTAAAATTTAACCCGAAAAAACATGTTTTTTTAAAAACGCTTTTATGAACATAATTTTGGATCCAGTATTATTTGGTGTAAAATAAATATGGAGAAAACTTTTGTTTTGGAGTTGTAAGCCCAATTTAATCAGTTTTATTTAACAAAAACGGAAAGATGTATGATTTTGATGATTTTGGATAGTTCAGATTTACAAAATGACGCGTATTTCTGCTTCGATGTAGTTTTTATGTAATGTTGTATATTTTTTGTTAACTAGACCTCTTTAACTTTATAATAAGTGGTCGACCATCAAAATTGGTCGAAGCATTAGCTGGGAATTCGATTCGCAAGTCACGCTAGACGTCCGAAACATTAAAAAAAACTCTAAAATTTAACCCGAAAAAATATGTTTTTTTAAAAACGCTTTTATGAACACAATTTTGGATCCAGTATTAATTGGTGTAAAATAAATATGGAGAAAACTTTTGTTTTGGAGTTGTAAGCCCAATTTAATCAGTTTTATGGAACAAAAACGGAAAGATGTATGATTTTGATGATTTTGGATAGTTTAGATTTACAAAATGACGCGTATTTCTGATTCAATGTAGTTTTTATGTAAAGTTGTATATTTTTCGTTAACTAGACCTCTTCAGCGTTATAATAAGTGGTCGACCATCAAAATCGGTCGAAGCATAAGCTGGGAATTCGATTCGCAAGTCACGCTAGACGTCCGAAACATTAAAAATAAACTCTAAAATTTAACCCGAAAAAACATGTTTTTTTAAAAACGCTTTTATGAACATAATTTTGGATGCAGTATTATTTGGTGTAAAATAAATATGGAGAAAACTTTTGTTTTGGAGTTGTAAGCCCAATTTAATCAGTTTTATTTAACAAAAACGGAAAGATGTATGATTTTGATGATTTAGGATAGTTCAGATTTACAAAATGACGCGTATTTCTGCTTCAATGTAGTTTTTATGTAATGTTGTATATTTTTCGTTAACTAGACCTCTTTAGCTTTATAATAAGTGGTCGACCATCAAAATTGGTCGAAGCATTAGCTGGGAATTGGATTCGCAAGTCACGCTAGACGTCCGAAACATTAAAAAAAACTCTTAAATTTAACCCGAAAAAACATGTTTTTTTAAAAACGCTTTTATGAACATAATTTTGGATCCAGTATTATTTGGTGTAAAATAAATATGGAGAAAACTTTTGTTTTGGAGTTGTAAGCCCAATTTAATCAGTTTTATTTAACAAAAACGGAAAGATGTATGATTTTGATGATTTTGGATAGTTCAGATTTACAAAATGACGCGTATTTCTGCTTCAATGTAGTTTTTATGTAATGTTGTATATTTTTCGTTAACTACACCTCTTTAGCTTTATAATAAGTGGTCGACCATCAAAATTGGTCGAAGCATTAGCTGGGAATTCGATTCGCAAGTCACGCTAGACGTCCGAAACATTAAAAAAAACTCTAAAATTTAACCCGAAAAAACATGTTTTTTTAAAAACGCTTTTATGAACATAATTTTGGATCCAGTATTATTTGGTGTAAAATAAATATGGAGAAAACTTTTGTTTTGGAGTTGTAAGCCCAATTTAATCAGTTTTATTTAACAAAAACGGAAAGATGTATGATTTTGATGATTTTGGATAGTTCAGATTTACAAAATGACGCGTATTTCTGCTTCGATGTAGTTTTTATGTAATGTTGTATATTTTTTGTTAACTAGACCTCTTTAACTTTATAATAAGTGGTCGACCATCAAAATTGGTCGAAGCATTAGCTGGGAATTCGATTCGCAAGTCACGCTAGACGTCCGAAACATTAAAAAAAACTCTAAAATTTAACCCGAAAAAATATGTTTTTTTAAAAACGCTTTTATGAACACAATTTTGGATCCAGTATTATTTGGTGTAAAATAAATATGGAGAAAACTCTTGTTTTGGAGTTGTAAGCCCAATTTAATCAGTTTTATGGAACAAAAACGGAAAGATGTATGATTTTGATGATTTTGGATAGTTTAGATTTACAAAATGACGCGTATTTCTGATTCAATGTAGTTTTTATGTAAAGTTGTATATTTTTCGTTAACTAGACCTCTTCAGCGTTATAATAAGTGGTCGACCATCAAAATCGGTCGAAGCATAAGCTGGGAATTCGATTCGCAAGTCACGCTAGACGTCCGAAACATTAAAAAAAACTCTAAAATTAACCCGAAAAAACATGTTTTTTTAAAAACGCTTTTATGAACATAATTTTGGATCCAGTATTATTTGGTGTAAAATAAATATGAAAAAACTTTTGTTTTGGAGTTGTTAGGCCAATTTAATCAGTTTAATGCAACAAAAACGGAAAGATGTATGATTTTGATGATTTTGGATAGTTCAGATTTACAAAATGACGCGTATTTCTGATTCAATGTAGTTTTTATGTAATGTTGTATATTTTTTGTTAACTAGACCTCTTCAGCTTTATAATAAGTGGTCGACCATCAAAATCGGTCGAAGCATCGGTCGAAGCATTAGCTGGGAATTCGATTCGCAAGTCACGCTAGACGTCCGAAACATTAAAAAAAACTCTAAAATTTAACCCGAAAAAACATGTTTTTTTAAAAACGCTTTTATGAACATAATTTTGGATCCAGTATTATTTGGTGTAAAACAAATATGGAGAAAACTTTTGTTTTGAAGTTGTAAGCCCAATTTAATCAGCTTTATGGAACAAAAACGGAAAGATGTATGATTTTGATGATTTTGGATAGTTCAGATTTACAAAATGACGCGTATTTCTGATTCAATGTAGTTTTTATGTAATGTTGTATATTTTTCGTTATCTAGACCTCTTCAGCTTTATAATAAGTGGTCGACCATCAAAATCGGTCGAAGCATTAGCTGGGAATTCGATTCGCAAGTCACGCTAGACGTCCGAAACATTAAAAAAACTCTAAAATTCAACCCGAAAAAACATGCTTTTTTAAAAACACTTTTATGAACATAATTTTGGATCCAGTATTATTTGGTGTAAATAAAATATGGAGAAAACTTTTGTTTTGGAGTTGTAAGCCCAATTTAATCAGTTTTATGGAACAAAAACGGAAAGATGTATGATTTTGATGATTTTGGATAGTTCAGATTTACAAAATGACGCGTATTTCTGATTCAATGTAGTTTTTATGTAATGTTGTATATTTTTTGTTAACTAGACCTCTTTAACTTTATAATAAGTGGTCGACCATCAAAATTGGTCGAAGCATTAGCTGGGAATTCGATTCGCAAGTCACGCTAGACGTCCGAAACATTAAAAAAAACTCTAAAATTTAACCCGAAAAAACATGTTTTTTTAAAAACGCTTTTATGAACATAATTTTGGATCCAGTATTATTTGGTGTAAAATAAATATGGAGAAAACTTTTGTTTTGGAGTTGTAAGCCCAATTTAATCAGTTTTATGGAACAAAAACGGAAAGATGTATGATTTTGATGATTTTGGATAGTTTAGATTTACAAAATGACGCGTATTTCTGATTCAATGTAGTTTTTATGTAAAGTTGTATATTTTTCGTTAACTAGGCCTCTTTAGCTTTATAATAAGTGGTCGACCATCAAAATCGGTCGAAGCATTAGCTGGGAATTCGATTCGCAAGTCACGCTAGACGTCCGAAACATTAAAAAAAACTCTAAAATTAACCCGAAAAAACATGTTTTTTTTAAAAACGCTTTTATGAACATAATATTGGATGCAGTATTATTTGGTGTAAAATAAATATGGAGAAAACTTTTGTTTTGGAGTTGTAAGCCCAATTTAATCAGTTTTATTTAACAAAAACGGAAAGATGTATGATTTTGATGATTTAGGATAGTTCAGATTTACAAAATGACGCGTATTTCTGCTTCAATGTAGTTTTTATGTAATGTTGTATATTTTTCGTTAACTAGACCTCTTTAGCTTTATAATAAGTGGTCGACCATCAAAATTGGTCGAAGCATTAGCTGGGAATTCGATTCGCAAGTCACGCTAGACGTCCGAAACATTAAAAAAAACTCTTAAATTTAACCCGAAAAAACATGTTTTTTTAAAAACGCTTTTATGAACATAATTTTGGATCCAGTATTATTTGGTGTAAAATAAATATTGAGAAAACTTTTGTTTTGGAGTTGTAAGCCCAATTTAATCAGTTTTATTTAACAAAAACGGGAAGATGTATGATTTTGATGATTTTGGATAGTTCAGATTTACAAAATGACGCGTATTTCTGCTTCAATGTAGTTTTTATGTAATGTTGTATATTTTTCGTTAACTAGACCTCTTTAGCTTTATAATAAGTGGTCGACCATCAAAATTGGTCGAAGCATTAGCTGGGAATTCGATTCGCAAGTCACGCTAGACGTCCGAAACATTAAAAAAAACTCTAAAATTTGACCCGAAAAAACATGTTTTTTTAAAAACGCTTTTATGAACATAATTTTGGATCCAGTATTATTTGGTGTAAAATAAATATGGAGAAAACTTTTGTTTTGGAGTTGTAAGCCCAATTTAATCAGTTTTATTTAACAAAAACGGAAAGATGTATGATTTTGATGATTTTGGATAGTTCAGATTTACAAAATGACGCGTATTTCTGCTTCAATGTAGTTTTTATGTAATGTTGTATATTTTTTGTTAACTAGACCTCTTTAACTTTATAATAAGTGATCGACTGTCAAAATTGGTCGAAGCATTAGCTGGGAATTCGATTCGCAAGTCACGCTAGACGTCCGAAACATTAAAAAAACTCTAAAATTTAACCCGAAATAACATGTTTTTTTAAAAACGCTTTTATGAACATAATTTTGGATCCAGTATTATTTGGTGTAAAATAAATATGGAGAAAACTTTTGTTTTGGAGTTGTAAGCCCAATTTAATCAGTTTTATGGAACAAAAACGGAAAGATGTATGATTTTGATGATTATGGATAGTTTAGATTTACAAAATGACGCGTATTTCTGATTCAATGTAGTTTTTATGTAAAGTTGTATATTTTTCGTTAACTAGACCTCTTCAGCGTTATAATAAGTGGTCGACCATCAAAATCGGTCGAAGCATTAGCTGGGAATTCGATTTGCAAGTCACGCTAGACGTCCGAAACATTAAAAAAAACTCTAAAATTAACCCGAAAAAACATGTTTTTTTAAAAACGCTTTTATGAACATAATTTTGGATCCAGTATTATTTGGTGTAAAATAAATATGGAGAAAACTTTTGTTTTGGAGTTGTAAGCCCAATTTAATCAGTTTTATTTAACAAAAACGGAAAGATGTATGATTTTGATGATTTTGGATAGTTCAGATTTGCAAAATGACGCGTATTTCTGATTCAATGTAGTTTTTATGTAATGTTGTATATTTTTCGTTAACAAGACCTCTTTAGCTTTATAATAAGTGGTCGACCATCAAAATTGGTCAAAGCATTAGCTGGGAATTCGATTCGCAAGTCACGCTAGACGTCCGAAGCATTAAAAAAAACTCTAAAATTTAACCCGAAAAAACGTGTTTTTTTAAAAACGCTTTTATGAACATAATTTTGGATCCAGTATTATTTGGTGCAAAATAAATATGAAGAAAACTTTTGTTTTGGAGTTGTAAGCCCAATTTAATCAGTTATATTTAACAAAAACGGAAAGATGTATGATTTTGGATAGTTCAGATTTACAAAATGACGCGTATTTCTGCTTCAATGTAGTTTTTATGTAATGTTGTATATTTTTCGTTAACAAGACCTCTTTAGCTTTATAATAAGTGGTCGACCATCAAAATTGGTCGAAGCATTAGCTGGGAATTCGATTCGCAAGTCACGCTAGACGTCCGAAACATTAAAAAAAACTCTAAAATTTAACCCGAAAAAACGGGTTTTTTAAAAACGCTTTTATGAACATAATTTTGGATCCAGTATTATTTGGTGTAAAATAAATATGAAGAAAACTTTTGTTTTGGAGTTGTAAGCCCAATTTAATCAGTTTTATGGAACAAAAACGGAAAGATGTATGATTTTGATGATTTTGGATAGTTCAGATTTGCAAAATGACGCGTATTTCTGATTCAATGTAGTTTTTATGTAATGTTGTATATTTTTCGTTAACTAGACCTCTTCAGCTTTATAATAAGTGGTCGACCATCAAAATTGGTCGAAGCATTAGCTGGGAATTCGATTCGCAAGTCACGCTAGACGTCCGAAGCATTAAAAAAAACTCTAAAATTTAACCCGAAAAAACGTGTTTTTTTAAAAACGCTTTTATGAACATAATTTTGGATCCAGTATTATTTGGTGCAAAATAAATATGAAGAAAACTTTTGTTTTGGAGTTGTAAGCCCAATTTAATCAGTTATATTTAACAAAAACGGAAAGATGTATGATTTTGGATAGTTCAGATTTACAAAATGACGCGTATTTCTGCTTCAATGTAGTTTTTATGTAATGTTGTATATTTTTCGTTAACAAGACCTCTTTAGCTTTATAATAAGTGGTCGACCATCAAAATTGGTCGAAGCATTAGCTGGGAATTCGATTCGCAAGTCACGCTAGACGTCCGAAACATTAAAAAAAACTCTAAAATTTAACCCGAAAAAACGGGTTTTTTTAAAAACGCTTTTATGAACATAATTTTGGATCCAGTATTATTTGGTGTAAAATAAATATGAAGAAAACTTTTGTTTTGGAGTTGTAAGCCCAATTTAATCAGTTTTATGGAACAAAAACGGAATGATTTGATGATTTTGGATAGTTCAGATTTACAAAATGACGCGTATTTCTGATTCAATGTAGTTTTTATGTAATGTTGTATATTTTTCGTTAACTAGACCTCTTCAGCCTTATAATAAGTGGTCGACCATCAAAATCGGTCGAAGCATTAGCTGGGAATTCGATTCGCAAGTCACGCTAGACGTCCGAAACATTAAAAAAAACTCTAAAATTTAACCCGAAAAAACATGTTTTTTTAAAAACACTTTTATGAACATAATTTTGGATCCAGTATTATTTGGTGTAAAATAAATATGGAGAAAACTTTTGTTTTGGAGTTGTAAGCCCAATTTAATCAGTTTTATGGAACAAAAACGGAAAGATGTATGATTTTGATGATTTTGGATAGTTCAGATTTACAAAATGACGCGTATTTCTGATTCAATGTAGTTTTTATGTAATGTTGTATATTTTTCGTTAACTAGACCTCTTCAGCTTTATAATAAGTGGTCGACCATCAAAATCGGTCGAAGCATTAGCTGGGAATTCGATTCGCAAGTCACGCTAGACGTCCGAAACATTAAAAAAAAACTCTAAAATTTAACCCGAAAAAAACATGTTTTCTTAAAAACGCTTTTATGAACATAGTTTTGGATCCAGTATTATTTGGTGTAAAATAAATATGGAGAAAACTTTTGTTTTGGAGTTGTAAGCCCAATTTAATCAGTTTTATGGAACAAAAACGGAAAGATGTATGATTTTGATGATTTTGGATAGTTAAGATTTACAAAATGACGCGTATTTCTGATTCAATGTTGTTTTTATGTAATGTTGTACATTTTTTGTTAACTAGACCTCTTCAGCTTTATAATAAGTGGTCGACCATCAAAATCGGTCGAAGCATTAGCTGGGAATTCGATTCGCAAGTCACGCTAGACGTCCGAAACATTAAAAAAAACTCTAAAATTTAACCCGAAAAAACATGTTTTTTTAAAAACGCTTTTATGAACATAATTTTGGATCCAGTATTATTTGGTGTAAAATAAATACGGAGAAAACTTTTGTTTTGGAGTTGTAAGCCCAATTTAATCAGTTTTATGGAACAAAAACGGAAAGATGTATGATTTTGATGATTTTGGATAGTTCAGATTTACAAAATGACGCGTATTTCTGATTCAATGTAGTTTTTATGTAATGTTGTATATTTTTCGTTAACTAAACCTCTTCAGCTTTATAATAAGTGGTCGGCACATTAAAAAAAACTCTAAAATTTAACCCGAAAAAACATGTTTTTTTTAAAAAAACATGTTTTCTTAAAAACGCTTTTATGAACATAGTTTTGGATCCAGTATTATTTGGTGTAAAATAAATATGGAGAAAACTTTTGTTTTGGAGTTGTAAGCCCAATTTAATCAGTTTTATGGAACAAAAACAGAAAGATGTATGATTTTGATGATTTTGGATAGTTCAGATTTACAAAATGACGCGTATTTCTGATTCAATGTAGTTTTTATGTAATGTCGTATATTTTTCGTTAACTAAACCTCTTCAGCTTTATAATAAGTGGTCGCCCATCAAAATCGGTCGAAGCATTAGCTGGGAATTCGATTCGCAAGTCACGCTAGACGTCCGAAACATTAAAAAAAAACTCTAAAATTTAACCCGAAAAAACATGTTTTTTCAAAAACGCTTTTATGAATATAATTTTGGATCCAGTATTATTTGGTGTAAAATAAATATGGAGAAATCTTTTGTTTTGGAGTTGTAAGCCCAATTTAATCAGTTTTATGGAACAAAAACGGAAAGATGTATGATATTGATGATTTTGGATAGTTCGTTAACTAGACCTCTTCAGCTTTATAATAAGTGGTCGACCATCAAAATCGGTCGAAGCATTAGCTGGGAATTCGATTCGCAAGTCACGCTAGACGTCCGAAACATTAAAAAAAAACTCTAAAATTTAACCCGAAAAAAACATGTTTTTTTAAAAACGCTTTTATGAACATAATTTTGGATCCAGTATTATTTGGTGTAAAATAAATATGGAGAAAACTTTTGTTTTGGAGTTGTAAGCCCAATTTAATCAGTTTTATTTAACAAAAACGGAAAGATGTATGATTTTGATGATTTTGGATAGTTCAGATTTACAAAATGACGCGTATTTCTGATTCAATGTAGTTTTTATGTTGTATATTTTTTGTTAGCTAGACCTCTTCAGCTTTATAATAAGTGGTCGACCATCAAAATCGGTCGAAGCATTAGCTGGGAATTCGATTCGCAAGTCACGCTAGACGTCCGAAACATTAAAAAAAACTCTAAAATTTAACCCGAAAAAACATGTTTTTTTAAAAACACTTTTATGAACATAATTTTGGATCCAGTATTATTTGGTGTAAAATAAATATGGAGAAAACTTTTGTTTTGGAGTTGTAAGCCCAATTTAATCAGTTTTATGGAACAAAAACGGAAAGATGTATGATTTTGATGATTTTGGATAGTTAAGATTTACAAAATGACGCGTATTTCTGATTCAATGTTGTTTTTATGTAATGTTGTACATTTTTTGTTAACTAGACCTCTTCAGCTTTATAATAAGTGGTCGACCATCAAAATCGGTCGAAGCATTAGCTGGGAATTCGATTCGCAAGTCACGCTAGACGTCCGAAACATTAAAAAAAACTCTAAAATTTAACCCGAAAAAACATGTTTTTTTAAAAACGCTTTTATGAACATAATTTTGGATCCAGTATTATTTGGTGTAAAATAAATATGGAGAAAACTTTTGTTTTGGAGTTGTAAGCCCAATTTAATCAGTTTTATGGAACAAAAACGGAAAGATGTATGATTTTGATGATTTTGGATAGTTCAGATTTACAAAATGACGCGTATTTCTGATTCAATGTAGTTTTTATGTAATGTTGTATATTTTTCGTTAACTAGACCTCTTCAGCTTTATAATAAGTGGTCGACCATCAAAATCGGTCGAAGACGTCCGAAACATTAAAAAAAAACTCTAAAATTTAACCCGAAAAAAACATGTTTTCTTAAAAACGCTTTTATGAACATAGTTTTGGATCCAGTATTATTTGGTGTAAAATAAATATGGAGAAAACTTTTGTTTTGGAGTTGTAAGCCCAATTTAATCAGTTTTATGGAACAAAAACGGAAAGATGTATGATTTTGATGATTTTGGATAGTTAAGATTTACAAAATGACGCGTATTTCTGATTCAATGTTGTTTTTATGTAATGTTGTACATTTTTTGTTAACTAGACCTCTTCAGCTTTATAATAAGTGGTCGACCATCAAAATCGGTCGAAGCATTAGCTGGGAATTCGATTCGCAAGTCACGCTAGACGTCCGAAACATTAAAAAAAACTCTAAAATTTAACCCGAAAAAACATGTTTTTTTAAAAACGCTTTTATGAACATAATTTTGGATCCAGTATTATTTGGTGTAAAATAAATATGGAGAAAACTTTTGTTTTGGAGTTGTAAGCCCAATTTAATCAGTTTTATGGAACAAAAACGGAAAGATGTATGATTTTGATGATTTTGGATAGTTCAGATTTACAAAATGACGCGTATTTCTGATTCAATGTAGTTTTTATGTAATGTTGTATATTTTTCGTTAACTAAACCTCTTCAGCTTTATAATAAGTGGTCGGCACATTAAAAAAAACTCTAAAATTTAACCCGAAAAAACATGTTTTTTTAAAAAAAACATGTTTTCTTAAAAACGCTTTTATGAACATAGTTTTGGATCCAGTATTATTTGGTGTAAAATAAATATGGAGAAAACTTTTGTTTTGGAGTTGTAAGCCCAATTTAATCAGTTTTATGGAACAAAAACAGAAAGATGTATGATTTTGATGATTTTGGATAGTTCAGATTTACAAAATGACGCGTATTTCTGATTCAATGTAGTTTTTATGTAATGTCGTATATTTTTCGTTAACTAAACCTCTTCAGCTTTATAATAAGTGGTCGGCCATCAAAATCGGTCGAAGCATTAGCTGGGAATTCGATTCGCAAGTCACGCTAGACGTCCGAAACATTAAAAAAAAACTCTAAAATTTAACCCGAAAAAACATGTTTTTTCAAAAACGCTTTTATGAACATAATTTTGGATCCAGTATTATTTGGTGTAAAATAAATATGGAGAAATCTTTTGTTTTGGAGTTGTAAGCCCAATTTAATCAGTTTTATGGAACAAAAACGGAAAGATGTATGATATTGATGATTTTGGATAGTTCGTTAACTAGACCTCTTCAGCTTTATAATAAGTGGTCGACCATCAAAATCGGTCGAAGCATTAGCTGGGAATTCGATTCGCAAGTCACGCTAGACGTCCGAAACATTAAAAAAAAACTCTAAAATTTAACCCGAAAAAACATGTTTTTTTAAAAACGCTTTTATGAACATAATTTTGGATCCAGTATTATTTGGTGTAAAATAAATATGGAGAAAACTTTTGTTTTGGAGTTGTAAGCCCAATTTAATCAGTTTTATTTAACAAAAACGGAAAGATGTATGATTTTGATGATTTTGGATAGTTCAGATTTACAAAATGACGCGTATTTCTGATTCAATGTAGTTTTTATGTTGTATATTTTTTGTTAACTAGACCTCTTCAGCTTTATAATAAGTGGTCGACCATCAAAATCGGTCGAAGCATTAGCTGGGAATTCGATTCGCAAGTCACGCTAGACGTCCGAAACATTAAAAAAAACTCTAAAATTTAACCCGAAAAAACATGTTTTTTTAAAAACACTTTTATGAACATAATTTTGGATCCAGTATTATTTGGTGTAAAATAAATATGGAGAAAACTTTTGTTTTGGAGTTGTAAGCCCAATTTAATCAGTTTTATGGAACAAAAACGGAAAGATGTATGATTTTGATGATTTTGGATAGTTAAGATTTACAAAATGACGCGTATTTCTGATTCAATGTTGTTTTTATGTAATGTTGTACATTTTTTGTTAACTAGACCTCTTCAGCTTTATAATAAGTGGTCGACCATCAAAATCGGTCGAAGCATTAGCTGGGAATTCGATTCGCAAGTCACGCTAGACGTCCGAAACATTAAAAAAAACTCTAAAATTTAACCCGAAAAAACATGTTTTTTTAAAAACGCTTTTATGAACATAATTTTGGATCCAGTATTATTTGGTGTAAAATAAATATGGAGAAAACTTTTGTTTTGGAGTTGTAAGCCCAATTTAATCAGTTTTATGGAACAAAAACGGAAAGATGTATGATTTTGATGATTTTGGATAGTTCAGATTTACAAAATGACGCGTATTTCTGATTCAATGTAGTTTTTATGTAATGTTGTATATTTTTCGTTAACTAGACCTCTTCAGCTTTATAATAAGTGGTCGACCATCAAAATCGGTCGAAGCATTAGCTGGGAATTCGATTCGCAAGTCACGCTAGACGTCCGAAACATTAAAAAAAAACTCTAAAATTTAACCCGAAAAAAACATGTTTTCTTAAAAACGCTTTTATGAACATAGTTTTGGATCCAGTATTATTTGGTGTAAAATAAATATGGAGAAAACTTTTGTTTTGGAGTTGTAAGCCCAATTTAATCAGTTTTATGGAACAAAAACGGAAAGATGTATGATTTTGATGATTTTGGATAGTTAAGATTTACAAAATGACGCGTATTTCTGATTCAATGTTGTTTTTATGTAATGTTGTACATTTTTTGTTAACTAGACCTCTTCAGCTTTATAATAAGTGGTCGACCATCAAAATCGGTCGAAGCATTAGCTGGGAATTCGATTCGCAAGTCACGCTAGACGTCCGAAACATTAAAAAAAACTCTAAAATTTAACCCGAAAAAACATGTTTTTTTAAAAACGCTTTTATGAACATAATTTTGGATCCAGTATTATTTGGTGTAAAATAAATATGGAGAAAACTTTTGTTTTGGAGTTGTAAGCCCAATTTAATCAGTTTTATGGAACAAAAACGGAAAGATGTATGATTTTGAGGATTTTGGATAGTTCAGATTTACAAAATGACGCGTATTTCTGATTCAATGTAGTTTTTATGTAATGTTGTATATTTTTCGTTAACTAAACCTCTTCAGCTTTATAATAAGTGGTCGGCACATTAAAAAAAACTCTAAAATTTAACCCGAAAAAACATGTTTTTTTAAAAAAAACATGTTTTCTTAAAAACGCTTTTATGAACATAGTTTTGGATCCAGTATTATTTGGTGTAAAATAAATATGGAGAAAACTTTTGTTTTGGAGTTGTAAGCCCAATTTAATCAGTTTTATGGAACAAAAACAGAAAGATGTATGATTTTGATGATTTTGGATAGTTCAGATTTACAAAATGACGCGTATTTCTGATTCAATGTAGTTTTTATGTAATGTCGTATATTTTTCGTTAACTAAACCTCTTCAGCTTTATAATAAGTGGTCGGCCATCAAAATCGGTCGAAGCATTAGCTGGGAATTCGATTCGCAAGTCACGCTAGACGTCCGAAACATTAAAAAAAAACTCTAAAATTTAACCCGAAAAAACATGTTTTTTCAAAAACGCTTTTATGAACATAATTTTGGATCCAGTATTATTTGGTGTAAAATAAATATGGAGAAATCTTTTGTTTTGGAGTTGTAAGCCCAATTTAATCAGTTTTATGGAACAAAAACGGAAAGATGTATGATATTGATGATTTTGGATAGTTCGTTAACTAGACCTCTTCAGCTTTATAATAAGTGGTCGACCATCAAAATCGGTCGAAGCATTAGCTGGGAATTCGATTCGCAAGTCACGCTAGACGTCCGAAACATTAAAAAAAAACTCTAAAATTTAACCCGAAAAAACATGTTTTTTTAAAAACTGAACATAATTTTGGATCCAGTATTATTTGGTGTAAAATAAATATGGAGAAAACTTTTGTTTTGGAGTTGTAAGCCCAATTTAATCAGTTTTATGGAACAAAAACGGAAAGATGTATGATTTTGATGATTTTGGATAGTTCAGATTTACAAAATGACGCGTATTTCTGATTCAATGTAGTTTTTATGTAATGTTGTATATTTTTCGTTAACTAGACCTCTTCAGCTTTATAATAAGTGGTCGACCATCAAAATCGGTCGAAGCATTAGCTGGGAATTCGATTCGCAAGTCACGCTAGACGTCCGAAACATTAAAAAAAAACTCTAAAATTTAACCCGAAAAAAACATGTTTTCTTAAAAACGCTTTTATGAACATAGTTTTGGATCCAGTATTATTTGGTGTAAAATAAATATGGAGAAAACTTTTGTTTTGGAGTTGTAAGCCCAATTTAATCAGTTTTATGGAACAAAAACGGAAAGATGTATGATTTTGATGATTTTGGATAGTTAAGATTTACAAAATGACGCGTATTTCTGATTCAATGTTGTTTTTATGTAATGTTGTACATTTTTTGTTAACTAGACCTCTTCAGCTTTATAATAAGTGGTCGACCATCAAAATCGGTCGAAGCATTAGCTGGGAATTCGATTCGCAAGTCACGCTAGACGTCCGAAACATTAAAAAAAACTCTAAAATTTAACCCGAAAAAACATGTTTTTTTAAAAACGCTTTTATGAACATAATTTTGGATCCAGTATTATTTGGTGTAAAATAAATATGGAGAAAACTTTTGTTTTGGAGTTGTAAGCCCAATTTAATCAGTTTTATGGAACAAAAACGGAAAGATGTATGATTTTGATGATTTTGGATAGTTCAGATTTACAAAATGACGCGTATTTCTGATTCAATGTAGTTTTTATGTAATGTTGTATATTTTTCGTTAACTAAACCTCTTCAGCTTTATAATAAGTGGTCGGCACATTAAAAAAAACTCTAAAATTTAACCCGAAAAAACATGTTTTTTTAAAAAAAACATGTTTTCTTAAAAACGCTTTTATGAACATAGTTTTGGATCCAGTATTATTTGGTGTAAAATAAATATGGAGAAAACTTTTGTTTTGGAGTTGTAAGCCCAATTTAATCAGTTTTATGGAACAAAAACAGAAAGATGTATGATTTTGATGATTTTGGATAGTTCAGATTTACAAAATGACGCGTATTTCTGATTCAATGTAGTTTTTATGTAATGTCGTATATTTTTCGTTAACTAAACCTCTTCAGCTTTATAATAAGTGGTCGGCCATCAAAATCGGTCGAAGCATTAGCTGGGAATTCGATTCGCAAGTCACGCTAGACGTCCGAAACATTAAAAAAAAACTCTAAAATTTAACCCGAAAAAACATGTTTTTTCAAAAACGCTTTTATGAACATAATTTTGGATCCAGTATTATTTGGTGTAAAATAAATATGGAGAAATCTTTTGTTTTGGAGTTGTAAGCCCAATTTAATCAGTTTTATGGAACAAAAACGGAAAGATGTATGATATTGATGATTTTGGATAGTTCGTTAACTAGACCTCTTCAGCTTTATAATAAGTGGTCGACCATCAAAATCGGTCGAAGCATTAGCTGGGAATTCGATTCGCAAGTCACGCTAGACGTCCGAAACATTAAAAAAAAACTCTAAAATTTAACCCGAAAAAACATGTTTTTTTAAAAACGCTTTTATGAACATAATTTTGGATCCAGTATTATTTGGTGTAAAATAAATATGGAGAAAACTTTTGTTTTGGAGTTGTAAGCCCAATTTAATCAGTTTTATTTAACAAAAACGGAAAGATGTATGATTTTGATGATTTTGGATAGTTCAGATTTACAAAATGACGCGTATTTCTGATTCAATGTAGTTTTTATGTTGTATATTTTTTGTTAACTAGACCTCTTCAGCTTTATAATAAGTGGTCGACCATCAAAATCGGTCGAAGCATTAGCTGGGAATTCGATTCGCAAGTCACGCTAGACGTCCGAAACATTAAAAAAAACTCTAAAATTTAACCCGAAAAAACATGTTTTTTTAAAAACACTTTTATGAACATAATTTTGGATCCAGTATTATTTGGTGTAAAATAAATATGGAGAAAACTTTTGTTTTGGAGTTGTAAGCCCAATTTAATCAGTTTTATGGAACAAAAACGGAAAGATGTATGATTTTGATGATTTTGGATAGTTTAGATTTACAAAATGACGCGTATTTCTGATTCAATGTAGTTTTTATGTAATGTTGTATATTTTTCGTTAACTAGACCTCTTCAGCTTTATAATAAGTGGTCGACCATCAAAATCGGTCGAAGCATTAGCTGGGAATTCGATTCGCAAGTACAAAATGACGCGTATTTCTGATTCAATGTAGTTTTTATGTAATGTTGTATATTTTTCGTTAACTAGACCTCTTCAGCTTTATAATAAGTGGTCGACCATCAAAATCGGTCGAAGCATTAGCTGGGAATTCGATTCGCAAGTCACGCTAGACGTCCGAAACATTAAAAAAAACTCTAAAATTTAACCAGAAAAAACATGTTTTTTTTAAAAACGCTTTTATGAACATAATTTTGGATCCAGTATTATTTGGTGTAAAATAAATATGGAGAAAACTTTTGTTTTGGAGTTGTAAGCCCAATTTAATCAGTTTTATGGAACAAAAACGGGAAGATGTATGATTTTGATGATTTTGGATAGTTCAGATTTACAAAATGACGCGTATTTCTGATTCTATGTAGTTTTTATGTAATGTTGTATATTTTTCGTTAACTAGACCTTTTCAGCTTTATAATAAGTGGTCGACCATCAAAATCGGTCGAAGCATTAGCTGGGAATTCGATTCGCAAGTCACGCTAGACGTCCGAAACATTAAAAAAAACTCTAAAATTTAACCCGAAAAAACATGTTTTTTTAAAAACACTTTTATGAACATAATTTTGGATCCAGTATTATTTGGTGTAAAATAAATATGGAGAAAACTTTTGTTTTGGAGTTGAAAGCTAAATTTAATCAGTTTTATGGAACAAAAACGGGAAGATGTATGATTTTGATGATTTTGGATAGTTCAGATTTACAAAATGACGCGTATTTCTGATTCTATGTAGTTTTTATGTAATGTTGTATATTTTTCGTTAACTAGACCTTTTCAGCTTTATAATAAGTGGTCGACCATCAAAATCGGTCGAAGCATTAGCTGGGAATTCGATTCGCAAGTCACGCTAGACGTCCGAAACATTAAAAAAAAACTCTAAAATTTAACCCGAAAAAACATGTTTTTTTAAAAACACTTTTATGAACATAATTTTGGATCCAGTATTATTTGGTGTAAAATAAATATGGAGAAAACTTTTGTTTTGGAGTTGTAAGCCCAATTTAATCAGTTTTATGGAACAAAAACGGAAAGATGTATGATTTTGATGATTTTGGATAGTTTAGATTTACAAAATGACGCGTATTTCTGATTCAATGTAGTTTTTATGTAATGTTGTATATTTTTCGTTAACTAGACCTCTTCAGCTTTATAATAAGTGGTCGACCATCAAAATCGGTCGAAGCATTAGCTGGGAATTCGATTCGCAAGTCACGCTAGACGGCCGAAACATTAAAAAAAACTCTAAAATTTAACCCGAAAAAACATGTTTTTTTATGTAATGTTGTATATTTTTCGTTAACTAGACCTCTTCAGCTTTATAATAAGTGGTCGACCATCAAAATCGGTCGAAGCATTAGCTGGGAATTCGATTCGCAAGTACAAAATGACGCGTATTTCTGATTCAATGTAGTTTTTATGTAATGTTGTATATTTTTCGTTAACTAGACCTCTTCAGCTTTATAATAAGTGGTCGACCATCAAAATCGGTCGAAGCATTAGCTGGGAATTCGATTCGCAAGTCACGCTAGACGTCCGAAACATTAAAAAAAACTCTAAAATTTAACCCGAAAAAACATGTTTTTTTAAAAACGCTTTTATGAACATAATTTTGGATCCAGTATTATTTGGTGTAAAATAAATATGGAGAAAACTTTTGTTTTGGAGTTGTAAGCCCAATTTAATCAGTTTTATTTAACAAAAACGGAAAGATGTATGATTTTGATGATTTTGGATAGTTCAGATTTACAAAATGACGCGTATTTCTGCTTCAATATAGTTTTTATGTAATGTTGTATATTTTTCGTTAACTAGACCTCTTTAGCTTTATAATAAGTGGTCGACCATCAAAATTGGTCGAAGCATTAGCTGGGAATTCGATTCGCAAGTCACGCTAGACGTCCGAAACATTAAAAAAAACTCTAAAATTTAACCCGAAAACACGTTTTTTTAAAAACGCTTTTATGAACATAATTTTGGATCCAGTATTATTTGGTGTAAAATAAATATGGAGAAAACTTTTGTTTTGGAGTTGTAAGCCCAATTTAATCAGTTTTATTTAACAAAAACGGAAAGATGGATGATTTTGATGATTTTGGATAGTTCAGATTTACAAAATGACGCGTATTTCTGCTTCAATGTAGTTTTTATGTAATGTTGTATATTTTTTGTTAACTTGACCTCTTTAACTTTATAATAAGTGATCGACTGTCAAAATTGGTCGAAGCATTAGCTGGGAATTCGATTCGCAAGTCACGCTAGACGTCCGAAACATTAAAAAAAACTCTAAAATTAACCCGTAAAAACATGTTTTTTTAAAAACGCTTTTATGAACATAATTTTGGATCCAGTATTATTTGGTGTAAAATAAATATGGAGAAAACTTTTGTTTTGGAGTTGTAAGCCCAATTTAATCAGTTTTATGGAACAAAAACGGAAAGATGTATGATTTTGATGATTTTGGATAGTTCAGATTTACAAAATGACGCGTATTTCTGCTTCAATATAGTTTTTATGTAATGTTGTATATTTTTCGTTAACTAGACCTCTTTAGCTTTATAATAAGTGGTCGACCATCAAAATGGTCGAAGCATTAGCTGGGAATTCGATTCGCAAGTCACGCTAGACGTCCGAAACATTAAAAAAAACTCTAAAATTTAACCCGAAAAAACATGTTTTTTTAAAAACGCTTTTATGAACATAATTTTGGATCCAGTATTATTTGGTGTAAAATAAATATGGAGAAAACTTTTGTTTTGGAGTTGTAAGCCCAATTTAATCAGTTTTATTT
This sequence comes from Rhingia rostrata, assembly GCA_949824845.1. Classification (NCBI taxonomy): domain Eukaryota; kingdom Metazoa; phylum Arthropoda; class Insecta; order Diptera; family Syrphidae; genus Rhingia; species Rhingia rostrata. The sequence continues at coordinate 114,433,972 of OX463755.1, read as the reverse complement.
AACAAAAACGGAAAGATGTATGATTTTGATGATTTTGGATAGTTCAGATTTACAAAATGACGCGTATTTCTGCTTCAATATAGTTTTTATGTAATGTTGTATATTTTTTGTTAACTAGACCTCTTCAGCTTTATAATAAGTGGTCGACCATCAAAATCGGTCGAAGCATTAGCTGGGAATTCGATTCGCAAGTCACGCTAGACGTCCGAAACATTAAAAAAAACTCTAAAATTTAACCCGAAAAAACATGTTTTTTTAAAAACACTTTTATGAACATAATTTTGGATCCAGTATTATTTGGTGTAAAATAAATATGGAGAAAACTTTTGTTTTGGAGTTGTAAGCCCAATTTAATCAGTTTTATGGAACAAAAACGGAGAGATGTATGATTTTGATGATTTTGGATAGTTTAGATTTACAAAATGACGCGTATTTCTGATTCAATGTAGTTTTTATGTAATGTTGTATATTTTTCGTTAACTAGACCTCTTCAGCTTTATAATAAGTGGTCGACCATCAAAATCGGTCGAAGCATTAGCTGGGAATTCGATTCGCAAGTACAAAATGACGCGTATTTCTGATTCAATGTAGTTTTTATGTAATGTTGTATATTTTTCGTTAACTAGACCTCTTCAGCTTTATAATAAGTGGTCGACCATCAAAATCGGTTGAAGCATTAGCTGGGAATTCGATTCGCAAGTCACGCTAGACGTCCGAAACATTAAAAAAAACTCTAAAATTTAACCCGAAAAAACATGTTTTTTTAAAAACGCTTTTATGAACATAATTTTGGATCCAGTATTATTTGGTGTAAAATAAATATGGAGAAAACTTTTGTTTTGGAGTTGTAAGCCCAATTTAATCAGTTTTATTTAACAAAAACGGAAAGATGTATGATTTTGATGATTTTGGATAGTTCAGATTTACAAAATGACGCGTATTTCTGCTTCAATATAGTTTTTATGTAATGTTGTATATTTTTCGTTAACTAGACCTCTTTAGCTTTATAATAAGTGGTCGACCATCAAAATTGGTCGAAGCATTAGCTGGGAATTCGATTCGCAAGTCACGCTAGACGTCCGAAACATTAAAAAAAACTCTAAAATTTAACCCGAAAAAACACGTTTTTTAAAAAACGCTTTTATGAACATAATTTTGGATCCAGTATTATTTGGTGTAAAATAAATATGGAGAAAACTTTTGTTTTGGAGTTGTAAGCCCAATTTAATCAGTTTTATGGAACAAAAACGGAAAGATGTATGATTTTGATGATTTTGGATAGTTCAGATTTACAAAATGACGCGTATTTCTGATTCAATGTAGTTTTTATGTAATGTTGTATATTTTTCGTTAACTAGACCTCTTCAGCTTTATAATAAGTGGTCGACCATCAAAATCGGTCGAAGCATTAGCTGGGAATTCGATTCGCAAGTACAAAATGACGCGTATTTCTGATTCAATGTGGTTTTTATGTAATGTTGTATATTTTTCGTTAACTAGACCTCTTCAGCTTTATAATAAGTGGTCGACCATCAAAATCGGTTGGGGAATTCGATTCGCAAGTCACGCTAGACGTCCGAAACATTAAAAAAAACTCTAAAATTTAACCCGAAAAAACATGTTTTTTTAAAAACGCTTTTATGAACATAATTTTGGATCCAGTATTATTTGGTGTAAAATAAATATGGAGAAAACTTTTGTTTTGGAGTTGTAAGCCCAATTTAATCAGTTTTATTTAACAAAAACGGAAAGATGTATGATTTTGATGATTTTGGATAGTTCAGATTTACAAAATGACGCGTATTTCTGCTTCAATGTAGTTTTTATGTAATGTTGTATATTTTTTGTTAACTTGACCTCTTTAACTTTATAATAAGTGATCGACTGTCAAAATTGGTCGAAGCATTAGCTGGGAATTCGATTCGCAAGTCACGCTAGACGTCCGAAACATTAAAAAAAACTCTAAAATTAACCCGTTAAAACATGTTTTTTTTAAAAACGCTTTTATGAACATAATTTTGGATCCAGTATTATTTGGTGTAAAATAAATATGGAGAAAACTTTTGTTTTGGAGTTGTTAGGCCAATTTAATCAGTTTTATGCAACAAAAACGGAAAGATGTATGATTTTGATGATTTTGGATAGTTCAGATTTACAAAATGACGCGTATTTCTGATTCAATGTAGTTTTTATGTAATGTTGTATATTTTTTGTTAACTAGACCTCTTCAGCTTTATAATAAGTGGTCGACCATCAAAATCGGTCAAAGCATCGGTCGAAGCATTAGCTGGGAATTCGATTCGCAAGTCACGCTAGACGTCCGAAACATTAAAAAAAACTCTAAAATTTAACCCGAAAAAACATGTTTTTTGTAAAAACGCTTTTATGAACATAATTTTGGATCCAGTATTATTTGGTGTAAAAACAAATATGGAGAAAACTTTTGTTTTGAAGTTGTAAGCCCAATTTAATCAGTTTTATGGAACAAAAACGGAAAGATGTATGATTTTGATGATTTTGGATAGTTCAGATTTGCAAAATGACGCGTATTTCTGATTCAATGTAGTTTTTATGTAATGTTGTATATTTTTCGTTATCTAGACCTCTTCAGCTTTATAATAAGTGGTCGACCATCAAAATCGGTCGAAGCATTAGCTGGGAATTCGATTCGCAAGTCACGCTAGACGTCCGAAACATTAAAAAAAACTCTAAAATTCAACCCGAAAAAAACATGCTTTTTTAAAAACGCTTTTATGAACATAATTTTGGATCCAGTATTATTTGGTGTAAAATAAATATGGAGAAAACTTTTGTTTTGGAGTTGTAAGCCCAATTTAATCAGTTTTATGGAACAAAAACGGAAAGATGTATGATTTTGATGATTTTGGATAGTTCAGATTTACAAAATGACGCGTATTTCTGATTCAATGTAGTTTGTTATGTAATGTGTATATTTTTCGTTAACTAGACCTCTTCAGCTTTATAATAAGTGGTCGACCATCAAAATCGGTCGAAGCATTAGCCGGGAATTCGATTCGCAAGTCACGCTAGACGTCCGAAACATTAAAAAAAAAACTCTAAAATTTAACCCGAAAAAACATGTTTTTTTAAAAACGCTTTTATGAACATAATTTTGGATCCAGTATTATTTGGTGTAAAATAAATATGGAGAAAACTTTTGTTTTGGAGTTGTAAGCCCAATTTAATCAGTTATATTTAACAAAAACGGAAAGATGTATGATTTTGGATAGTTCAGATTTACAAAATGACGCGTATTTCTGCTTCAATGTAGTTTTTATGTAATGTTGTATATTTTTCGTAACAAGACCTCTTTAGCTTTATAATAAGTGGTCGACCATCAAAATTGGTCGAAGCGTTAGCTGGGAATTCGATTCGCAAGTCACGCTAGACGTCCGAAACATTAAAAAAAACTCTAAAATTTAACCCGAAAAAACATGTTTTTTTAAAAACGCTTTTATGAACATAATTTTGGATCCAGTATTATTTGGTGTAAAATAAATATGAAGAAAACTTTTGTTTTGGAGTTGTAAGCCCAATTTAATCAGTTTTATGGAACAAAAACGGAAAGATGTATGATTTTGATGATTTTGGATAGTTCAGATTTACAAAATGACGCGTATTTCTGATTCAATGTAGTTTTTATGTAATGTTGTATATTTTTCGTTACCTAAACCTTTTCAGCCTTATAATAAGTGGTCGACCATCAAAATCGGTCGAAGCATTAGCTGGGAATTCGATTCGCAAGTCACGCTAGACGTCCGAAACATTAAAAAAAACTCTAAAATTTAGCCCGAAAAAAACATGTTTTTTTAAAAACGCTTTTATGAACATAATTTTGGATCCAGTATTATTTGGTGTAAAATAAATATGGAGAAAACTTTTGTTTTGGAGTTGTAAGCCCAATTTAATCAGTTTTATGGAACAAAAACGGAAAGATGTATGATTTTGATGATTTTGGATATTTAAGATTTACAAAATGACGCGTATTTCTGATTCAATGTAGTTTTTATGTAATGTTGTATATTTTTTGTTAACTAGACCTCTTCAGCTTTATAATAAGTGGTCGACCATCAAAATCGGTCGAAGCATTAGCTGGGAATTCGATTCGCAAGTCACGCTAGACGTCCGAAACATTAAAAAAAAATCTAAAATATAACCCGAAAAAACATGTTTTTTTAAAAACACTTTTATGAACATAATTTTGGATCCAGTATTATTTGGTGTAAAATAAATATGGAGAAAACTTTTGTTTTGGAGTTGTAAGCCCAATTTAATCAGTTTTATGGAACAAAAACGGAAAGATGTATGATTTTGATGATTTTGGATAGTTCAGATTTACAAAATGACGCGTATTTCTGATTCAATGTAGTTTTTATGTAATATTGTATATTTTTCGTTAGCTAGACCTCTTCAGCTTTATAATAAGTGGTCGACCATCAAAATCGGTCGAAGCATTAGCTGGGAATTCGATTCGCAAGTCACGCTAGACGTCCGAAACATTAAAAAAAACTCTAAAATTTAACCCAAAAAAAAACATGTTTTCTTAAAAACGCTTTTATGAACATAGTTTTGGATCCAGTATTATTTGGTGTAAAATATATATGGAGAAAACTTTTGTTTTGGAGTTGTAAGCCCAATTTAATCAGTTTTATGGAACAAAAACGGAAAGATATATGATTTTGATGATTTTGGATAGTTAAGATTTACAAAATGACGCGTATTTCTGATTCAATGTAGTTTTTATGTAATGTTGTATATTTTTTGTTAACTAGACCTCTTCAGCTTTATAATAAGTGGTCGACCATCAAAATCGGTCGAAGCATTAGCTGGGAATTCGATTCGCAAGTCACGCTAGACGTCCGAAACATTAAAAAAAACTCTAAAATTTAACCCGAAAAAACATGTTTTTTTAAAAACGCTTTTATGAACATAATTTTGGATCCAGTATTATTTGGTGTAAAATAAATATGGAGAAAACTATTGTTTTGGAGTTGTAAGCCCAATTTAATCAGTTATATTTAACAAAAACGGAAAGATGTATGATTTTGGATAGTTCAGATTTACAAAATGACGCGTATTTCTGCTTCAATGTAGTTTTTATGTAATGTTGTATATTTTTCGTTAACAAGATCTCTTTAGCTTTATAATAAGCGGTCGACCATCAAAATTGGTTGAAGCATTAGCTGGGAATTCGATTCGCAAGTCACGCTAGACGTCCGAAACATTAAAAAAAACTCTAAAATTTAACCCGAAAAACATGTTTTTTTAAAAACGCTTTTATGAACATAATTTTGGATCCAGTATTATTTGGTGTAAAATAAATATGGAGAAAACTTTTGTTTTAGAGTTGTAAGCCCAATTTAATCAGTTTTATTTAACAAAAACGGAAAGATGTATGATTTTGATGATTTTGGATAGTTCAGATTTACAAACTGACGCGTATTTCTGCTTCAATGTAGTTTTTATGTAATGTTGTATATTTTTTGTTAACTAGACCTCTTTAGCTTTATAATAAGTGGTCGACCATCAAAATTGGTCTGATTCAATGTAGTTTTTATGTAATGTTGTATATTTTTCGTTAACTAGACCTCTTCAGCTTTATAATAAGTGGTCGACCATCAAAATCGGTCGAAGCATTAGCTGGGAATTCGATTCGCAAGTCACGCTAGACGTCCGAAACATTAAAAAAAAACTCTAAAATTTAACCCGAAATAAACATGTTTTCTTAAAAACGCTTTTATGAACATAGTTTTGGATCCAGTATTATTTGGTGTAAAATAAATATGGAGAAAACTTTTGTTTTGGAGTTGTAAGCCCAATTTAATCAGTTTTATGGAACAAAAACGGAAAGGTGTATGATTTTGATGATTTTGGATAGTTCAGATTTACAAAATGACGCGTATTTCTGATTCAATGTAGTTTTTATGTAATGTTGTATATTTTTCGTTAACTAGACCTCTTCAGCTTTATAATAAGTGGTCGACCATCAAAATCGGTCGAAGCATTAGCTGGGAATTCGATTCGCAAGTCACGCTAGACGTCCGAAACATTAAAAAAAAACTCTAAAATTTAACCCGAAAAAACATGTTTTTTTAAAAACGCTTTTATGAACATAATTTTGGATCCAGTATTATTTGGTGTAAAATAAATATGGAGAAATCTTTTGTTTTGGAGTTGTAAGCCCAATTTAATCAGTTTTATGGAACAAAAACGGAAAGATGTATGATTTTGATGATTTTGGATAGTTCGTTAACTAGACCTCTTCAGCTTTATAATAAGTGGTCGACCATCAAAATCGGTCGAAGCATTAGCTGGGAATTCGATTCGCAAGTCACGCTAGACGTCCGAAACATTAAAAAAAACTCTAAAATTTAACCCGAAAAAACACGTTTTTTAAAAAACGCTTTTACGAACATAATTTTGGATCCAGTATTATTTGGTGTAAAATAAATATGGAGAAAACTTTTGTTTTGGAGTTGTAAGCCCAATTTAATCAGTTTTATGGAACAAAAACGGAAAGATGTATGATTTTGATGATTTTGGATAGTTCAGATTTACTAAATGACGCGTATTTCTGATTCAATGTAGTTTTTATGTAATGTTGTATATTTTTCGTTAACTAGACCTCTTCAGCTTTATAATAAGTGGTCGACCATCAAAATCGGTCGAAGCATTAGCTGGGAATTCGATTCGCAAGTCACGCTAGACGTCCGAAACATTAAAAAAAACTCTAAAATTTAACCCGAAAAAACATGTTTTTTTAAAAACGCTTTTATGAACATAATTTTGGATCCAGTATTATTTGGTGTAAAATAAATATGGAGAAAACTTTTGTTTTGGAGTTGTAAGCCCAATTTAATCAGTTTTATTTAACAAAAACGGCAAGATGTATGATTTTGATGATTTTGGATAGTTCAGATTTACAAAATGACGCGTATTTCTGATTCAATGTAGTTTTTATGTTGTATATTTTTTGTTAACTAGACCTCTTCAGCTTTATAATAAGTGGTCGACCATCAAAATCGGTCGAAGCATTAGCTGGGAATTCGATTCGCAAGTCACGCTAGACGTCCGAAACATTAAAAAAAACTCTAAAATTTAACCCGAAAAAACATGTTTTTTTAAAAACACTTTTATGAACATAATTTTGGATCCAGTATTATTTGGTGTAAAATAAATATGGAGAAAACTTTTGTTTTGGAGTTGTAAGCCCAATTTAATCAGTTTTATGGAACAAAAACGGAAAGATGTATGATTTTGATGATTTTGGATAGTTTAGATTTACAAAATGACGCGTATTTCTGATTCAATGTAGTTTTTATGTAATGTTGTATATTTTTCGTTAACTAGACCTCTTCAGCTTTATAATAAGTGGTCGACCATCAAAATCGGTCGAAGCATTAGCTGGGAATTCGATTCGCAAGTACAAAATGACGCGTATTTCTGATTTAATGTAGTTTTTATGTAATGTTGTATATTTTTCGTTAACTAGACCTCTTCAGCTTTATAATAAGTGGTCGACCATCAAAATCGGTCGAAGCATTAGCTGGGAATTCGATTCGCAAGTCACGCTAGACGTCCGAAACATTAAAAAAAACTCTAAAATTTAACCCGAAAAAACATGTTTTTTTAAAAACGCTTTTATGAACATAATTTTGTATCCAGGATTATTTGGTGTAAAATAAATATGGAGAAATCTTTTGTTTTGGAGTTGTAAGCCCAATTTAATCAGTTTTATGGAACAAAAACGGAAAGATGTATGATTTTGATGATTTTGGATAGTTCAGATTTACAAAATGACGCGTATTTCTGATTCAATATAGTTTTTATGTAATGTTGTATATTTTTTGTTAACTAGACCTCTTTAGCTTTATAATAAGTCGTCGACCATCAAAATTGGTCTGATTCAATGTGGTTCGAAAAAAACATGTTTTTTTTAAAAACGCTTTTATGAACATAATTTTGGATGCAGTATTATTTGGTGTAAAATAAATATGGAGAAAACTTTTGTTTTGGAGTTGTAAGCCCAATTTAATCAGTTTTATTTAACAAAAACGGAAAGATGTATGATTTTGATGATTGTGGATAGTTCAGATTTACAAAATGACGCGTATTTCTGATTCAATGTAGTTTTTATGTAATGTTGTATATTTTTCGTTAACTAGACCTCTTCAGCTTTATAATAAGTGGTCGACCATCAAAATCGGTCGAAGAATTAGCTGGGAATTCGATTTGCAAGTCACGCTAGACGTCCGAAACATTAAAAAAAAACTCTAAAATTTAACCTGAAAAAACATGTTTTTTTAAAAACGCTTTTATGAACATAATTTTGGATGCAGTATTATTTGGTATAAAGTAAATATGGAGAAAACTTTTGTTTTGGAGTTGTAAGCCCAATTTAATCAATTTTATTTAACAAAAACGGAAAGATGTATGATTTTGATGATTGTGGATAGTTCAGATTTACAAAATGACGCGTATTTCTGATTCAATGTAGTTTTTATGTAATGTTGTATATTTTTCGTTAACTAGACCTCTTCAGCTTTATAATAAGTGGTCGACCATCAAAATCGGTCGAAGCATTAGCTGGGAATTCGATTCGCAAGTCACGCTAGACGTCCGAAACATTAAAAAAAACTCTAAAATTTAACCCGAAAAAACATGTTTTTTTAAAAACGCTTTTATGAACATAATTTTGGATGCAGTATTATTTGGTGTAAAATAAATATGGAGAAAACTTTTGTTTTGGAGTTGTAAGCCCAATTTAATCAGTTTTATTTAACAAAAACGGAAAGATGTATGATTTTGATGATTGTGGATAGTTCAGATTTACAAAATGACGCGTATTTCTGATTCAATGTAGTTTTTATGTAATGTTGTATATTTTTCGTTAACAAGACCTCTTCAGCTTTATAATAAGTGGTCGACCATCAAAATCGGTCGAAGCATTAGCTGGGAATTCGATTCGCAAGTCACGCTAGACGTCCGAAACATTAAAAAAAACTCTAAAATTTAACCCGAAAAAACATGTTTTTTTAAAAACGCTTTTATGAACATAATTTTGGATGCAATGTAGTTTTTATGTAATGTTGTATATTTTTCGTTAACTAGACCTCTTCAGCTTTATAATAAGTGGTCGACCATCAAAATCAGTCGAAGCATTAGCTGGGAATTCGATTCGCAAGTCACGCTAGACGTATGAAACATTAAAAAAACTCTAAAATTTAACCCGAAAAAACATGTTTTTTTAAAAACGCTTTTATGAACATAATTTTGGATGCAGTATTATTTGGTGTAAAATAAATATGGAGAAAACTTTTGTTTTGGAGTTGTAAGCCCAATTTAATCAGTTTTATTTAACAAAAACGGAAAGATGTATGATTTTGATGATTTTGGATAGTTCAGATTTACAAAATGACGCGTATTTCTGCTTCAATGTAGTTTTTATGTAATGTTTTATATTTTTCGTTAACTAGACCTCTTCAGCTTTATAATAAGTGGTCGACCATCAAAATCGGTCGAAGCATTAGCTGGGAATTCGATTCGCAAGTCACGCTAGACGTCCGAAACATTAAAAAAAAACTCTAAAATTTAACCCGAAAAAACATGTTTTTTTAAAAACGCTTTTATGAACATAATTTTGGATCCATCATTATTTGGTGTAAAATAAATATGGAGAAAACTTTTGTTTTGGAGTTGTAAGCCCAATTTAATCAATTTTATGGAACAAAAACGGAAAGATGTATGATTTTGATGATTTTGGATAGTCCAGATTTACAAAATGACGCGTATTTCTGATTCAATGTAGTTTTTATGTAATGTTGTATATTTTTCGTTAACTAGACCTCTTCAGCTTTATAATAAGTGGTCGATCATCAAAATCGGTCAAAGCATTAGCTGGGAATTCGATTCGCAAGTCACGCTAGACGTCCAAAACATTAAAAAAAAATGTTACCCGAAAAAACATGTTTTTTTTTAAAACGCTTTTATGAACATAATTTTGGATCAAGTATTATTTGATGTAAAATAAATTTGGAGAAAACTTTTGTTTTGGAGTTGTAAGCCCAATTTAATCAGTTTTATGGAACAAAAACGGAAAGATGTATGATTTTGATGATTTTGGACAGTTCAGATTTACAAAATGACGCGTATTTCTGATTCAATGTAGTTTTTATGTAATGTTGTATATTTTTCGTTAACTAGACCTCTTCAGCTTTATAATAAGTGGTCGACCATCAAAATCGGTCGAAGCATTAGCTGGGAATTCGATTCGCAAGTCACGCTAGACGTCCGAAACATTAAAAAAAACTCTAAAATTTAACCCGAAAAAACATGTTTTTTAAAAAATGCTTTTATGAACATAATTTTGGATGCAGTATTATTTGGTGTAAAATAAATATGGAGAAAACTTTTGTTTTGGAGTTGTAAGCCCAATTTAATCAGTTTTATGGAACAAAAACGGAAAGATGTATGATTTTGATGATTTTGGATAGTTCAGATTTACAAAATGACGCGTATTTCTGATTCAATGTTGTTTTTATGTAATGTTGTATATTTTTCGTTAACTAGACCTCTTCAGCTTTATAATAAGTGGTCGACCATCAAAATCGGTCGAAGCATTAGCTGGGAATTCGATTCGCAAGTCGCGCTAGACGTCCGAAACATTAAAAAAAACTCTAAAATTTAACCCGAAAAAACATGTTTTTTTAAAAACGCTTTTATGAAAATAATTTTGGATCCAGTATTATTTGGTGTAAAATAAATATGGAGAAAACTTTTGTTTTGGAGTTGTAAGCCCAATTTAATCAGTTTTATGGAACAAAAACGGAAAGATGTATGATTTTGATGACTTTGGATAGTTCAGATTTACAAAATGACGCGTATTTCTGATTCAATGTACTTTTTATGTAATGTTGTATATTTTTCGTTAACTAGACCTCTTCAGCTTTATAATAAGTGGTCGACCATCAAAATCGGTCGAAGCATTAGCTGGGAATTCGATTCGCAAGTCACGCTAGACGTCCGAAACATTAAAAAAAACTCTAAAATTTAACCCGAAAAAACATGTTTTTTTAAAAACGCTTTTATGAACATAATTTTGGATGCAGTATTATTTGGTGTAAAATAAATATGGAGAAAACTTTTGTTTTGGAGTTGTAAGCCCAATTTAATCAGTTTTATGGAACAAAAACGGAAAGATGTATGATTTTGATGATTTTGGATAGTTCAGATTTACAAAATGACGCGTATTTCTGATTCAATGTAGTTTTTATGTAATGTTGTATGTTTTTCTTTAACAAGACCTCTTCAGCTTTATAATAAGTGGTCGACCATCAAAATCGGTCGAAGCATTAGCTGGGAATTCGATTCGCAAGTCACGCTAGACGTCCGAAACATTAAAAAAAAAAACTCTAAAATTTAACCCGAAAAAACATGTTTTTTTAAAAACGCTTTTATGAACATAATTTTGGATGCAGTATTATTTGGTGTAAAATAAATATGGAGAAAACTTTTGTTTTGGAGTTGTAAGCCCAATTTAATCAGTTTTATGGAACAAAAACGGAAAGATGTATGATTTTGATGATTTTGGATAGTTCAGATTTACAAAATGACGCGTATTTCTGATTCAATGTAGTTTTTATGTAATGTTGTATATTTTTCGTTAACTAGACCTCTTCAGCTTTATAATAAGTGGTCGACCATCAAAATCGGTCGAAGCATGAGCTGGGAATTCGATTCGCAAGTCACGCTAGACGTCCGAAACATTAAAAAAAAACTCTAAAATTTAACCCGAAAAAACATGTTTTTTAAAAAACGCTTTTATGAAATAATTTTGTATCCAGTATTATTTGGTGTAAAATAAATATGGAGAAAACTTTTGTTTTGGAGTTGTAAGCCCAATTTAATCAGTTTTATGGAACAAAAACGGAAAGATGTATGATTTTGATGATTTTGGATAGTTCAGATTTACAAAATGACGCGTATTTCTGATTCAATGTAGTTTTTATGTAATGTTGTATATTTTTCGTTAACTAGACCTCTTCAGCTTTATAATAAGTGGTCGACCATCAAAATCGGTCGAAGCATTAGCTGGGAATTCGATTCGCAAGTCACGCTAGACGTCCGAAACATTAAAAAAAACTCTAAAATTTAACCCGAAAAAACATGTTTTTTTAAAAACGCTTTTATGAACATAATTTTGGATGCAGTATTATTTGGTGTAAAATAAATATGGAGAAAACTTTTGTTTTGGAGTTGTAAGCCCAATTTAATCAGTTTTATGGAACAAAAACGGAAAGATGTATGATTTTGATGATTTTGGATAGTTCAGATTTACAAAATGACGCGTATTTCTGATTCAATGTAGTTTTTATGTAATGTTGTATATTTTTCGTTAACTAGATCTCTTCAGCTTTATAAAAAGTGGTCGACCATCAAAATGGGTCGAAGCATTAGCTGGGAATTCGATTCGCAAGTCACGCTAGACGTCCGAAACATTAAAAAAAACTCTAAAATTTAACCCGAAAAAACATGTTTTTTTAAAAACGCTTTTATGAACATGATTTTGGATGCAGTATTATTTGGTGTAAAATAAATATGGAGAAAACTTTTGTTTTGGAGTTGTAAGCCCAATTTAATCAGTTTTATGGAACAAAAACGGAAAGATGTATGATTTTGATGATTTTGGATAGTTCAGATTTACAAAATGACGCGTATTTCTGATTCAATGTAGTTTTTATGTAATGTTGTATATTTTTCGTTAACTAGATCTCTTCAGCTTTATAATAAGTGGTCGACCATCAAAATCGGTCGAAGCATTAGCTGGGAATTCGATTCGCAAGTCACGCAAGACGTCCGAAACATTAAAAAAACTCTAAAATTTAACCCGAAAAAACATGTTTTTTTAAAAACGCTTTTATGAACATGATTTTGGATGCAGTATTATTTGGTGTAAAATAAATATGGAGAAAACTTTTGTTTTGGAGTTGTAAGCCCAATTTAATCAGTTTTATGGAACAAAAACGGAAAGATGTATGATTTTGATGATTTTGGATAGTTCAGATTTACAAAATGACGCGTATTTCTGATTCAATGTAGTTTTTATGTAATGTTGTATATTTTTCGTTAACTAGACCTCTTCAGTTTTATAAAAAGTGGTCGACCATCAAAATCGGTCGAAGCATTAGCTGGGAATTCGATTCGCAAGTCACGCAAGACGTCCGAAACATTAAAAAAACTCTAAAATTTAACCCGAAAAAACATGTTTTTTTAAAAACGCTTTTATGAACATGATTTTGGATGCAGTATTATTTGGTGTAAAATAAATACGGAGAAAACTTTTGTTTTGGAGTTGTAAGCCCAATTTAATCAGTTTTATGGAACAAAAACGGAAAGATGTATGATTTTGATGATTTTGGATAGTTCAGATTTACAAAATGACGCGTATTTCTGATTCAATGTAGTTTTTATGTAATGTTGCATATTTTTCGTTAACTAGACCTCTTCAGCTTAATAATAAGTGGTCGACCATCAAAATCGGTCGAAGCATTAGCTGGGAATTCGATTCGCAAGTCACGCTAGACGTCCGAAACATTAAAAAAAACTCTAAAATTTAACCAGAAAAAACATTTTTTTTTAAAAACGCTTTTATGAACATAATTTTGGATCCAGTATTATTTGGTGTAAAATAAATATGGAGAAAACTTTTGTTTTGCAGTTGTAAGCCCAATTTAATCAGTTTTATTTAACAAAAACGGAAAGATGTATGATTTTGATGATTTTGGATAGTTCAGATTTACAAAATGACGCGTATTTCTGCTTCAATGTAGTTTTTATGTAATGTTGTATATTTTTCGTTAACTAGACCTCTTCAGCTTTATAATAAGTGGTCGACACCATCAAAATCGGTCGAAGCATTAGCTGGGAATTCGATTCGCAAGTCACGCTAGACGTCCGAAACATTAAAAAAAAACTCTAAAATTTAACCCGAAAAAACATGTTTTTTAAAAAACGCTTTTATGAAATAATTTTGTATCCAGTATTATTTGGTGTAAAATAAATATGGAGAAAACTTTTGTTTTGGAGTTGTAAGCCCAATTTAATCAGTTTTATGGAACAAAAACGGAAAGATGTATGATTTTGATGATTTTGGATAGTTCAGATTTACAAAATGACGCGTATTTCTGATTCAATGTAGTTTTTATGTAATGTTGTATATTTTTCGTTAACTAGACCTCTTCAGCTTTATAATAAGTGGTCGACCATCAAAATCGGTCGAAGCATTAGCTGGGAATTCGATTCGCAAGTCACGCTAGACGTCCGAAACATTAAAAAAAACTCTAAAATTTAACCGAAAAAACATGTTTTTTTAAAAACGCTTTTATGAACATAATTTTGGATGCAGTATTATTTGGTGTAAAATAAATATGGAGAAAACTTTTGTTTTGGAGTTGTAAGCCCAATTTAATCAGTTTTATGGAACAAAAACGGAAAGATGTATGATTTTGATGATTTTGGATAGTTCAGATTTACAAAATGACGCGTATTTCTGATTCTATGTAGTTTTTATGTAATGTTGTATATTTTTCGTTAACTAGACCTCTTCAGCTTTATAAAAAGTGGTCGACCATCAAAATCGGTCGAAGCATTAGCTGGGAATTCGATTCGCAAGTCACGCTAGACGTCCGAAACATTAAAAAAACTCTAAAATTTAACCCGAAAAAACATGTTTTTCTAAAAACGCTTTTATGAACATGATTTTGGATGCAATATTATTCGGTGTAAAATAAATATGGAGAAAACTTTTGTTTTGGAGTTGTAAGCCCAATTTAATCAGTTTTATGGAACAAAAACGGAAAGATGTATGATTTTGATGATTTTGGATAGTTCAGATTTACAAAATGACGCGTATTTCTGATTCTATGTAGTTTTTATGTAATGTTGCATATTTTTCGTTAACTAAACCTCTTCAGCTTAATAATAAGTGGTCGACCATCAAAATCGGTCGAAGCATTAGCTGGGAATTCGATTCGCAAGTCACGCTAGACGTCCGAAACAACGCTTTTATGAACATAATTTTGGATACAGTATTATTTGGTGTAAAATAAATATGGAGAAAACTTTTGTTTTGGAGTTGTAAGCCCAATTTAATCAGTTTTATGGAGCAAAAACGGAAAGATGTATGATTTTGATGATTTTGGATAGTTCAGATTTACAAAATGACGCGTATTTCTGATTCAATGTAGTTTTTATGTAATGTTGTATATTTTTCGTTAACTAGACCTCTTCAGCTTTATAATAAGTGGTCGACCATCAAAATCGGTCGAAGCATTAGCTGGGAATTCGATTCGCAAGTCACGCTAGACGTCCGAAACATTAAAAAAAACTCTAAAATTTAACCCGAAAAAACATGTTTTTTTAAAAACGCTTTTATGAACATAATTTTGGATGCAGTATTATTTGGTGTAAAATAAATATGGAGAAAACTTTTGTTTTGGAGTTGTAAGCCCAATTTAATCAGTTTTATGGAACAAAAACGGAAAGATGTAAGATTTTGATGATTTTCGATAGTTCAGATTTACAAAATGACGCGTATTTCTGATTCAATGTAGTTTTTATGTAATGTTGTATATTTTTCGTTAACTAGATCTCTTCAGCTTTATAATAAGTGGTCGACCATCAAAATGGGTCGAAGCATTAGCTGGGAATTCGATTCGCAAGTCACGCTAGACGTCCGAAACATTAAAAAAAACTCTAAAATTTAACCCGAAAAAACATGTTTTTTTAAAAACGCTTTTATGAACATGATTTTGGATGCAGTATTATTTGGTGTAAAATAAATATGGAGAAAACTTTTGTTTTGGAGTTGTAAGCCCAATTTAATGAGTTTTATGGAACAAAAACGGAAAGATGTATGATTTTGATGATTTTGGATAGTTCAGATTTACAAAATGACGCGTATTTCTGATTCAATGTAGTTTTTATGTAATGTTGTATATTTTTCGTTAACTAGACCTCTTCAGCTTTATAAAAAGTGGTCGACCATCAAAATCGGTCGAAGCATTAGCTGGGAATTCGATTCGCAAGTCACGCTAGACGTCCGAAACATTAAAAAAACTCTAAAATTTAACCCGAAAAAACATGTTTTTCTAAAAACGCTTTTATGAACATGATTTTGGATGCAATATTATTTGGTGTAAAATAAATATGGAGAAAACTTTTGTTTTCTAGTTGTAAGCCCAATTTAATCAGTTTTATGGAACAAAAACGGAAAGATGTATGATTTTGATGATTTTGGATAGTTCAGATTTACAAAATGACGCGTATTTCTGATTCTATGTAGTTTTTATGTAATGTTGCATATTTTTCGTTAACTAAACCTCTTCAGCTTAATAATAAGTGGTCGACCATCAAAATCGGTCGAAGCATTAGCTGGGAATTCGATTCGCAAGTCACGCTAGACGTCCGAAACAACGCTTTTATGAACATAATTTTGGATACAGTATTATTTGGTGTAAAATAAATATGGGGAAAACTTTTGTTTTGGAGTTGTAAGCCCAATTTAATCAGTTTTATGGAGCAAAAACGGAAAGATGTATGATTTTGATGATTTTTGAAAGTTCAGATTTACAAAATGACGCGTATTTCTGATTCAATGTAGTTTTTATGTAATGTTGTATATTTTTCGTTAACTAGACCTCTTCAGCTTTATAATAAGTGGTCGACCATCAAAATCGGTCGAAGCATTAGCTGGGAATTCGATTCGCAAGTCACGCTAGACGTCCGAAACATTAAAAAAAAAACTCTAAAATTTAACCCGAAAAAACATGTTTTTTAAAAACGCTTTTATGAACATAATTTTGGATGCAGTATTATTTGGTGTAAAATAAATATGGAGAAAACTTTTGTTTTGGAGTTGTAAGCCCAATTTAATCAGTTTTATGGAACAAAAACGGAAAGATGTATGATTTTGATGATTTTGGATAGTTCAGATTTACAAAATGACGCGTATTTCTGATTCAATGTAGTTTTTTGTAATGTTGTATATTTTTCGTTAACTAGACCTCTTCAGCTTTATAAAAAGTGGTCGACCATCAAAATCGGTCGAAGCATTAGCTGGGAATTCGATTCGCAAGTCACGCTAGACGTCCGAAACATTAAAAAAACTCTAAAATTTAACCCGAAAAAACATGTTTTTTTAAAAACGCTTTTATGAACATAATTTTGAATCCAGTATTATTTGGTGTAAAATAAATATGGAGAAAACTTTTGTTTTGGAGTTGTAAGCCCAATTTAATCAGTTTTATTTAACAAAAACGGAAAGATGTATGATTTTGATGATTTTGGATAGTTCAGATTTACAAAATGACGCGTATTTCTGCTTCAATGTAGTTTTTATGTAATGTTGTATATTTTTCGTTAACTAGACCTCTTCAGCTTTATAATAAGTGGTCGACCATCAAAATCGGTCGAAGCATTAGCTGGGAATTCGATTCGCAAGTCACGCTAGACGTCCGAAACATTAAAAAAAACTCTAAAATTTAACCCGAAAAAACATGTTTTTTTAAAAACGCTTTTATGAACATAATTTTAGATCCAGTATTATTTGGTGTAAAATAAATATGGAGAAAACTTTTGTTTTGGAGTTGTAAGCCCAATTTAATCAGTTTTATGGAACAAAAACGGAAAGATGTATGATTTTGATGATTTTGGATAGTTCAGATTTACAAAATGACGCGTATTTCTGCTTCAATGTAGGTTTTATGTAATGTTGTATATTTTTCGTGAACTAAACCTCTTCAGCTTTATAATAAGTGGTCGACCATCAAAATCGGTCGAAGCATTAGCTGGGAATTCGATTCGCAAGTCACGCTAGACGTCCGAAACATTAAAAAAAACTCTAAAATTTAACCCAAAAAAAAATTTTTTTTTAAAAACGCTTTTATGAACATAATTTTGGATCCAGTATTATTTGGTGTAAAATAAATATGGAGAAAACTTTTGTTTTGGAGTTGTAAGCCCAATTTAATTAGTTTTATGGAACAAAAACGGAAAGATGTATGATTTTGATGATTTTGGATAGTTCAGATCCGAAACATTAAAAAAAACTCTAAAATTTAACCCGAAAAAACATGTTTTTTTGAAAACGCTTTTATGAACATAATTTTGGATCCAGTATTATTTGGTGTAAAATAAATATGGAGAAAACTTTTGTTTTGGATTTGTAAGCCCAATTTAATCAGTTTTATGGAACAAAAACGGAAAGATGTATGATTTTGATGATTTTGGATAGTTCAGAATTACAAAATGACGCGTATTTCTGATTCAATGTAGTTTTTATGTAATGTTGTATATTTTTCGTTAGTTAGACCTCTTCAGCTTTATAATAAGTGGTCGACCATCAAAATCGGTCGAAGCATTAGCTGGGAATTCGATTCGCAAGTCACGCTAGACGTCCGAAACATTAAAAAAAAACTCTAAAATTTAACCCGAAAAAACATGTTTTTTTAAAAACGCTTTTATGAACATAATTTTAGATCCAGTATTATTTGGTGTAAAATAAATATGGAGAAAACTTTTGTTTTGGAGTTGTAAGCCCAATTTAATCAGTTTTATGGAACAAAAACGGAAAGATGTATGATTTTGATGATTTTGGATAGTTCAGATTTACAAAATGACGCGTATTTCTGATTCAATGGAGTTTTTATGTAATGTTGTATATTTTTCGTTAACTAGACCTCTTCAGCTTTATAATAAGTGGTCGACCATCAAAATCGGTCGAAGCATTAGCTGGGAATTCGATTCGCAAGTCACGCTAGACGTCCGAAACATTAAAAAAAACTCTAAAATTTAACCCGAAAAAACATGTTTTTTTAAAAACGCTTTTATGAACATAATTTTGGATCCAGTATTATTTGGTGTAAAATAAATATGGAGAAAACTTTTGTTTTGGAGTTGTAAGCCCAATTTAATTAGTTTTATGGAACAAAAACGGAAAGATGTATGATTTTGATGATTTTGGATAGTTCAGATTTACAAAATGACGCGTATTTCTGATTCAATGTAGTTTTTATGTAATGTTGTATATTTTTCGTTAACTAGACCTCTTCAGCTTTATAATAAGTGTAAAATAAATATGGAGAAAACTTTTGTTTTGGAGTTGTAAGCCCAATTTAATCAGTTTTATGGAACAAAAACGGAAAGATGTATGATTTGGATGATTTTGGATAGTTCAGATTTACAAAATGACGCGTATTTCTGATTCAATGTAGTTTTTATGTAATGTTGTATATTTTTCGTTAGTTAGACCTCTTCAGCTTTATAATAAGTGGTCGACCATCAAAATCGGTCGAAGCATTAGCTGGGAATTCGATTCGCAAGTCACGCTAGACGTCCGAAACATTAAAAAAAACTTTAAAATTTAACCCGAAAAAACATGTTTTTTTAGAAACGCTTTCATGAACATAATTTTTGATCCAGTATTATTTGGTGTAAAATAAATATGGAGAAAACTTTTGTTTTGGAGTTGTAAGCCCAATTTTATCAGTTTTATGGAACAAAAACGGAAAGATGTATGATTTTGATGATTTTGGATAGTTCAGAATTACAAAATGACGCGTATTTCTGATTCAATGTAGTTTTTATGTAATGTTGTATATTTTTCGTTAGTTAGACCTCTTCAGCTTTATAATAAGTGGTCGACCATCAAAATCGGTCGAAGCATTAGCTGGGAATTCGATTCGCAAGTCACGCTAGACGTCCGAAACATTAAAAAAAAACTCTAAAATTTAACCCGAAAAAACATGTTTTTTTAAAAACGCTTTTATGAACATAATTTTAGATCCAGTATTATTTGGTGTAAAATAAATATGGAGAAAACTTTTGTTTTGGAGTTGTAAGCCCAATTTAATCAGTTTTATGGAACAAAAACGGAAAGATGTATGATTTTGATGATTTTGGATAGTTCAGATTTACAAAATGACGCGTATTTCTGATTCAATGTAGTTTTTATGTAATGTTGTATATTTTTCGTTAACGAGACGTCTTCAGCTTTATAATAAGTGGTCGACCATCAAAATCGGTCGAAGCATTAGCTGGGAATTCGATTCGCAAGTCACGCTAGACGTCCGAAACATTAAAAAAAACTCTAAAATTTAACCCGAAAAAACATGTTTTTTTAAAAACGCTTTTATGAACATAATTTTGGATCCAGTATTATTTGGTGTAAAATAAATATGGAGAAAACTTTTGTTTTGGAGTTGTAAGCCCAATTTAATTAGTTTTATGGAACAAAAACGGAAAGATGTATGATTTTGATGATTTAGGATAGTTCAGATTTACAAAATGACGCGTATTTCTGCTTCAATGTAGTTTTTATGTAATGTTGTATATTTTTCGTTAACTAGACCTCTTCAGCTTTATAATAAGTGGTCGACCATCAAAATCGGTCGAAGCATTAGCTGGGAATTCGATTCGCAAGTCACGCTAGACGTCCGAAACATTAAAAAAAACTTTTTTTAAAAACGCTTTCATGAACATAATTTTTGATCCAGTATTATTTGGTGTAAAATAAATATGGAGAAAACTTTTTAACCCGAAAAAACATGTTTTTTTAAAAACGCTTTCATGAACATAATTTTTGATCCAGTATTATTTGGTGTAAAATAAATATGGAGAAAACTTTTGTTTTGGAGTTGTAAGCCCAATTTAATCAGTTTTATGGAACAAAAACGGAAAGATGTATGATTTTGATGATTTTGGATAGTTCAGAATTACAAAATGACGCGTATTTCTGATTCAATATAGTTTTTATGTAATGTTGTATATTTTTCGTTAGTTAGACCTCTTCAGCTTTATAATAAGTGGTCGGCCATCAAAATCGGTCGAAGCATTAGCTGGGAATTCGATTCGCAAGTCACGCTAGACGTCCGAAACATTAAAAAAAAACTCTAAAATTTAACCCGAAAAAACATGTTTTTTTAAAAACGCTTTTATGAACATAATTTTAGATCCAGTATTATTTGGTGTAAAATAAATATGGAGAAAACTTTTGTTTTGGAGTTGTAAGCCCAATTTAATCAGTTTTATGGAACAAAAACGGAAAGATGTATGATTTTGATGATTTTGGATAGTTCAGATTTACAAAATGACGCGTATTTCTGATTCAATGTAGTTTTTATGTAATGTTGTATATTTTTCGTTAACTAGACCTCTTCAGCTTTATAATAAGTGGTCGACCATCAAAATCGGTCGAAAGCATTAGCTGGGAATTCGATTCGCAAGTCACGCTAGACGTCAGAAACATTAAAAAAAACTCTAAAATTTAACCCGAAAAACATGTTTTTTTTAAAAACGCTTTTATGAACATAATTTTGGATCCAGTATTATTTGGTGTAAAATAAATATGGAGAAAACTTTTGTTTTGGAGTTGTAAACCCAATTTAATCAGTTTTATGGAACAAAAACGGAAAGATGGTTTTGGATAGTTCAGATTTACAAAATGACGCGTATTTCTGATTCAATGTAGTTTTTATGTAATGTTGTATATTTTTCGTTAGTTAGACCTCTTCAGCTTTATAATAAGTGGTCGACCATCAAAATCGGTCGAAGCATTAGCTGGGAATTCGATTCGCAAGTCACGCTAGACGTCCGAAACATTAAAAAAAACTTTAAAATTTAACCCGAAAAAACATGTTTTTTTAGAAACGCTTTCATGAACATAATTTTTGATCCAGTATTATTTGGTGTAAAATAAATATGGAGAAAACTTTTGTTTTGGAGTTGTAAGCCCAATTTTATCAGTTTTATGGAACAAAAACGGAAAGATGTATGATTTTGATGATTTTGGATAGTTCAGATTTACAAAATGACGCGTATTTCTGATTCAATGTAGTTTTTATGTAATGTTGTATATTTTTCGTTAACGAGACGTCTTCAGCTTTATAATAAGTGGTCGACCATCAAAATCGGTCGAAGCATTAGCTGGGAATTCGATTCGCAAGTCACGCTAGACGTCCGAAACATTAAAAAAACTCTAAAATTTAACCCGAAAAAACATGTCTTTTTAAAAACGCTTTTATGAACATAATTTTGGATCCAGTATTATTTGGTGTAAAATAAATATGGAGAAAACTTTTGTTTTGGAGTTGTAAGCCCAATTTAATTAGTTTTATGGAACAAAAACGGAAAGATGTATGATTTTGATGATTTTGGATAGTTCAGATTTACAAAATGACGCGTATTTCTGCTTCAATGTAGTTTTTATGTAATGTTGTATATTTTTCGTTAACTAGACCTCTTCAGCTTTATAATAAGTGGTCGACCATCAAAATCGGTCGAAGCATTAGCTGGGAATTCGATTCGCAAGTCACGCTAGACGTCCGAAACATTAAAAAAAACTCTAAAATTTAACCCGAAAAAACATGTTTTTTTAAAAACGCTTTCATGAACATAATTTTTGATCCAGTATTATTTGGTGTAAAATAAATATGGAGAAAACTTTTGTTTTGGAGTTGTAAGCCCAATTTAATCAGTTTTATGGAACAAAAACGGAAAGATGTATGATTTTGATGATTTTGGATAGTTCAGATTTACAAAATGACGCGTATTTCTGATTCAATGTAGTTTTTATGTAATGTTGTATATTTTTCGTTAGTTAGACCTCTTCAGCTTTATAATAAGTGGTCGGCCATCAAAATCGGTCGAAGCATTAGCTGGGAATTCGATTCGCAAGTCACGCTAGACGTCCGAAACATTAAAAAAAAACTCTAAAATTTAACCCGAAAAAACATGTTTTTTTAAAAACGCTTTTATGAACATAATTTTAGATCCAGTATTATTTGGTGTAAAATAAATATGGAGAAAACTTTTGTTTTGGAGTTGTAAGCCCAATTTAATCAGTTTTATGGAACAAAAACGGAAAGATGTATGATTTTGATGATTTTGGATAGTTCAGATTTACAAAATGACGCGTATTTCTGATTCAATGTAGTTTTTATGTAATGTTGTATATTTTTCGTTAACTAGACCTCTTCAGCTTTATAATAAGTGGTCGACCATCAAAATCGGTCGAAGCATTAGCTGGGAATTCGATTCCCAAGTCACGCTAGACGTCAGAAACATTAAAAAAAAACTCTAAAATTTAACCCGAAAAACATGTTTTTTTAAAAACGCTTTTATGAACATAATTTTGGATCCAGTATTATTTGGTGTAAAATAAATATGGAGAAAACTTTTGTTTTGGAGTTGTAAACCCAATTTAATCAGTTTTATGGAACAAAAACGGAAAGATGATTTTGGATAGTTCAGATTTACAAAATGACGCGTATTTCTGCTTTAATGTAGGTTTTATAAAATGTTGTATATTTTTCGTTAACTAGACCTCTTCAGCTTTATAATAAGTGGTCGACCATCAAAATCGGTCGAAGCATTAGCTGGGAATTCGATTCGCAAGTCACGCTAGACGTCCGAAACATTAAAAAAACTCTAAAATTTAACCCGAAAAAACATGTTTTTTTAAAAACGCTTTTATGAACATAATTTTGGATCCAGTATTATTTGGTGTAAAATAAATATGGAGAAAACTTTTGTTTTGGAGTTGTAAGCCCAATTTAATTAGTTTTATGGAACAAAAACGGAAAGATGTATGATTTTGATGATTTTGGATAGTTCAGATTTACAAAATGACGCGTATTTCTGCTTCAATGTAGTTTTTATGTAATGTTGTATATTTTTCGTTAACTAGACCTCTTCAGCTTTATAATAAGTGGTCGACCATCAAAATCGGTCGAAGCATTAGCTGGGAATTCGATTCGCAAGTCACGCTAGACGTCCGAAACATTAAAAACAACTCTAAAATTTAACCCGAAAAAACATGTTTTTTTAAAAACGCTTTCATGAACATAATTTTTGATCCAGTATTATTTGGTGTAAAATAAATATGGAGAAAACTTTTGTTTTGGAGTTGTAAGCCCAATTTAATCAGTTTTATGGAACAAAAACGGAAAGATGTATGATTTTGATGATTTTGGATAGTTCAGAATTACAAAATGACGCGTATTTCTGATTCAATATAGTTTTTATGTAATGTTGTATATTTTTCGTTAGTTAGACCTCTTCAGCTTTATAATAAGTGGTCGGCCATCAAAATCGGTCGAAGCATTAGCTGGGAATTCGATTCGCAAGTCACGCTAGACGTCCGAAACATTAAAAAAAAACTCTAAAATTTAACCCGAAAAAACATGTTTTTTTAAAAACGCTTTTATGAACATAATTTTAGATCCAGTATTATTTGGTGTAAAATAAATATGGAGAAAACTTTTGTTTTGGAGTTGTAAGCCCAATTTAATCAGTTTTATGGAACAAAAACGGAAAGATGTATGATTTTGATGATTTTGGATAGTTCAGATTTACAAAATGACGCGTATTTCTGATTCAATGTAGTTTTTATGTAATGTTGTATATTTTTCGTTAACTAGACCTCTTCAGCTTTATAATAAGTGGTCGACCATCAAAATCGGTCGAAGCATTAGCTGGGAATTCGATTCGCAAGTCACGCTAGACGTCCGAAACATTAAAAAAAACTCTAAAATTTAACCCGAAAAACATGTTTTTTTTAAAAACGCTTTTATGAACATAATTTTGGATCCAGTATTATTTGGTGTAAAATAAATATGGAGAAAACTTTTGTTTTGGAGTTGTAAACCCAATTTAATCAGTTTTATGGAACAAAAACCGAAAGATGATTTTGGATAGTTCAGATTTACAAAATGACGCGTATTTCTGCTTCAATGTAGGTTTTATGTAATGTTGTATATTTTTCGTTAACTAGACCTCTTCAGCTTTATAATAAGTGGTCGACCATCAAAATCGGTCGAAGCATTAGCTGGGAATTCGATTCGCAAGTCACGCTAGACGTCCGAAACATTAAAAAAAACTCTAAAATTTAACCCGAAAAAACATGTTTTTTTAAAAACGCTTTTATGAACATAATTTTGGATCCAGTATTATTTGGTGTAAAATAAATATGGAGAAAACTTTTGTTTTGGAGTTGTAAGCCCAATATAATTAGTTTTATGGAACAAAAACGGAAAGATGTATGATTTTGATGATTTTGGATAGTTCAGATTTACAAAATGACGCGTATTTCTGATTCAATGTAGTTTTTATGTAATGTTGTATATTTTTTTTATATTAACTAGACCTCTTCAGCTTTATAATAAGTGGTCGACCATCAAAATCGGTCGAAGCATTAGCTGGGAATTCGATTCGCAAGTCACGCTAGACGTCCGAAACATTAAAAAAAACTCTAAAATTTAACCCGAAAAAACATGTTTTTTTAAAAACGCTTTCATGAACATAATTTTTGATCCAGTATTATTTGGTGTAAAATAAATATGGAGAAAACTTTTGTTTTGGAGTTGTAAGCCCAATTTAATCAGTTTTATGGAACAAAAACGGAAAGATGTATGATTTTGATGATTTTGGATAGTTCAGAATTACAAAATGACGCGTATTTCTGATTCAATGTAGTTTTTATGTAATGTTGTATATTTTTCGTTAGTTAGACCTCTTCAGCTTTATAATAAGTGGTCGACCATCAAAGTCGGTCGAAGCATTAGCTGGGAATTCGATTCGCAAGTCACGCTAGACGTCCGAAACATTAAAAAAAACTCTAAAATTTAACCCGAAAAAACATGTTTTTTTAAAAACGCTTTTATGAACATAATTTTGGATCCAGTATTATTTGGTGTAAAATAAATATGGAGAAAACTTTTGTTTTGGAGTTGTAAGCCCAATTTAATTAGTTTTATGGAACAAAAACGGAAAGATGTATGATTTTGGATAGTTCAGATTTACAAAATGACGCGTATTTCTGATTCAATGTAGTTTTTATGTAATGTTGTATACTTTTCGTTAACTAGACCTCTTCAGCCTTATAATAAGTGGTCGACCATCAAAATCGGTCGAAGCATTAGCTGGGAATTCGATTCGCAAGTCACGCTAGACGACCGAAACATTAAAAAAAACTCTAAAATTTCACCCAAAAAAACATGTTTTTTTAAAAACGCTTTTATGAACATAATTTTGGATCCAGTATTATTTGGTGTAAAATAAATATGGAGAAAACTTTTGTTTTGGAGTTGTAAGCCCAATTTAATCAGTTTTATGGAACAAAAACGGAAAGATGTATGATTTTGATGATTTTGGATAGTTCAGATTTACAAAATGACGCGTATTTCTGCTTCAATGTAGGTTTTATGTAATGTTGTATATTTTTCGTTAACTAGACCTCTTCAGCTTTATAATAAGTGGTCGACCATCAAAATCGGTCGAAGCATTAGCTGGGAATTCGATTCGCAAGTCACGCTAGACGTCCGAAACATTAAAAAAAACTCTAAAATTTAACCCGAAAAAACATGTTTTTTTAAAAACGCTTTTATGAACATAATTTTGGATCCAGTATTATTTGGTGTAAAATAAATATGGAGAAAACTTTTGTTTTGGAGTTGTAAGCCCAATTTAATTAGTTTTATGGAACAAAAACGGAAAGATGTATGATTTTGATGATTTTGGATAGTTCAGATTTACAAAATGACGCGTATTTCTGATTCAATGTAGTTTTTATGTAATGTTGTATACTTTTCGTTAACTAGACCTCTTCAGCTTTATAATAAGTGGTCGACCATCAAAATCGGTCGAAGCATTAGCTGGGAATTCGATTCGCAAGTCACGCTAGACGACCGAAACATTAAAAAAAACTCTAAAATTTAACCCAAAAAAACATGTTTTTTTAAAAACGCTTTTATGAACATAATTTTGGATCCAGTATTATTTGGTGTAAAATAAATATGGAGAAAACTTTTGTTTTGGAGTTGTAAGCCCAATTTAATCAGTTTTATGGAACAAAAACGGAAAGATGTATGATTTTGATGATTTTGGATAGTTCAGAATTACAAAATGACGCGTATTTCTGATTCAATGTAGTTTTTATGTAATGTTGTATATTTTTCGTTAGTTAGACCTCTTCAGCTTTATAATAAGTGGTCGACCATCAAAATCGGTCGAAGCATTAGCTGGGAATTCGATTCGCAAGTCACGCTAGACGTCCGAAACATTAAAAAAAAAACTCTAAAATTTAACCCGAAAAAACATGTTTTTTTAAAAACGCTTTTATGAACATAATTTTAGATCCAGTATTATTTGGTGTAAAATAAATATGGAGAAAACTTTTGTTTTGGAGTTGTAAGCCCAATTTAATCAGTTTTATGGAACAAAAACGGAAAGATGTATGATTTTGATGATTTTGGATAGTTCAGATTTACAAAATGACGCGTATTTCTGCTTCAATGTAAGTTTTATGTAATGTTGTATATTTTTCGTTAACTAGACCTCTTCAGCTTTATAATAAGTGGTCGACCATCAAAATCGGTCGAAGCATTAGCTGGGAATTCGATTCGCAAGTCACGCTAGACGTCCGAAACATTAAAAAAAAACTCTAAAATTTAACCCGAAAAAAAACATGTTTTTTTAAAAACGCTTTTATGAACATAATTTTGGATCCAGTATTATTTGGTGTAAAATTAATATGGAGAAAACTTTTGTTTTGGAGTTGTAAGCCCAATTTAATTAGTTTTATGGAACAAAAACGGAAAGATGTATGATTTTGATGATTTTGGATAGTTCAGATTTACAAAATGACGCGTATTTCTGATTCAATCTAGTTTTTATGTAATGTTGTATACTTTTCGTTAACTAGACCTCTTCAGCTTTATAATAAGTGGTTGACCATCAAAATCGGTCGAAGCATTAGCTGGGAATTCGATTCGCAAGTCACGCTAGACGACCGAAACATTAAAAAAAACTCTAAAATTTAACCCAAAAAAACATGTTTTTTTAAAAACGCTTTTATGAACATAATTTTGGATCCAGTATTATTTGGTGTAAAATAAATATGGAGAAAACTTTTGTTTTGGAGTTGTAAGCCCAATTTAATCAGTTTTATGGAACAAAAACGGAAAGATGTATGATTTTGATGATTTTGGATAGTTCAGATTTACAAAATGACGCGTATTTCTGATTCAATGTAGTTTTTATGTAATGTTGTATACTTTTCGTTAACTAGACCTCTTTAGCTTTATAATAAGTGGTCGACCATCAAAATTGGTCGAAGCATTAGCTGGGAATTCGATTCGCAAGTCACGCTAGACGACCGAAACATTAAAAAAAACTATAAAATTTAACCCGAAAAAACATGTTTTTTTAAAAACGCTTTTATGAACATAATTTTGGATCCAGTATTATTTGGTGTAAAATAAATATGGAGAAAACTTTTGTTTTGGAGTTGTAAGCCCAATTTAATCAGTTTTATGGAACAAAAACGGAAAGATGTATGATTTTGATGATTTTGGAAAGTTCAGATTTACAAAATGACGCGTATTTCTGATTCAATGTAGTTTTTATGTAATGTTGTATATTTTTCGTTAACTAGATCTCTTCAGGTTTATAATAAGTGTAAAATAAATATGGAGAAAACTTTTGTTTTGGAGTTGTAAGCCCAATTTAATCAGTTTTATGGAACAAAAACGGAAAGATGTATGATTTTGATGATTTTGGATAGTTCAGATTTACAAAATGACGCGTATTTCTGCTTCAATGTAGTTTTTATGTAATGTTGTATATTTTTCGTTAACTAGACCTCTTCAGCTTTATAATAAGTGTAAAATAAATATGGAGAAAACTTTTGTTTTGGAGTTGTAAGCCCAATTTAATCAGTTTTATGGAACAAAAACGGAAAGATGTATGATTTTGATGATTTTGGATAGTTCAGATTTACAAAATGACGCGTATTTCTGCTTCAATGTAGTTTTTATGTAATGTTGTATATTTTTCGTTAACTAGACCTCTTCAGGTTTATAATAAGTGTAAAATAAATATGGAGAAAACTTTTGTTTTGGAGTTGTAAGCCCAATTTAATCAGTTTTATGGAACAAAAACGGAAAGATGTATGATTTTGATGATTTTGGATAGTTCAGATTTACAAAACGACGCGTATTTCTGCTTCAATATAGTTTTTATGTAATGTTGTATATTTTTCGTTAACTAGACCTCTTCAGCTTTATAATAAGTGGTCGACCATCAAAATCGGTCGAAGCATTAGCTGGGAATTCGATTCGCAAGTCACGCTAGACGTCCGAAACATTAAAAAAACTCTAAAATTTAACCCGAAAAAACACGTTTTTTTTAAAAACGCTTTTACGAACATAATTTTGGACCCAGTATTATTTGGTGTAAAATAAATATGGAGAAAACTTTGGTTTTGGAGTTGTAAGCCCAATTTAATCAGTTTTATTTAACAAAAACGGAAAGATGTATGATTTTGATGATTTTGGATAGTTCAGATTTACAAAATGACGCGTATTTCTGATTCAATGTAGTTTTTATGAAATGTTGTATATTTTTCGTTAACTAGACCTCTTCAGCTTTATAATAAGTGGTCGACCATCAAAATCGGTCGAAGCATTAGCTGGGAATTCGATTCGCAAGTCACGCTAGACGTCCGAAACATTAAAAAAAACTCTAAAATTTAACCCGAAAAAACATGTTTTTTTTAAAAAACGCTTTTATGAACATAATTTTGGATCCAGTATTATTTGGTGTAAAATAAATATGGAGAAAACTTTTGTTTTGGATTTGTAAGCCCAATTTAATCAGTTTTATGGAACAAAAACGGAAAGATGTATGATTTTGATGATTTTGGATAGTTCAGATTTACAAAATGTCGCGTATTTCTGATTCAATGTAGTTTTTATGTAATGTTGTATATTTTTTGTTAACAAGACCTCTTCAGCTTTATAATAAGTGGTCGACCATCAAAATCGGTCGAAGCATTAGCTGGAAATTCGATTCGCAAGTCACGCTAGACGTCTGAAACATTAAAAAAAACTCTAAAATTTAACCCGAAAAAACATGTTTTTTTAAAAACGCTTTTATGAACATAATTTTGGATGCAGTATTATTTGGTGTAAAATAAATATGGAGAAAACTTTTGTTTTGGAGTTGTAAGCCCAATTTAATCAGTTTTATGGAACAAAAACGGAAAGATGTATGATTTTGATGATTTTGGATAGTTCAGATTTACAAAATGACGCGTATTTCTGATTCAATGTAGTTTTTATGTAATGTTGTATATTTTTCGTTAACTAGACCTCTTCAGATTTATAATAAGTGGTCGACCATCAAAATCGGTCGAAGCATTAGCTGGGAATTCGATTCGCAAGTCACGCTAGACGTCCGAAACATTAAAAAAAACTCTAAAATTTAACCCGAAAAAACACGTTTTTTTAACAACGCTTTTACGAACATAATTTTGGATCCAGTATTATTTGGTGTAAAATAAATATGGAGAAAACTTTTGTTTTGGAGTTTTATGCCCAATTTAATCAGTTTTATTTAACAAAAACGGAAAGATGAATGATTTTGATGATTTTGGATAGTTCAGATTTACAAAATGACGCGTATTTCTGATTCAATGTAGTTTTTATGTAATGTTATATATTTTTCTTTAACTAGATCTCTTCAGCTTTATAATAAGTGTAAAATAAATATGGAGAAAACTTTTGTTTTGGAGTTGTAAGCCCAATTTAATCAGTTTTATGGAACAAAAACGGAAAGATGTATGATTTTGATGATTTTGGATAGTTCAGATTTACAAAATGACGCGTTTTTCTGATTCAATGTAGTTTTTATGTAATGTTGTATATTTTTCGTTAACTAGACCTCTTCAGCTTTATAATAAGTGGTCGACCATCAAAATCGGTCGAAGCATTAGCTGGGAATTCGATTCGCAAGTCACGCTAGACGTCCGAAACATTAAAAAAAACTCTAAAATTTAACCCGAAAAAACATGTTTTTTTAAAAACGCTTTTATGAACATAATTTTGGATGCAGTATTATTTGGTGTAAAATAAATATGGAGAAAACTTTTGTTTTGGAGTTGTAAGCCCAATTTAATCAGTTTTATGGAACAAAAACGGAAAGATGTATGATTTTGATGATTTTGGATAGTTCAGATTTACAAAATGACGCGTATTTCTGATTCAATGTAGTTTTTATGTAATGTTGTATATTTTTCGTTAACTAGACCTCTTCAGCTTTATAATAAGTGGTCGACCATCAAAATCGGTCGAAGCATTAGCTGGGAATTCGATTCGCAAGTCACGCTAGACGTCCGAAACATTAAAAAAAACTCTAAAATTTAACCCGAAAAAACACGTTTTTTTAAAAACGCTTTTACGAACATAATTTTGGATCCAGTATTATTTGGTGTAAAATAAATATGGAGAAAACTTTTGTTTTGGAGTTTTAAGCCCAATTTAATCAGTTTTATTTAACAAAAATGGAAAGATGTTTGATTTTGATGATTTTGAATAGTTCAGATTAACAAAATGACGCGTAAATCTGATTCAATGTAGTTTTTATCTAATGTTATATATTTTTCGTTAACTAGACCTCTACAGCTTTATAACAAGTGTAAAATAAATATGGAGAAAACTTTTGTTTTGGAGTTGTAAGCCCAATTTAATCAGTTTTATGGAACAAAAACGGAAAGATGTATGATTTTGATGATTTTGGATAGTTCAGATTTACAAAATGACGCGTTTTTCTGATTCAATGTAGTTTTTATGTAATGTTGTATATTTTTCGTTAACTAGACCTCTTCAGCTTTATAATAAGTGGTCGACCATCAAAATCGGTCGAAGCATTAGCTGGGAATTCGATTCGCAAGTCACGCTAGACGTCCGAAACATTAAGAAAAACTATAAAATTTAACCCGAAAAAACATGTTTTTTTAAAAATGCTTTTATGAACATGATTTTGGATCCAGTATTATTTGGTGTAAAATAAATATGGAGAAAACTTTTGTTTTGGAGTTGTAAGCCCAATTTAATCAGTTTTATGGAACAAAACCGGAAAGATGTATGATTTTGATGATTTTGGATAGTTCAGATTTACAAAATGACGCGTATTTCTGCTTCAATGTAGTTTTTATGTAATGTTGTATATTTTTCGTTAACTAGACCTCTTCAGCTTTATAATAAGTGGTCGACCATCAAAATCGGTCGAAGCATTAGCTGGGAATTCGATTCGCAAGTCACGCTAGACGTCCGAAACATTAAAAAAACTCTAAAATTTAACCCGAAAAAACATGTTTTTTTAAAAACGCTTTTATGAACATAATTTTGGATCCAGTATTATTTGATGTAAAATAAATATGGAGAAAACTTTTGTTTTGGAGTTGTAAGCCCAATTTAATCAGTTTTATGGAACAAAAACGGAAAGATGTATGATTTTGATGATTTTGGATAGTTCAGATTTACAAAATGACGCGTTTTTCTGATTCAATGTAGTTTTTATGTAATGTTGTATATTTTTCGTTAACTAGACCTCTTCAGCTTTATAATAAGTGGTCGACCATCAAAATCGGTCGAAGCAATAGCTGGGAATTCGATTCGCAAGTCACGCTAGACGTCCGAAACATTAAGAAAAACTATAAAATTTAACTCGAAGAAACATGTTTTTTTAAAAATGCTTTTATGAACATGATTTTGGATCCAGTATTATTTGGTGTAAAATAAATATGGAGAAAACTTTTGTTTTGGAGTTGTAAGCCCAATTTAATCAGTTTTATGAAACAAAACCGGAAAGATGTATGATTTTGATGATTTTGGATAGTTCAGATTTACAAAATGACGCGTATTTCTGCTTCAATGTAGTTTTTATGTTATGTTGTATATTTTTCGGTAACTAGACCTCTTCAGCTTTATAATAAGTGGTCGACCATCAAAATCGGTCGAAGCATTAGCTGGGAATTCGATTCGCAAATCACGCTAGACGTCCGAAACATTAAAAAAACTCTAAAATTTAACCCGAAAAAACATGTTTTTTTAAAAACGCTTTTATGAACATAATTTTGGATCCAGTATTATTTGATGTAAAATAAATATGGAGAAAACTTTTGTTTTGGAGTTGTAAGTCCAATTTAATCAGTTTTATGGAACAAAAACGGAAAGATGTATGATTTTGATGATTTTGGATAGTTCAGATTTACAAAATGACGCGTATTTCTGCTTCAATGAAGTTTTTATGTAATGTTGTACATTTTGCGTTAAATAGACCTCTTCAGCTTTATAATAAGTGGTCGACCATCAAAATCGGTCGAAGCATTAGCTGGGAATTCGATTCGCAAGTCACGCTAGACGTTCGAAACATTAAAAAAAACTCTAAAATTTAACCAGAAAAAACACGTTTTTTTAAAAACGCTTTTACGAACATAATTTTGGATCCAGTATTATTTGGTGTAAAATAGATATGGAGAAAACTTTTGTTTTGGAGTTGTAAGCCCAATTTAATCAGTTTTATGGAACAAAAACGGAAAGATGTATGATTTGGATGATTTTGGATAGTTCAGATTTACAAAATGACGCGTATTTCTGATTCAATGTAGTTTTTATGTAATGTTGTATATTTTTCGTTAACTAGACCTCTTCAGCTTTATAATAAGTGGTCGACCATCAAAATCGGTCGAAGCATTAGCTGGGAATTCGATTCGCAAGTCACGCTAGACGTCCGAAACATTAAAAAAAACTATAAAATTTAACCCGAAAAAACATGTTTTTTTAAAAATACTTTTATGAACATGATTTTGGATCCAGTATTATTTGGTGTAAA
Source organism: Rhingia rostrata (assembly GCA_949824845.1). Lineage (NCBI taxonomy): Eukaryota > Metazoa > Arthropoda > Insecta > Diptera > Syrphidae > Rhingia > Rhingia rostrata. The sequence goes on along the minus strand of OX463755.1, from coordinate 114,400,222 downwards.
ATAAATATGGAGAAAACTTTTGTTTTGGAGTTGTAAGCCCAATTTAATCAGTTTTATGGAACAAAAACGGAAAGATGTATGATTTTGATGATTTTGGATAGTTCAGATTTACAAAATGTCGCGTATTTCTGATTCAATGTAGTTTTTATGTAATGTTTTATATTTTTTGTTAACTAGACCTCTTCAGCTTTATAATAAGTGGTCGACCATCAAAATCGGTCGAAGCATTAGCTGGGAATTCGATTCGCAAGTCACGCTAGACGTCCGAAACATTAAAAAAAAACCCTAAAATTTAACCCGAAAAAGCATGTTTTTTTAAAAACGCTTTTATGAACATAATTTTGGATGCAGTATTATTTGGTGTAAAATAAATATGGAGAAAACTTTTGTTTTGGAGTTGTAAGCCCAATTTAATCAGTTTTATGGAACAAAAACGGAAAGATGTATGATTTTGATGATTTTGGATAGTTCAGATTTACAAAATGACGCGTATTTCTGATTCAATGTAGTTTTTATGTAATGTTGTATATTTTTCGTTAACTAGACCTCTTCAGCTTTATAATAAGTGTAAAATAAATATGGAGAAAACTTTTGTTTTGGAGTTGTAAGCCCAATTTAATCAGTTTTATGGAACAAAAACGGAAAGATGTATGATTTGGATGATTTTGGATAGTTCAGATTTACAAAATGACGCGTATTTCTGATTCAATGTAGTTTTTATGTAATGTTGTATATTTTTCGTTAACTAGACCTCTTCAGCTTTATAATAAGTGGTCGACCATCAAAATCAGTCGAAGCATTAGCTGGGAATTCGATTCGCAAGTCACGCTAGACGTCCGAAACATTAAAAAAAACTATAAAATTTAACCCGAAAAAACATGTTTTTTTAAAAATACTTTTATGAACATGATTTTGTATCCAGTATTATTTGGTGTAAAATAAATATGGAGAAAACTTTTGTTTTGGAGTTGTAAGCCCAATTTAATCAGTTTTATGGAACAAAAACGGAAAGATGTATGATTTTGATGATTTTTAATAGTTCAGATTTACAAAATGTCGCGTATTTCTGATTCAATGTAGTTTTTATGTAATGTTATATATTTTTTGTTAACTAGACCTCTTCGGCTTTATAATAAGTGGTCGACCATCAAAATCGGTCGAAGCATTAGCTGGGAATTCGATTCGCAAGTCACGCTAGACGTCCGAAACATTAAAAAAAAACCCTAAAATTTAACCCGGAAAAAACATGTTTTTTTAAAAACGCTTTTATGAACATAATTTTGGATGCAGTATTATTTGGTGTAAAATAAATATGGAGAAAACTTTTGTTTTGGAGTTGTAAGCCCAATTTAATCAGTTTTATGGAACAAAAACGGAAAGATGTATGATTTTGATGATTTTGGATAGTTCAAATTTACAAAATGACGCGTATTTCTGATTCAATGTAGTTTTTATGTAATGTTGTATATTTTTCGTTAACTAGACCTCTTCAGCTTTATAATAAGTCGTCGACCATCAAAATCGGTCGAAGCATTAGCTGGGAATTCGATTCGCAAGTCACGCTAGACGTCCGAAACATTAAAAAAAACTCTAAAATTTAACCCGAAAAAACACGTTTTTTTAAAAACGCTTTTACGAACATAATTTTGGATCCAGTATTATTTGGTGTAAAATAAATATGGATAAAACTTTTGTTTTGGAGTTTTAAGCCCAATTTAATCAGTTTTATTTAATAAAAATGGAAAGATGTTTGATTTTGATGATTTTGGATAGTTCAGATTTACAAAATGACGCGTAAATCTGATTCAATGTAGTTTTTATGTAATGTTATATATTTTTCGTTAACTAGACCTCTTCAGCTTTATAACAAGTGTAAAATAAATATGGAGAAAACTTTTGTTTTGGAGTTGTAAGCCCAATTTAATCAGTTTTATGGAACAAAAACGGAAAGATGTATGATTTTGATGATTTTGGATAGTTCAGATTTACAAAATGTCGCGTATTTCTGATTCAATGTAGTTTTTATGTAATATTGTATATTTTTTGTTAACTAGACCACTTCAGCTTTATAATAAGTGGTCGACCATCAAAATCGGTCGAAGCATTAGCTGGGAATTCGATTCGCAAGTCACGCTAGACGTCCGAAACATTAAAAAAAAACTCTAAAATTTAACCCGAAAAAACATGTTTTTTTAAAAACGCTTTTATGAACATAATTTTGGATGCAGTATTATTTGGTGTAAAATAAATATGGAGAAAACTTTTGTTTTGGAGTTGTAAGCCCAATTTAATCAGTTTTATGGAACAAAAACGGAAAGATGTATGATTTTGATGATTTTGGATAGTTCAGATTTACAAAATGACGCGTATTTCCGATTGAATGTAGTTTTTATGTAATGTTGTAAATTTTTGCGTTAACTAGACCTCTTCAGCTTTATAATAAGTCGTCGACCATCAAAATCGGTCGAAGCATTAGCTGGGAATTCGATTCGCAAGTCACGCTAGACGTCCGAAACATTAAAAAAAACTCTTAAATTTAACCCGAAAAAACACGTTTTTTTAAAAACGCTTTTACGAACATAATTTTGGATCCAGTATTATTTGGTGTAAAATAAATATGGAGAAAACTTTTGTTTTGGAGTTTTAAGCCCAATTTAATCAGTTTTATTTAACAAAAATGGAAAGATGTTTGATTTTGATGATTTTGGATAGTTCAGATTTACAAAATGACGCGTAAATCTGATTCAATGTAGTTTTTATGTAATGTTATATATTTTTCGTTAACTAGACCTCTTCAGCTTTATAACAAGTGTAAAATAAATATGGAGAAAACTTTTGTTTTGGAGTTGTAAGCCCAATTCAATCAGTTTTATGGAACAAAAACGGAAAGATGTATGATTTTGATGATTTTGGATAGTTCAGATTTACAAAATGTCGCGTATTTCTGATTCAATGTAGTTTTTATGTAATGTTGTATATTTTTTGTTAACTAGACCACTTCAGCTTTATAATAAGTGGTCGTCCATCAAAATCGGTCGAAGCATTAGCTGGGAATTCGATTCGCAAGTCACGCTAGACGTCCGAAACATTAAAAAAAACTATAAAATTTAACCCGAAAAAACATGTTTTTTTAAAAATACTTTTATGAACATGATTTTGGATCCAGTATTATTTGGTGTAAAATAAATATGGAGAAAACTTTTGTTTTGGAGTTGTAAGCCCAATTTAATCAGTTTTATGGAACAAAAACGGAAAGATGTATGATTTTGATGATTTTGGATAGTTCAGATTTACAAAATGACGCGTATTTCTGCTCCAATGTAGTTTTTATGTAATGTTGTATATTTTTCGGTAACTAGACCTCTTCAGCTTTATAGTAAGTGGTCGACCATCAATATCGGTCGAAGCATTAGCTGGGAATTCGATTCGCAAGTCACGCTAGACGTCCGAAACATTAAAAAAACTCTAAAATTTAACCCGAAAAAACACGTTTTTTTAAAAACGCTTTTACGAACATAATTTTGGATCCAGTATTATTTGGTGTAAAATAAATATCGAGAAAACTTTTGTTTTGGAGTTGTAAGCCCAATTTAATCAGTTTTATTTAACAAAAACGGAAAGATGTATGATTTTGGATAGTTCAGATTTACAAAATGACGCGTTTTTCTGATTCAAGGTAGTTTTTATGTAATGTTGTATATTTTTCGTTAACTAGACCTCTTCAGCTTTATAATAAGTGGTCGACCATCAAAATCGGTCGAAGCAATAGCTGGGAATTCGATTCGCAAGTCACGCTAGACGTCCGAAACATTAAGAAAAACTATAAAATTTAACCCGAAAAAACATGTTTTTTAAAAATGCTTTTATGAACATGATTTTGGATCCAGTATTATTTGGTGTAAAATAAATATATAGAAAACTTTTGTTTTGGAGTTGTAAAGCCCAAATTAATCAGTTTTATGGAACAAAACCGGAAAGATGTATGATTTTGATGATTCTGGATAGTTAAGATTTACAAAATGACGCGTATTTCTGCTTCAATGTAGTTTTTATGTAATGTTGTATATTTTTCGTTAACTAGACCTCTTCAGCTTTATAATAAGTGGTCGACCATCAAAATCGGCAAGTCACGCTAGACGTCCGAAACATTAAAAAAAACTATAAAATTTAACCCGAAAAAACATGTTTTTTTAAAAATACTTTTATGAACATGATTTTGGATCCAGTATTATTTGGTGTAAAATAAATATGGAGAAAACTTTTGTTTTGGAGTTGTAAGCCCAATTTAATCAGTTTTATGGAACAAAAACGGAAAGATGTATGATTTTGATGATTTTGGATAGTTCAGATTTACAAAATGACGCGTATTTCTGATTCAATGTAGTTTTTATGTAATGTTGTATATTTTTCGTTAACTAGACCTCTTCAGCTTTATAATAAGTCGTCGACCATCAAAATCGGTCGAAGCATTAGCTGGGAATTCGATTCGCAAGTCACGCTAGACGTCCGAAACATTAAAAAAAAACTCTAAAATTTAACCCGAAAAAACAAGTTTTTTTAAAAACGCTTTTACGAACATAATTTTGGATCCAGTATTATTTGGTGTAAAATAAATATGGATAAAACTTTTGTTTTGGAGTTTTAAGCCCAATTTAATCAGTTTTATTTAACAAAAATGGAAAGATGTTTGATTTTGATGATTTTGGATAGTTCAGATTTACAAAATGACGCGTAAATCTGATTCAATGTAGTTTTTATGTAATGTTATATATTTTTCGTTAACTAGACCTCTTCAGCTTTATAACAAGTGTAAAATAAATATGGAGAAAACTTTTGTTTTGGAGTTGTAAGCCCAATTTAATCAGTTTTATGGAACAAAAACGGAAAGATGTATGATTTTGATGATTTTGGATAGTTCAGATTTACAAAATGTCGCGTATTTCTGATTCAATGTAGTTTTTATGTAATATTGTATATTTTTTGTTAACTAGACCACTTCAGCTTTATAATAAGTGGTCGACCATCAAAATCGGTCGAAGCATTAGCTGGGAATTCGATTCGCAAGTCACGCTAGACGTCCGAAACATTAAAAAAAACTCTAAAATTTAACCCGAAAAAACATGTTTTTTTAAAAACGCTTTTATGAACATAATTTTGGATGCAGTATTATTTGGTGTAAAATAAATATGGAGAAAACTTTTGTTTTGGAGTTGTAAGCCCAATTTAATCAGTTTTATGGAACAAAAACGGAAAGATGTATGATTTTGATGATTTTGGATAGTTCAGATTTACAAAATGACGCGTATTTCCGATTCAATGTAGTTTTTATGTAATGTTGTAAATTTTTGCGTTAACTAGACCTCTTCAGCTTTATAATAAGTGGTCGACCATCAAAATCGGTCGAAGCATTAGCTGGGAATTCGATTCGCAAGTCACGCTAGACGTCCGAAACATTAAAAAAAACTCTTAAATTTAACCCGAAAAAACACGTTTTTTTAAAAACGCTTTTACGAACATAATTTTGGATCCAGTATTATTTGGTGTAAAATAAATATGGAGAAAACTTTTGTTTTGGAGTTTTAAGCCCAATTTAATCAGTTTTATTTAACAAAAATGGAAAGATGTTTGATTTTGATGATTTTGGATAGTTCAGATTTACAAAATGACGCGTAAATCTGATTCAATGTAGTTTTTATGTAATGTTATATATTTTTCGTTAACTAGACCTCTTCAGCTTTATAACAAGTGTAAAATAAATATGGAGAAAACTTTTGTTTTGGAGTTGTAAGCCCAATTCAATCAGTTTTATGGAACAAAAACGGAAAGATGTATGATTTTGATGATTTTGGATAGTTCAGATTTACAAAATGTCGCGTATTTCTGATTCAATGTAGTTTTTATGTAATGTTGTATATTTTTTGTTAACTAGACCACTTCAGCTTTATAATAAGTGGTCGACCATCAAAATCGGTCGAAGCATTAGCTGGGAATTCGATTCGCAATTCACGCTAGACGTCCGAAACATTAAAAAAAACTATAAAATTTAACCCGAAAAAACATGTTTTTTTAAAAATACTTTTATGAACATGATTTTGGATCCAGTATTATTTGGTGTAAAATAAATATGGAGAAAACTTTTGTTTTGGAGTTGTAAGCCCAATTTAATCAGTTTTATTGAACAAAAACGGAAAGATGTATGATTTTGATGATTTTGCATAGTTCAGATTTACAAAATGACGCGTATTTCTGCTTCAATGTAGTTTTTATGTAATGTTGTATATTTTTCGGTAACTAGACCTCTTCAGCTTTATAATAAGTGGTCGACCATCAATATCGGTCGAAGCATTAGCTGGGAATTCGATTCGCAAGTCACGCTAGACGTCCGAAACATTAAAAAAAACTCTAAAATTTAACCCGAAAAAACACGTTTTTTTAAAAACGCTTTTACGAACATAATTTTGGATCCAGTATTATTTGGTGTAAAATAAATATGGAGAAAACTTTTGTTTTGGAGTTGTAAGCCCAATTTAATCAGTTTTATTTAACAAAAACGGAAAGATGTATGATTTTGGATAGTTCAGATTTACAAAATGACGCGTATTTCTGCTTCAATGTAGTTTTTATGTAATGTTGTATATTTTTCGGTAACTAGACCTCTTCAGCTTTATAATAAGTGGTCGACCATCAATATCGGTCGAAGCATTAGCTGGGAATTCGATTCGCAAGTCACGCTAGACGTCCGAAACATTAAAAAAAACTCTAAAATTTAACCCGAAAAAACACGTTTTTTTAAAAACGCTTTTACGAACATAATTTTGGATCCAGTATTATTTGGTGTAAAATAAATATGGAGAAAACTTTTGTTTTGGAGTTGTAAGCCCAATTTAATCAGTTTTATTTAACAAAAACGGAAAGATGTATGATTTTGGATAGTTCAGATTTACAAAATGACGCGTATTTCTGATTCAATGTAGTTTTTATGTAATGTTGTATATTTTGCGTTAACTAGACCTCTTCATCTTTATAATAAGTGGTCGACTATCAAAATCGGTCGAAGCATTAGCTGGGAATTCGATTCGCAAGTCACGCTAGACGTCCGAAACATTAAAAAAAACTCTAAAATTTAACCCGAAAAAACATGTTTTTTTAAAAACGCTTTTATGAACATAATTTTGGATCCAGTATTATTTGGTGTAAAATAAATATGGAGAAAACTTTTGTTTTGGAGTTGTAAGCCCAATTTAATCAGTTTTATGGAACAAAACCGGAAAGATGTATGATTTTGATGATTTTGGATAGTTAAGATTTACAAAATGACGCGTATTTCTGCTTCAATGTAGTTTTTATGTAATGTTGTATATTTTTCGGTAACTAGACCTCTTCAGCTTTATAATAAGTGGTCGACCATCAAAATCGGTCGAAGCATTAGCTGGGAATTCGATTCGCAAGTCACGCTAGACGTCCGAAACATTAAAAAAAACTCTAAAATTTAACCCGAAAAAACACGTTTTTTTAAAAACGCTTTTACGAACATAATTTTGGATCCAGTATTATTTGGTGTAAAATAAATATGGAGAAAACTTTTGTTTTGGAGTTGTAAGCCCAATTTAATCAGTTTTATTTAACAAAAACGGAAAGATGTATGATTTTGGATAGTTCAGATTTACAAAATGACGCGTATTTCTGCTTCAATGTAGTTTTTATGTAATGTTGTATATTTTTCGGTAACTAGACCTCTTCAGCTTTATAATAAGTGGTCGACCATCAATATCGGTCGAAGCATTAGCTGGGAATTCGATTCGCAAGTCACGCTAGACGTCCGAAACATTAAAAAAAACTCTAAAATTTAACCCGAAAAAACACGTTTTTTTAAAAACGCTTTTACGAACATAATTTTGGATCCAGTATTATTTGGTGTAAAATAAATATGGAGAAAACTTTTGTTTTGGAGTTGTAAGCCCAATTTAATCAGTTTTATTTAACAAAAACGGAAAGATGTATGATTTTGGATAGTTCAGATTTACAAAATGACGCGTATTTCTGATTCAATGTAGTTTTTATGTAATGTTGTATATTTTGCGTTAACTAGACCTCTTCATCTTTATAATAAGTGGTCGACTATCAAAATCGGTCGAAGCATTAGCTGGGAATTCGATTCGCAAGTCACGCTAGACGTCCGAAACATTAAAAAAAACTCTAAAATTTAACCCGAAAAAACATGTTTTTTTAAAAACGCTTTTATGAACATAATTTTGGATCCAGTATTATTTGGTGTAAAATAAATATGGAGAAAACTTTTGTTTTGGAGTTGTAAGCCCAATTTAATCAGTTTTATGGAACAAAACCGGAAAGATGTATGATTTTGATGATTTTGGATAGTTAAGATTTACAAAATGACGCGTATTTCTGCTTCAATGTAGTTTTTATGTAATGTTGTATATTTTTCGGTAACTAGACCTCTTCAGCTTTATAATAAGTGGTCGACCATCAAAATCGGTCGAAGCATTAGCTGGGAATTCGATTCGCAAGTCACGCTAGACGTCCGAAACATTAAAAAAAACTATAAAATTTAACCCGAAAAAACATGTTTTTTTTAAAAATACTTTTATGAACATGATTTTGGATCCAGTATTATTTGGTGTAAAATAAATATGGAGAAAACTTTTGTTTTGGAGTTGTAAGCCCAATTTAATCAGTTTTATGGAACAAAAACGGAAAGATGTATGATTTTGATGATTTTGGATAGTTCAGATTTACATAAAGACGCGTATTTCTGCTTCAATGTAGTTTTTATGTAATGTTCTATATTTTTCGGTAACTAGCCCTCTTCAGCTTTATAATAAGTGGTCGACCATCAATATCGGTCAAAGCATTAGCTGGGAATTCGATTCGCAAGTCACGCTAGACGTCCGAAACATTAAAAAAAACTCTAAAATTTAACCCGAAAAAACACGTTTTTTTAAAAACGCTTTTACGAACATAATTTTGGATCCAGTATTATTTGGTGTAAAATAAATATGGAGAAAAATTTTGTTTTGGAGTTGTAAGCCCAATTTAATCAGTTTTATTTAACAAAAACGGAAAGATGTATGATTTTGGATAGTTCAGATTTACAAAATGACGCGTATTTCTGATTCAATGTAGTTTTTATGTAATGTTGTATATTTTTCGTTAACTAGACCTCTTCAGCTTTATAATAAGTGGTCGACTATCAAAATCGGTCGAAGCATTAGCTGGGAATTCGATTCGCAAGTCACGCTAGACGTCCGAAACATTAAAAAAAACTCTAAAATTTAACCCGAAAAAACATGTTTTTTTAAAAACGCTTTTATGAACATAATTTTGGATCCAGTATTATTTGGTGTAAAATAAATATGGAGAAAACTTTTGTTTTGGAGTTGTAAGCCCAATTTAATCAGTTTTATGGAACAAAAACGGAAAGATGTATGATTTTGATGATTTTGGATAGTTCAGATTTACAAAATGACGCGTATTTCTGCTTCAATGTAGTTTTTATGTAATGTTGTATATTTTTCGTTAACTAGACCTCTTCAGCTTTATAAGAAGTGGTCGACCATCAAAATCGGTCGAAGCATTAGCTGGGAATTCGATTCGCAAGTCACGCTAGACGTCCGAAACATTAAAAAAAAACTCTAAAATTTAACCCGAAAAAACAAGTTTTTTAAAAACGCTTTTATGAACATAATTTTGGATGCAGTATTTATTTGGTGTAAAATAAATATGGAGAAAACTTTTGTTTTGGAGTTGTAAGCCCAATTTAATCAGTTTTATTTAACAAAAATGGAAAGATGTTTGATTTTGATGATTTTGGATAGTTCAGATTTACAAAATGATGCGTATTTCTGATTCAATGTAGTTTTTATGTAATGTTGTATATTTTTCGTTAACTTGACCTCTTCAGCTTTATAATAAGTGGTCGACCATCAAAATCGGTCTAAGCATTAGCTGGGAATTCGATTCGCAAGTCACGCTAGACGTCCGAAACATTAAAAAAAACTCTAAAATTTAACCCGAAAAAACATGTTTTTCTTAAAAACGCTTTTATGAACATAATTTTGGATCCAGTATTATTTGGTGTAAAATAAATATGGAGAAAACTTTTGTTTTGGAGTTGTAAGCCCAATTTAATCAGTTTTATGGAACAAAAACGGAAAGATGTATGATTTTGATGATTTTGGATAGTTCAGATTTACAAAATGACGCGTATTTCTGCTTCAATGTAGTTTTTATGTAATGTTGTATATTTTTCGGTAACTAGACCTCTTCAGCTTTATAATAAGTGGTCGACCATCAATATCGGTCGAAGCATTAGCTGGGAATTCGATTCGCAAGTCACGCTAGACGTCCGAAACATTAAAAAAAACTCTAAAATTTAACCCGAAAAAACACGTTTTTTTAAAAACGCTTTTACGAACATAATTTTGGATCCAGTATTATTTGGTGTAAAATAAATATGGAGAAAACTTTTGTTTTGGAGTTGTAAGCCCAATTTAATCAGTTTTATTTAACAAAAACGGAAAGATGTATGATTTTGGATAGTTCAGATTTACAAAATGACGCGTATTTCTGCTTCAATGTAGTTTTTATGTAATGTTGTATATTTTTCGTTAACTAGACCTCTTCAGCTTTATAACAAGTGTAAAATAAATATGGAGAAAACTTTTGTTTTGGAGTTGTAAGCCCAATTCAATCAGTTTTATGGAACAAAAACGGAAAGATGTATGATTTTGATGATTTTGGATAGTTCAGATTTACAAAATGTCGCGTATTTCTGATTCAATGTAGTTTTTATGTAATGTTGTATATTTTTTGTTAACTAGACCACTTCAGCTTTATAATAAGTGGTCGACCATCAAAATCGGTCGAAGCATTAGCTGGGAATTCGATTCGCAATTCACGCTAGACGTCCGAAACATTAAAAAAAACTATAAAATTTAACCCGAAAAAACATGTTTTTTTAAAAATACTTTTATGAACATGATTTTGGATCCAGTATTATTTGGTGTAAAATAAATATGGAGAAAACTTTTGTTTTGGAGTTGTAAGCCCAATTTAATCAGTTTTATTGAACAAAAACGGAAAGATGTATGATTTTGATGATTTTGCATAGTTCAGATTTACAAAATGACGCGTATTTCTGCTTCAATGTAGTTTTTATGTAATGTTGTATATTTTTCGGTAACTAGACCTCTTCAGCTTTATAATAAGTGGTCGACCATCAATATCGGTCGAAGCATTAGCTGGGAATTCGATTCGCAAGTCACGCTAGACGTCCGAAACATTAAAAAAAACTCTAAAATTTAACCCGAAAAAACACGTTTTTTTAAAAACGCTTTTACGAACATAATTTTGGATCCAGTATTATTTGGTGTAAAATAAATATGGAGAAAACTTTTGTTTTGGAGTTGTAAGCCCAATTTAATCAGTTTTATTTAACAAAAACGGAAAGATGTATGATTTTGGATAGTTCAGATTTACAAAATGACGCGTATTTCTGCTTCAATGTAGTTTTTATGTAATGTTGTATATTTTTCGGTAACTAGACCTCTTCAGCTTTATAATAAGTGGTCGACCATCAATATCGGTCGAAGCATTAGCTGGGAATTCGATTCGCAAGTCACGCTAGACGTCCGAAACATTAAAAAAAACTCTAAAATTTAACCCGAAAAAACACGTTTTTTTAAAAACGCTTTTACGAACATAATTTTGGATCCAGTATTATTTGGTGTAAAATAAATATGGAGAAAACTTTTGTTTTGGAGTTGTAAGCCCAATTTAATCAGTTTTATTTAACAAAAACGGAAAGATGTATGATTTTGGATAGTTCAGATTTACAAAATGACGCGTATTTCTGATTCAATGTAGTTTTTATGTAATGTTGTATATTTTGCGTTAACTAGACCTCTTCATCTTTATAATAAGTGGTCGACTATCAAAATCGGTCGAAGCATTAGCTGGGAATTCGATTCGCAAGTCACGCTAGACGTCCGAAACATTAAAAAAAACTCTAAAATTTAACCCGAAAAAACATGTTTTTTTAAAAACGCTTTTATGAACATAATTTTGGATCCAGTATTATTTGGTGTAAAATAAATATGGAGAAAACTTTTGTTTTGGAGTTGTAAGCCCAATTTAATCAGTTTTATGGAACAAAACCGGAAAGATGTATGATTTTGATGATTTTGGATAGTTAAGATTTACAAAATGACGCGTATTTCTGCTTCAATGTAGTTTTTATGTAATGTTGTATATTTTTCGGTAACTAGACCTCTTCAGCTTTATAATAAGTGGTCGACCATCAAAATCGGTCGAAGCATTAGCTGGGAATTCGATTCGCAAGTCACGCTAGACGTCCGAAACATTAAAAAAAACTATAAAATTTAACCCGAAAAAACATGTTTTTTTTAAAAATACTTTTATGAACATGATTTTGGATCCAGTATTATTTGGTGTAAAATAAATATGGAGAAAACTTTTGTTTTGGAGTTGTAAGCCCAATTTAATCAGTTTTATGGAACAAAAACGGAAAGATGTATGATTTTGATGATTTTGGATAGTTCAGATTTACATAAAGACGCGTATTTCTGCTTCAATGTAGTTTTTATGTAATGTTCTATATTTTTCGGTAACTAGCCCTCTTCAGCTTTATAATAAGTGGTCGACCATCAATATCGGTCAAAGCATTAGCTGGGAATTCGATTCGCAAGTCACGCTAGACGTCCGAAACATTAAAAAAAACTCTAAAATTTAACCCGAAAAAACACGTTTTTTTAAAAACGCTTTTACGAACATAATTTTGGATCCAGTATTATTTGGTGTAAAATAAATATGGAGAAAAATTTTGTTTTGGAGTTGTAAGCCCAATTTAATCAGTTTTATTTAACAAAAACGGAAAGATGTATGATTTTGGATAGTTCAGATTTACAAAATGACGCGTATTTCTGATTCAATGTAGTTTTTATGTAATGTTGTATATTTTTCGTTAACTAGACCTCTTCAGCTTTATAATAAGTGGTCGACTATCAAAATCGGTCGAAGCATTAGCTGGGAATTCGATTCGCAAGTCACGCTAGACGTCCGAAACATTAAAAAAAACTCTAAAATTTAACCCGAAAAAACATGTTTTTTTAAAAACGCTTTTATGAACATAATTTTGGATCCAGTATTATTTGGTGTAAAATAAATATGGAGAAAACTTTTGTTTTGGAGTTGTAAGCCCAATTTAATCAGTTTTATGGAACAAAAACGGAAAGATGTATGATTTTGATGATTTTGGATAGTTCAGATTTACAAAATGACGCGTATTTCTGCTTCAATGTAGTTTTTATGTAATGTTGTATATTTTTCGTTAACTAGACCTCTTCAGCTTTATAAGAAGTGGTCGACCATCAAAATCGGTCGAAGCATTAGCTGGGAATTCGATTCGCAAGTCACGCTAGACGTCCGAAACATTAAAAAAAAACTCTAAAATTTAACCCGAAAAAACATGTTTTTTAAAAACGCTTTTATGAACATAATTTTGGATGCAGTATTTATTTGGTGTAAAATAAATATGGAGAAAACTTTTGTTTTGGAGTTGTAAGCCCAATTTAATCAGTTTTATTTAACAAAACCGGAAAGATGTATGATTTTGATGATTTTGGATAGTTCAGATTTACAAAATGATGCGTATTTCTGATTCAATGTAGTTTTTATGTAATGTTGTATATTTTTCGTTAACTTGACCTCTTCAGCTTTATAATAAGTGGTCGACCATCAAAATCGGTCTAAGCATTAGCTGGGAATTCGATTCGCAAGTCACGCTAGACGTCCGAAACATTAAAAAAAACTCTAAAATTTAACCCGAAAAAACATGTTTTTCTTAAAAACGCTTTTATGAACATAATTTTGGATCCAGTATTATTTGGTGTAAAATAAATATGGAGAAAACTTTTGTTTTGGAGTTGTAAGCCCAATTTAATCAGTTTTATGGAACAAAAACGGAAAGATGTATGATTTTGATGATTTTGGATAGTTCAGATTTACAAAATGACGCGTATTTCTGATTCAATGTAGTTTTTATGTAATGTTGTATATTTTTCGTTAACTTGACCTCTTCAGCTTTATAAGAAGTGGTCGACCATCAAAATCGGTCGAAGCATTAGCTGGGAATTCGATTCGCAAGTCACGCTAGACGTCCGAAACATTAAAAAAAAACTCTAAAATTTAACCCGAAAAAACATGTTTTTTAAAAACGCTTTTATGAACATAATTTTGGATGCAGTATTATTTGGTGTAAAATAAATATGGAGAAAACTTTTGTTTTGGAGTTGTAAGCCCAATTTAATCAGTTTTATTTAACAAAACCGGAAAGATGTATGATTTTGATGATTTTGGATAGTTCAGATTTACAAAATGATGCGTATTTCTGATTCAATGTAGTTTTTATGTAATGTTGTATATTTTTCGTTAACTTGACCTCTTCAGCTTTATAATAAATGGTCGACCATCAAAATCGGTCGAAGCATTAGCTGGGAATTCGATTCGCAAGTCACGCTAGACGTCCGAAACATTAAAAGAAACTCTAAAATTTAACCCGAAAAAACATGTTTTTCTTAAAAACGCTTTTATGAACATAATTTTGGATCCAGTATTATTTGGTGTAAAATAAATATGGAGAAAACTTTTGTTTTGGAGTTGTAAGCCCAATTTAATCAGTTTTATGGAACAAAAACGGAAAGATGTATGATTTTGATGATTTTGGATAGTTCAGATTTACAAAATGACGCGTATTTCTGATTCAATGTAGTTTTTATGTAATGTTGTATATTTTTCGTTAACTTGACCTCTTCAGCTTTATAATAAGTGGTCGACCATCAAAATCGGTCGAAGCATTAGCTGGGAATTCGATTCGCAAGTCACGCTAGACGTCCGAAACATTAAAAAAAAATCTAAAATTTAACCCGAAAAAACATGTTTTTTTAAAAACGCTTTTATGAGCATAATTTTGGATCCAGTATTATTTGGTGTAAAATAAATATGGAGAAAACTTTTGTTTTGGAGTTGTAAGCCCAATTTAATCAGTTTTATGGAACAAAAACGGAAAGATATATGATTTTGATGATTTTGATTGTTCAGATTTACAAAATGACGCGTATTTCTGCTTCAATGTAGTTTTTGTATAATATTGTATATTTTTCGTTAACAAGACCTCTTCAGCTTTATAATAAGTGGTCGACCATCAAAATCGGTCGAAGCATTAGCTGGGAATTCGATTCGCAAGTCACGCTAGACGTCCGATACATTAAAAAAAACTCTAAAATTTAACCCGAAAAAACATGTTTTTTTAAAAACGCTTTTATGAACATAATTTTCGATCCAGTATTATTTGGTGTAAAATAAATATGGAGAAAACTTTTGTTTTGGAGTTGTAAGCCCAATTTAATCAGTTTTATGGAACAAAAACGGAAAGATGTATGATTTTGATGATTTTGGATAGTTCAGATTTACAAAATGACGCGTATTTCTGATTCAATGTAGTTTTTATGTAATGTTGTATATTTTTCGTTAACTAGACCTCTTCAGCTTTATAATAAGTGGTCGACCATCAAAATCGGTCGAAGCATTAGCTGGGAATTCGATTCGCAAGTCACGCTAGACGTTCGAAACATTAAAAAAAACTCTAAAATTTAACCAGAAAAAACACGTTTTTTTAAAAACGCTTTTACGAACATAATTTTGGATCCAGTATTATTTGGTGTAAAATAGATATGGAGAAAACTTTTGTTTTGGAGTTGTAAGCCCAATTTAATCAGTTTTATTCAACAAAAAAGGAAAGATGTATGATTTTGGATAGTTCAGATTTACAAAATGACGCGTATTTCTAATTCAATGTAGTTTTTATGTAATGTTGTACATTTTTCGTTAGCTAGACCTCTTCAGCTTTATAATAAGTGTAAAATAAATATGGAGAAAACTTTTGTTTTGGAGTTGTAAGCCCAATTTAATCAGTTTTATGGAACAAAAACGGAAAGATGTATGATTTGGATGATTTTGGATAGTTCAGATTTACAAAATGACGCGTATTTCTGATTCAATGTAGTTTTTATGTAATGTTGTATATTTTTCGTTAACTAGACCTCTTCAGCTTTATAATAAGTGGTCGACCATCAAAATCGGTCGAAGCATTAGCTGGGAATTCGATTCGCAAGTCACGCTAGACGTCCGAAACATTAAAAAAAACTATAAAATTTAACCCGAAAAAACATGTTTTTTTAAAAATACTTTTATGAACATGATTTTGGATCCAGTATTATTTGGTGTAAAATAAATATGGAGAAAACTTTTGTTTTGGAGTTGTAAGCCCAATTTAATCAGTTTTATGGAACAAAAACGGAAAGATGTATGATTTTGATGATTTTGGATAGTTCAGATTTACAAAATGACGCGTATTTCTGCTTCAATGTAGTTTTTATGTAATGTTGTATATTTTTCGTTAACTAGACCTCTTCAGCTTTATAATAAGTGGTCGACCATCAATATCGGTCGAAGCATTAGCTGGGAATTCGATTCGCAAGTCACGCTAGACGTCCGAAACATTAAAAAAAACTCTAAAATTTAACCCGAAAAAACACGTTTTTTTAAAAACGCTTTTACGAACATAATTTTGGATCCAGTATTATTTGGTGTAAAATAAATATGGAGAAAACTTTTGTTTTGAAGTTGTAAGCCCAATTTAATCAGTTTTATTTAACAAAAACGGAAAGTTGTATGATTTTGGATAGTTCAGATTTACAAAATGA
This sequence comes from Rhingia rostrata, assembly GCA_949824845.1. Classification (NCBI taxonomy): domain Eukaryota; kingdom Metazoa; phylum Arthropoda; class Insecta; order Diptera; family Syrphidae; genus Rhingia; species Rhingia rostrata. The sequence goes on along the minus strand of OX463755.1, from coordinate 114,383,420 downwards.
CGCGTATTTCTGATTCAATGTAGTTTTTATGTAATGTTGTATATTTTTCGTTAACTAGACCTCTTCAGCTTTATAATAAGTGGTCGACCATCAAAATCGGTCGAAGCATTAGCTGGGAATTCGATTCGCAAGTCACGCTAGACGTCCGAAACATTAAAAAAAACTCTAAAATTTAACCCGAAAAAACATGTTTTTTGAAAAACGCTTTTATGAACATAATTTTCGATGCAGTATTATTTGGTGTAAAATAAATATGGAGAAAACTTTTGTTTTGGAGTTGTAAGCCCAATTTAATCAGTTTTATGGAACAAAAACGGAAAGATGTATGATTTTGATGATTTTGGATAGTTCAGATTTACAAAATGACGCGTATTTCTGATTCAATGTAGTTTTTATGTAATGTTGTATATTTTTCGTTAACTAGACCTCTTCAGCTTTATAATAAGTGGTCGACCATCAAAATCGGTCGAAGCATTAGCTGGGAATTCGATTCGCAAGTCACTCTAGACGTCCGAAACATTAAAAAAAAAACTCTAAAATTTAACCCGAAAAAACATGTTTTTTTAAAAACGCTTTTATGAACATAATTTTGGATCCAGTATTATTTGGTGTAAAATAAATATGGAGAAAACTTTTGCTTTGGTGTTGTAAGCCCAATTTAATCAGTTTTATGGAACAAAAACGGAAAGATGTATGATTTTGATGATTTTGGATAGTTCAGATTTACAAAATGACGCGTATTTCTGCTTCAATGTAGTTTTTATGTAATGTTGTATATTTTTCGTTAACTAGACCTCTTCAGCTTTATAATAAGTGGTCGTCCATCAAAATCGGTCGAAGCATTAGCTAGGAATTCGATTCGCAAGTCACGCTAGACGTCCGAAACATTAAAAAAAACTCTAAAATTTAACCCGAAAAAACATGTTTTTTTAAAAACGCTTTTATGAACATAATTTGTAAAATAAATAAATAAATATGGAGAAAACTTTTGTTTTGGAGTTGTAAGCCCAATTTAATCAGTTTTATTTAACAAAAACGGAAAGATGTATGATTTTGATGATTTTGGATAGTTCAGATTTACAAAATGACGCGTATTTCTGATTCAATGTAGTTTTTATGTAATGTTGTATATTTTTCGTTAACTAGACCTCTTCAGCTTTGTAATAAGTGGTCGGCCATCAAAATCGGTCGAAGCATTAGCTGGGAATTCGATTCACAAGTCACGCTATACGTCCGAAACATTAAAAAAAACTCTAAAATTTAACCCGAAAAAACGTGTTTTTTTAAAAACGCTTTTATGAACATAATTTTGGATGCAGTATTATTTGGCGTAAAATAAATATGGAGAAAAACTTTTGTTTTGGAGTTGTTAGCCCAATTTAATCAGTTTTATTTAACAAAAACATAAAGATGTATGATTTTGATGATTTTGGATAGTTCAGATTTACAAACAGATTTCGTTAACTAGACCTCTTCAGCTTTATAATAAGTGGTCGACCATCAAATTCGGTCGAAGCATTAGCTGGGAATTCGATTCGCAAGTCACACTAGACGTCCGAAACATTAAAAAAAACTCTAAAATTTAACCCGAAAAAACATTTTTTTTTAAAAACGCTTTTATGAACATAATTTTGGATCCAGTATTATTTGGTGTAAAATAAATATGGAGAAAACTTTTGTTTTGGAGTTGTAAGCCCAATTTAATCAGTTTTATTTAACAAAAACGGAAAGATGTATGATTTTGATGATTTTGGATAGTTCAGATTTACAAAATGACGCGTATTTCTGATTCAATGTAGTTTTTATGTAATGTTATATATTTTTCGTTAACTAGACCTCTTCAGCTTTATAATAAGTGTAAAATAAATATGGAGAAAACTTTTGTTTTGGAGTTGTAAGCCCAATTTAATCAGTTTTATGGAACAAAAACGGAAAGATGTATGATTTAGATGATTTTGGATAGTTCAGATTCACAAAAAAACGCGTATTTCTGCTTCAATGAAGTTTTTATGTAATGTTGTATATTTTGCGTTGACTAGACCTCTTCAGCTTTATAATAAGTGGTCGACCATCAAAATCGGTTGAAGCATTAGCTGGGAATTCGATTCGCAAGTCACGCTAGACGTTCGAAACATTAAAAAAAACTCTAAAATTCAACCAGAAAAAACACGTTTTTTTTAAAAAGCTTTTACGAACATAATTTTGGATCCAGTATTATTTGGTGTAAAATAGATATGGAGAAAACTTTTGTTTTGGAGTTGTAAGCCCAATTTAATCAGTTTTATTTAACAAAAACGGAAAGATGTATGATTTTGATGATTTTGGATAGTTCAGATTTACAAAATGACGCGTATTTCTGATTCAATGTAGTTTTTATGTAATGTTGTATATTTTTCGTTAACTAGACTTCTTCAGCTTTATAATAAGTGTAAAATAAATATGGAGAAAACTTTTGTTTTGGAGTTGTAAGCCCAATTTAATCAGTTTTATGGAACAAAAACGGAAAGATGTATGATTTGGATGATTTTGGATAGTTCAGATTTACAAAATGACGCGTATTTCTGATTCAATGTAGTTTTTATGTAATGTTGTATATTTTTCGTTAACTAGACCTCTTCAGCTTTATAATAAGTGGTCGACCATCAAAATCGGTCGAAGCATTAGCTGGGAATTCGATTCGCAAGTCACGCTAGACGTCCGAAACATTAAAAAAAAACTATAAAATTTAACCCGAAAAAACATGTTTTTTTAAAAATACTTTTATGAACATGATTTTGGATCCAGTATTATTTGGTGTAAAATAAATATGGAGAAAACTTTTGTTTTGGAGTCGTAAGCCCAATTTAATCAGTTTTATGGAACAAAAACGGAAAGATGTATGATTTTGATGATTTTGGATAGTTCAGATTTACAAAATGACGCGTATTTCTGCTTCGATGTAGTTTTTATGTAATGTTGTATATTTTTCGTTAACTAGACCTCTTCAGCTTTATAATAAGTGGTCGACCATCAATATCGGTCGAAGCATTAGCTGGGAATTCGATTCGCAAGTCACGCTAGACATCCGAAACATTAAAAAAAAACTCTAAAATTTAACCCGAAAGAACACGTTTTTTTAAAAACGCTTTTGCGAACATAATTTTGGATCCAGTATTATATGGTGTAAAATAAATATGGAGAAAACTTTTGTTTTGGAGTTGTAAGCAAAATTTAATCAGTTTTATTTAACAAAAACGGAAAGATGTATGATTTTGGATAGTTCAGATTTACAAAATGACGCGTATTTCTGATTCAATGTAGTTTTTATGTAATGTTGTATATTTTTCGTTAACTAGACCTCTTCAGCTTTATAATAAGTGGTCGACCATCAAAATCGGTCGAAGCATTAGCTGGGAATTCGATTCGCAAGTCACGCTAGACGTCCGAAACTTTTGTTTTGGAGTTGTAAGCCCAATTTAATCAGTTTTATTTAACAAAAACGGAAAGATGTATGATTTTGGATAGTTCAGATTTACAAAATGACGCGTATTTCTGATTCAATGTAGTTTTTATGTAATGTTGTATATTTTTCGTTAACTAGACCTCTTCAGCTTTATAATAAGTGGTCGACCATCAATATCGGTCGAAGCATTAGCTGGGAATTCGATTCGCAAGTCACGCTAGACGTCCGAAACATTAAAAAAAACTCTAAAATTTAACCCGAAAAAACACGTTTTTTTAAAAACGCTTTTACGAACATAATTTTGGATCCAGTATTATTTGGTGTAAAATAAATATGGAGAAAACTTTTGTTTTGGAGTTGTAAGCCCAATTTAATCAGTTTTATTTAACAAAAACGGAAAGATGTATGATTTTGGATAGTTCAGATTTACAAAATGACGCGTATTTCTGATTCAATGTAGTTTTTATGTAATGTTGTATATTTTTCGTTAACTAGACCTCTTCAGCTTTATAATAAGTGGTCGATTATCAAAATCGGTCGAAGCATTAGCTGGGAATTCGATTCGCAAGTCACGCTAGACGTCCGAAACATTAAAAAAAAAACTCTAAAATTTAACCCGAAAAAACATTTTTTTTTAAAAACGCTTTTATGAACATAATTTTGGATCCAGTATTATTTGGTGTAAAATAAATATGGAGAAAACTTTTGTTTTGGAGTTCTAAGCCCAATTTAATCAGTTTTATGGAACAAAAACGGAAAGATGTATGATTTTGATGATTTTGGATAGTTCAGATTTACAAAATGACGCGTATTTCTGCTTCAATGTAGTTTTTATGTAATGTTGTATATTTTTCGTTAACTAGACCTCTTCAGCTTTATAAGAAGTGGTCGACCATCAAAATCGGTCGAAGCATTAGCTGGGAATTCGATTCGCAAGTCACGCTAGACGTCCGAAACATTAAAAAAAAACTCTAAAATTTAACCCGAAAAAACATGTTTTTCTTAAAAACGCTTTTATGAACATAATTTTGGATCCAGTATTATTTGGTGTAAAATAAATATGGAGAAAACTTTTGTTTTGGAGTTGTAAGCCCAATTTAATCAGTTTTATTTAACAAAAACGGAAAGATGTATGATTTTGATGATTTTGGATAGTTCAGATTTACAAAATGACGCGTATTTCTGATTCAATGTAGTTTTTATGTAATGTTGTATATTTTTCGTTAACTAGACCTCTTCAGCTTTATAATAAGTGGTCGACCATCAAAATCGGTAGAAGCATTAGCTGGGAATTCTATTCGCAAGTCACGCTAGACGTCCGAAACATTAAAAAAAAACTCTAAAATTTAACCCGAAAAAACATGTTTTTTTAAAAACGCTTTTATGAACATAATTTTGGATCCAGTTTTATTTGTTGTAAAATAAATATGGAGAAAACTTTTGTTTTGGAGTTGTAAGCCCAATTTAATCAGTTTTATTTAACAAAAACGGAAAGATGTATGATTTTGGATAGTTCAGATTTACAAAATGACGCGTATTTCTGATTCAATGTAGTTTTTATGTAATGTTGTATATTTTTCGTTAACTAGACCTCTTCAGCTTTATAATAAGTGGTCGACCATCAAAATCGGTCGAAGCATTAGCTGGGAATTCGATTCGCAAGTCACGCTAGACGTCCGAAACATTAAAAAAAACTCTAAAATTTAACCCGAAAAAACACGTTTTTTTAAAAACGCTTTTGCGAACATAATTTTGGATCCAGTATTATATGGTGTAAAATAAATATGGAGAAAACTTTTGTTTTGGAGTTGTAAGCAAAATTTAATCAGTTTTATTTAACAAAAACGGAAAGATGTATGATTTTGGATAGTTCAGATTTACAAAATGACGCGTATTTCTGATTCAATGTAGTTTTTATGTAATGTTGTATATTTTTCGTTAACTAGACCTCTTCAGCTTTATAATAAGTGGTCGACCATCAAAATCGGTCGAAGCATTAGCTGGGAATTCGATTCGCAAGTCACGCTAGACGTCCGAAACATTAAAAAAAACTCTAAAATTTAACCCGAAAAAACATGTTTTTTTAAAAACGCTTTTATGAACATAATTTTGGATCCAGTATTATTTGGTGTAAAATAAATATGGAGAAAACTTTTGTTTTGGAGTTGTAAGCCCAATTTAATCAGTTTTATGGAACAAAAACGGAAAGATGTATGATTTTGATGATTTTGGATAGTTCAGATTTACAAAATGACGCGTATTTCTGCTTCAATGTAGTTTTTATGTAATGTTGTATATTTTTCGTTAACTAGACCTCTTCAGCTTTATAAGAAGTGGTCGCCCATCAAAATCGGTCGAAGCATTAGCTGGGAATTCGATTCGCAAGTCACGCTAGACGTCCGAAAAATTAAAAAAAAAACTCTAAAATTTAACCCGAAAAAACATGTTTTTTAAAAACATAATTTTGGATCCAGTATTATTTGGTGTAAAATAAATATGGAGAAAACTTTTGTTTTGGAGTTGTAAGCCCAATTTAATCAGTTTTATTTAACAAAACCGGAAAGATGTATGATTTTGATGATTTTGGATAGTTCAGATTCACAAAATGACGCGTATTTCTGATTCAATGTAGTTTTTATGTAATGTTGTACATTTTTCGTTAACTTGACCTCTTCAGCTTTATAATAAGTGGTCGACCATCAAAATCGGTCGAAGCATTAGCTGGGAATTCGATTCGCAAGTCACGCTAGACGTCCGAAAAATTAAAAAAAAAACTCTAAAATTTAACCCGAAAAAACATGTTTTTTAAAAACATAATTTTGGATCCAGTATTATTTGGTGTAAAATAAATATGGAGAAAACTTTTGTTTTGGAGTTGTAAGCCCAATTTAATCAGTTTTATGGAACAAAAAAGGAAAATGTATGATTTTGATGATTTTGGATAGTTCAGATTTACAAAATGACGCGTATTTCTGATTCATATATTTGTATAAAATAAAAAAAAACACGTTTTTTTAAAAACGCTTTTACGAACATAATTTTGGATCCAGTATTATTTGGTGTAAAATAGATATGGAGAAAACTTTTGTTTTGGAGTTGTAAGCCAAAACATCTTCAGCTTTATAATAAGTGGTCGACCATCAAAATCGGTCGAAGCATTAGCTGGGAATTCGATTCGCAAGTCACGCTAGACGTCCGAAAAATTAAAAAAAAAACTCTAAAATTTAACCCGAAAAAACATGTTTTTTAAAAACATAATTTTGGATCCAGTATTATTTGGTGTAAAATAAATATGGAGAAAACTTTTGTTTTGGAGTTGTAAGCCCAATTTAATCAGTTTTATGGAACAAAAAAGGAAAATGTATGATTTTGATGATTTTGGATAGTTCAGATTTACAAAATGACGCGTATTTCTGATTCATATATTTGTATAAAATAAAAAAAAACACGTTTTTTTAAAAACGCTTTTACGAACATAATTTTGGATCCAGTATTATATGGTGTAAAATAAATATGGAGAAAACTTTTGTTTTGGAGTTGTAAGCAAAATTTAATCAGTTTTATTTAACAAAAACGGAAAGATGTATGATTTTGGATAGTTCAGATTTACAAAATGACGCGTATTTCTGATTCAATGTAGTTTTTATGTAATGTTGTATATTTTTCGTTAACTAGACCTCTTCAGCTTTATAATAAGTGGTCGACCATCAAAATCGGTCGAAGCATTAGCTGGGAATTCGATTCGCAAGTCACGCTAGACGTCCGAAACATTAAAAAAAACTCTAAAATTTTACCCGAAAAAACATGTTTTTTTAAAAACGCTTTTATGAACATAATTTTGGATCCAGTATTATTTGGTGTAAAATAAATATGGAGAAAACTTTTGTTTTGGAGTTGTAAGCCCAATTTAATCAGTTTTATGGAACAAAAACGGAAAGATGTATGATTTTGATGATTTTGGATAGTTCAGATTTACAAAATGACGCGTATTTCTGCTTCAATGTAGTTTTTATGTAATGTTGTATATTTTTCGTTAACTAGACCTCTTCAGCTTTATAAGAAGTGGTCGCCCATCAAAATCGGTCGAAGCATTAGCTGGGAATTCGATTCGCAAGTCACGCTAGACGTCCGAAAAATTAAAAAAAAAACTCTAAAATTTAACCCGAAAAAACATGTTTTTTAAAAACATAATTTTGGATCCAGTATTATTTGGTGTAAAATAAATATGGAGAAAACTTTTGTTTTGGAGTTGTAAGCCCAATTTAATCAGTTTTATTTAACAAAACCGGAAAGATGTATGATTTTGATGATTTTGGATAGTTCAGATTCACAAAATGACGCGTATTTCTGATTCAATGTAGTTTTTATGTAATGTTGTACATTTTTCGTTAACTTGACCTCTTCAGCTTTATAATAAGTGGTCGACCATCAAAATCGGTCGAAGCAGTAGCTGGGAATTCGATTCGCAAGTCACGCTAGACGTCCGAAAAATTAAAAAAAAAACTCTAAAATTTAACCCGAAAAAACATGTTTTTTAAAAACATAATTTTGGATCCAGTATTATTTGGTGTAAAATAAATATGGAGAAAACTTTTGTTTTGGAGTTGTAAGCCCAATTTAATCAGTTTTATGGAACAAAAAAGGAAAATGTATGATTTTGATGATTTTGGATAGTTCAGATTTACAAAATGACGCGTATTTCTGATTCATATATTTGTATAAAATAAAAAAAAACACGTTTTTTTAAAAACGCTTTTACGAACATAATTTTGGATCCAGTATTATTTGGTGTAAAATAGATATGGAGAAAACTTTTGTTTTGGAGTTGTAAGCCAAAACATCTTCAGCTTTATAATAAGTGGTCGACCATCAATATCGGTCGAAGCATTAGCTGGGAATTCGATTCGCAAGTCACGCTAGACGTCCGAAACATTAAAAAAAACTCTAAAATTTAACCCTAAAAAACACGTTTTTTTAAAAACGCTTTTACGAACATAATTTTGGATCCAGTATTATTTGGTGTAAAATAAATATGGAGAAAACTTTTGTTTTGGAGTTGTAAGCCTAATTTAATCAGTTTTATTTAACAAAAACGGAAAGATGTATGATTTTGGATAGTTCAGATTTACAAAATGACGTATTTCTGATTCAATGTAGTTTTTATGTAATGTTGTATATTTTTCGTTAACTAGACCTCTTCAGCTTTATAATAAGTGGTCGACCATCAATATCGGTCGAAGCATTAGCTGGGAATTCGATTCGCAAGTCACGCTAGACGTCCGAAACATTAAAAAAAACTCTAAAATTTAACCCTAAAAAACACGTTTTTTTAAAAACGCTTTTACGAACATAACTTTGGATCCAGTATTATTTGGTGTAAAATAAATATGGAGAAAACTTTTGTTTTGGAGTTGTAAGCCTAATTTAATCAGTTTTATTTAACAAAAACGGAAAGATGTATGATTTTGGATAGTTCAGATTTACAAAATGACGTATTTCTGATTCAATGTAGTTTTTATGTAATGTTGTATATTTTTCGTTAACTAGACCTCTTCAGCTTTATAATAAGTGGTCGACCATCAAAATCGGTCGAAGCATTAGCTGGGAATTCGATTCGCAAGACACGCTAGACGTCCGAAAGATTAAAAAAAACTCTAAAATTTAACCCCAAAAAACATGTTTTTTTTTAAAAACGCTTTTATGAACATAATTTTGGATCCAGTATTATTTGGTGAAAATAAATATGGAGAAAACTTTTGTTTTGGAGTTGTAAGCCCAATTTAATCAGTTTTATTTAACAAAAACGGAAAGATGTATGATTTTGGATAGTTCAGATTTACAAAATGACGCGTATTTCTGATTCAATGTAGTTTTTATGTAATGTTGTATATTTTTCGTTAACTAGACCTCTTCAGCTTTATAATAAGTGGTCGACCATCAATATCGGTCAAAGCATTAGCTGGGAATTCGATTCGCAAGTCACGCTAGACGTCGAAACATTAAAAAAAACTCTAAAATTTAACCCGAAAAAACACGTTTTTTTAAAAACGCTTTTACGAACATAATTTTGGATCCAGTATTATTTGGTGTAAAATAAATATGGAGAAAACTTTTGTTTTGGAGTTGTAAGCCCAATTTAATCAGTTTTATTTAACAAAAACGGAAAGATGTATGATTTTGGATAGTTCAGATTTACAAAATGACGCGTATTTCTGATTCAATGTAGTTTTTATGTAATGTTGTATATTTTTCGTTAACTAGACCTCTGCAGCTTTATAATAAGTGGTCGATTATCAAAATCGGTCGAAGCATTAGCTGGGAATTCGATTCGCAAGTCACGCTAGACGTCCGAAACATTAAAAAAAACTCTAAAATTTAACCCGAAAAAACATTTTTTTTTAAAAACGCTTTTATGAACATAATTTTGGATCCAGTATTATTTGGTGTAAAATAAATATGGAGAAAACTTTTGTTTTGGAGTTCTAAGCCCAATTTAATCAGTTTTATGGAACAAAAACGGAAAGATGTATGATTTTGATGATTTTGGATAGTTCAGATTTACAAAATGACGCGTATTTCTGCTTCAATGTAGTTTTTATGTAATGTTGTATATTTTTCGTTAACTAGACCTCTTCAGCTTTATAAGAAGTGGTCGACCATCAAAATCGGTCGAAGCATTAGCTGGGAATTCGATTCGCAAGTCACGCTAGACGTCCGAAACATTAAAAAAAAACTCTAAAATTTAACCCGAAAAAACATGTTTTTCTTAAAAACGCTTTTATGAACATAATTTTGGATCCAGTATTATTTGGTGTAAAATAAATATGGAGAAAACTTTTGTTTTGGAGTTGTAAGCCCAATTTAATCAGTTTTATGGAACAAAAACGGAAAGATGTATGATTTTGATGATTTTGGATAGTTCAGATTTACAAAATGACGCGTATTTCTGATTCAATGTAGTTTTTATGTAATGTTGTATATTTTTCGTTAACTAGACCTCTTCAGCTTTATAATAAGTGGTCGACCATCAAAATCGGTCGAAGCATTAGCTGGGAATTCGATTCGCAAGTCACGCTAGACGTCCGAAACATTAAAAAAAAATCTAAAATTTAACCCGAAAAAACATGTTTTTTCAAAAACGCTTTTATGAACATAATTTTGGATCCAGTATTATTTGATGTAAAATAAATATGGAGAAAACTTTTGTTTTGGAGTTGTAAGCCCAATTTAATCAGTTTTATGGAACAAAAGCGGAAAGATATATGATTTTGATGATTTTGGATAGTTCAGATTTACAAAATGACGCGTATTTCTGATTCAATGTAGTTTTTGTATAATGTTGTATATTTTTCGTTAACTAGACCTCTTCAGCTTTATAATAAGTGGTCGACCATCAAAATCGGTCGAAGCATTAGCTGGGAATTCGATTCGCAAGTCACGCTAGACGTCCGAAACATTAAAAAAAAACTCTATAATTTAACCCGAAAAAACATGTTTTTTGAAAAACGCTTTTATGAACATAATTTTCGATCCAGTATTATTTGGTGTAAAATAAATATGGAGAAAACTTTTGTTTTGGAGTTGTAAGCCCAATTTAATCAGTTTTATGGAACAAAAACGGAAAGATGTATGATTTTGATGATCTTGGATAGTTCAGATTTACAAAATGACGCGTATAATAAGTGGTCGACCATCAAAATCGGTCGAAGCATTAGCTGGGAATTCTATTCGCAAGTCACGCTAGACGTCCGAAACCTTAAAAAAAAAACTCTAAAATTTAACCCGAAAAAACATGTTTTTTTAAAAACGCTTTTATGAACATAATTTTGGATCCAGTATTATTTGTTGTAAAATAAATATGGAGAAAACTTTTGTTTTGGAGTTGTAAGCCCAATTTAATCAGTTTTATTTAACAAAAACGGAAAGATGTATGATTTTGATGATTTTGGATAGTTCAGATTTACAAAATGACGCGTATTTCTGATTCAATGTAGTTTTTATGTAATGTTGTATATTTTTCGTTAACTAGACCTCTTCAGCTTTATAATAAGTGGTCGACCATCAAAATCGGTGGAAGCATTAGCTGCGATTTCGATTCGCAAGTCACGCTAGACGTCCGAAACATTAAAAAAAACTCTAAAATTTAACCCGAAAAAACATGTTTTTTTAAAAACGCTTTTATGAACATAATTTTGGATGCAGTATTATTTGGTGTAAAATAAATATAATTTTGGATCCAGTATTATTTGGTGTAAAATAAATATGGAGAAAACTTTTGTTTTGGAGTTGTAAGCCCAATTTAATCAGTTTTATGGAACAAAAACGGAAAGATGTATGATTTGGATGATTTTGGATAGTTCAGATTTACAAAATGACGCGTATTTCTGATTCAATGTAGTTTTTATGTAATGTTGTATATTTTTCGTTAACTAGACCTCTTCAGCTTTGTAATAAGTGGTCGGCCATCAAGATCGGTCGAAGCATTAGCTGGGAATTCGATTCACAAGTCACGCTATACGTCCGAAACATTAAAAAAAAATCTAAAATTTAACCCGAAAAAACGTGTTTTTTTAAAAACGCTTTTATGAACATAATTTTGGATGCAGTATTATTTGGTGTAAAATAAATATGGAGAAAACTTTTGTTTTGGAGTTGTAAGCCCAATTTAATCAGTTTTATTTAACAAAAACATAAAGATGTATGATTTTGATGATTTTGGATAGTTCAGATTTACAAACAGATTTCGTTAACTAGACCTCTTCAGCTTTGTAATAAGTGGTCGGCCATCAAGATCGGTCGAAGCATTAGCTGGGAATTCGATTCACAAGTCACGCTATACGTCCGAAACATTAAAAAAAAATCTAAAATTTAACCCGAAAAAACGTGTTTTTTTAAAAACGCTTTTATGAACATAATTTTGGATGCAGTATTATTTGGTGTAAAATAAATATGGAGAAAACTTTTGTTTTGGAGTTGTAAGCCCAATTTAATCAGTTTTATTTAACAAAAACGGAAAGATGTATGATTTTGATGATTTTGGATAGTTCAGATTTACAAAATGACGCGTATTTCTGATTCAATGACGCGTATTTCTGATTCAATGATGTTTTTATGTAATGTTGTATATTTTTCGTTAACTAGACCTCTTCAGCTTTATATAAAGTGGTCGACCATCAAAATCGGTTGAAGCATTAGCTGGGAATTCGATTCGCAAGTCACGCTAGACGTTCGAAACATTAAAAAAAACTCTAAAATTCAACCAGAAAAAACACGTTTTTTTAAAAAAGCTTTTACGAACATAATTTTGGATCCAGTATTATTTGGTGTAAAATAGATATGGAGAAAACTTTTGTTTTGGAGTTGTAAGCCCAATTTAATCAGTTTTATTTAACAAAAACGAAAAGATGTATGATTTTGATGATTTTGGATAGTTCAGATTTACAAAATGACGCGTATTTCTGATTCAATGTAGTTTTTATGTAATGTTGTATATTTTTCGTTAACTAGACCTCTTCAGCTTTATAATAAGTGTAAAATAAATATGGAGAAAACTTTTGTTTTGGAGTTGTAAGCCCAATTTAATCAGTTTTATGGAACAAAAACGGAAAGATGTATGATTTGGATGATTTTGGATAGTTCAGATTTACAAAATGACGCGTATTTCTGATTCAATGTAGTTTTTATGTAATGTTGTATATTTTTCGTTAACTAGACCTCTTCAGCTTTATAATAAGTGGTCGACCATCAAAATCGGTCGAAGCATTAGCTGGGAATTCGATTCGCAAGTCACGCTAGACGTCCGAAACATTAAAAAAAACTATAAAATTTAACCCGAAAAAACATGTTTTTTTAAAAATACTGTTATGAACATGATTTTGGATCCAGTATTATTTGGTGTAAAATAAATATGGAGAAAACTTTTGTTTTGGAGTCGTAAGCCCAATTTAATCAGTTTTATGGAACAAAAACGGAAAGATGTATGATTTTGATGATTTTGGATAGTTCAGATTTACAAAATGACGCGTATTTCTGCTTCGATGTAGATTTTATGTAATGTTGTATATTTTTCGTTAACTAGACCTCTTCAGCTTTATAATAAGTGGTCGACCATCAATATCGGTCGAAGCATTAGCTGGGAATTCGATTCGCAAATCACGCTAGACGTACGAAACATTAAGAAAAAACTCTAAAATTTAACCCGAAAAAACACGTTTTTTAAAAACGCTTTTACGAACATAATTTTGGATCCAGTATTATTTGGTGTAAAAAAAATATGGAGAAAACTTTTGTTTTGGAGTTGTAAGCAAAATTTAATCAGTTTTATGGAACAAAAACGGAAAGATGTATGATTTTGGATAGTTCAGATTTACAAAATGACGCGTATTTCTGATTCAATGTAGTTTTTATGTAATGTTGTATATTTTTCGTTAACTAGACCTCTTCAGCTTTATAATAAGTGGTCGACCATCAAAATCGGTCGAAGCATTAGCTGGGAATTCGATTCGCAAGTCACGCTAGACGTCCGAAACATTAAAAAAAAACTCTAAAATTTAACCCGAAAAAACATGTTTTTTTAAAAACGCTTTTATGAACATAATTTTGGATCCAGTATTATTTGGTGTAAAATAAATATGGAGAAAACTTTTGTTTTGGAGTTGTAAGCCCAATTTAATCAGTTTTATGGAACAAAAACGGAAAGATGTATGATTTTGATGATTTTGGATAGTTCAAATTTACAAAATGACGCGTATTTCTGCTTCAATGTAGTTTTTATGTAATGTTGTATATTTTTCGTTAACTAGACCTCTTCAACTTTATAAGAAGTGGTCGCCCATCAAAATCGGTCCAAGCATTAGCTGGGAATTCGATTCGCAAGTCACGCTAGACGTCCGAAACATTAAAAAAAAAACTCTAAAATTTAACCCGAAAAAACATGTTTTTTTAAAAACGCTTTTATGAACATAATCTTGGATCCAGTATTATTTGGTGTAAAATAAATATGGAGAAAACTTTTGTTTTGGAGTTGTAAGCCCAATTTAATCAGTTTTATTTAACAAAACCGGAAAGATGTATGATTTTGATGATTTTGGATAGTTCAGATTTACAAAATGACGCGTATTTCTGATTCAATGTAGTTTTTATGTAATGTTGTATATTTTTCGTTAACTTGACCTCTTCAGCTTTATAATAAGTGGTCGACCATCAAAATCGGTCGAAGCATTAGCTGGGAATTCGATTCGCAAGTCACGCTAGACGTCCGAAACATTACAAAAAAACTCTAAAATTTAACCCGAAAAAACATGTTTTTCTTAAAAACGCTTTTATGAACATAATTTTGGATCCAGTATTATTTGGTGTAAAATAAATATGGAGAAAACTTTTGTTTTGGAGTTGTAAGCCCAATTTAATCAGTTTTATGGAACAAAAACGGAAAGATGTATGATTTTGATGATTTTGGATAGTTCAGATTTACAAAATGACGCGTATTTCTGATTCAATGTAGTTTTTATGTAATGTTGTATATCGTTAACTAGACCTCTTCAGCTTTATAATAAGTGGTCGACTATCAAAATCGGTCGAAGCATTAGCTGGGAATTCGATTCGAAGTCACGCTAGACGTCCGAAACATTAAAAAAAAATCTAAGATTTAACCCGAAAAAACATGTTTTTTTAAAAACGCTTTTATGAACATAATTTTGGATCCAGTATTATTTGGTGTAAAAAAAATATGGAGAAAGCTTTTGTTTTGGAGTTGTAAGCCCAATTTAATCAGTTTTATGGAACAAAATCGGAAAGATATATGATTTTGATGATTTTGGATAGTTCAGATTTACAAAATGACGCGTATTTCTGCTGCAATGTAGTTTTTGTATAATGTTGTATATTTTTCGTTAACAGGACCTCTTCAGCTTTATAATAAGTGGTCGACCATCAAAATCGGTCGAAGCATTAGCTGGGAATTCGATTCGCAAGTCACGCTAGAGGTCCGATACATTAAAAAAAACTCTAAAATTTAACCCGAAAAAACATGTTTTTTGAAAAACGCTTTTATGAACATAATTTTCGATCCAGTATTATTTGGTGTAAAATAAATATGGAGAAAACTTTTGTTTTGGAGTTGTAAGCCCAATTTAATCAGTTTTATGGAACAAAAACGGAAAGATGTATGATTTTGATGATTTTGGATAGTTCAGATTTACAAAATGACGCGTATTTCTGATTCAATGTAGTTTTTATGTAATGTTGTATATTTTTCGTTAACTAGACCTCTTCAGCTTTATAATAAGTGGTCGACCATCAAAATCGGTCGAAGCATTAGCTGGGAGTTCGATTCGCAAGTCACGCTAGACGTTCGAAACATTAAAAAAAACTCTAAAATTTAACCAGAAAAAACACGTTTTTTAAAAACGCTTTTACGAACATAATTTTGGATCCAGTATTATTTGGTGTAAAATAGATATGGAGAAAACTTTTGTTTTGGAGTTGTAAGCCCAATTTAATCAGTTTTATTCAACAAAAACGGAAAGATGTATGATTTTGATGATTTTGGATAGTTCAGATTTACAAAATGACGCGTATTTCTGATTCAATGTAGTTTTTATGTAATGTTGTACATTTTTCGTTAACTAGACCTATTCAGCTTTATAATAAGTGTAAATCAAATATGGAGAAAACTTTTGTTTTGGAGTTGTAAGCCCAATTTAATCAGTTTTATGGAACAAAAACGGAAAGATGTATGATTTGGATGATTTTGGATAGTTCAGATTTACAAAATGACGCGTATTTCTGATTCAATGTAGTTTTTATGTAATGTTGTATATTTTTCGTTAACTAGACCTCTTCAGCTTTATAAGAAGTGGTCGCCCATCAAAATCGGTCGAAGCATTAGCTGGGAATTCGATTCGCAAGTCACGCTAGACGTCCGAAACATTAAAAAAAACTCTAAAATTTAACCCGAAAAAACATGTTTTTTTAAAAACGCTTTTATGAACATAATTTTGGATCCAGTATTATTTGGTGTAAAATAAATATGGAGAAAACTTTTGTTTTGGAGTTGTAAGCCCAATTTAATCAGTTTTATTTAACAAAACCGGAAAGATGTATGATTTTGATGATTTTGGATAGTTCAGATTTACAAAATGACGCGTATTTCTGATTCAATGTAGTTTTTATGTAATGTTGTATATTTTTCGTTAACTTGACCTCTTCAGCTTTATAATAAGTGGTCGACCATCAAAATCGGTCGAAGCATTAGCTGGGAATTCGATTCGCAAGTCACGCTAGACGTCCGAAACATTAAAAAAAACTCTAAAATTTAACCCGAAAAAACATGTTTTTTTAAAAACGCTTTTACGAACATAATTTTGGATCCAGTATTATTTGGTGTAAAATAAATATGGAGAAAACTTTTGTTTTGGAGTTGTAAGCAAAATTTAATCAGTTTTATGGAACAAAAACGGAAAGATGTATGATTTTGGATAGTTCAGATTTACAAAATGACGCGTATTTCTGATTCAATGTAGTTTTTATGTAATGTTGTATATTTTTCGTTAACTAGACCTCTTCAGCTTTATAATAAGTGGTCGACCATCAAAATCGGTCGAAGCATTAGCTGGGAATTCGATTCGCAAGTCACGCTAGACGTCCGAAACATTAAAAAAAAACTCTAAAATTTAACCCGAAAAAACATGTTTTTTTAAAAACGCTTTTATGAACATAATTTTGGATCCAGTATTATTTGGTGTAAAATAAATATGGAGAAAACTTTTGTTTTGGAGTTGTAAGCCCAATTTAATCAGTTTTATGGAACAAAAACGGAAAGATGTATGATTTTGATGATTTTGGATAGTTCAGATTTACAAAATGACGCGTATTTCTGCTTCAATGTAGTTTTTATGTAATGTTGTATATTTTTCGTTAACTAGACCTCTTCAGCTTTATAATAAGTGGTCGACCATCAAAATCGGTCGAAGCATTAGCTGGGAATTCGATTCGCAAGTCACGCTAGAGGTCCGATACATTAAAAAAAACTCTAAAATTTAACCCGAAAAAACATGTTTTTTGAAAAACGCTTTTATGAACATAATTTTCGATCCAGTATTATTTGGTGTAAAATAAATATTTAGAAAACTTTTGTTTTGGAGTTGTAAGCCCAATTTAATCAGTTTTATGGAACAAAAACGGAAAGATGTATGATTTTGATGATTTTGGATAGTTCAGATTTACAAAATGACGCGTATTTCTGATTCAATGTAGTTTTTATGTAATGTTGTATATTTTTCGTTAACTAGACCTCTTCAGCTTTATAATAAGTGGTCGACCATCAAAATCGGTCTAAGCATTAGCTGGGAGTTCGATTCGCAAGTCACGCTAGACGTTCGAAACATTAAAAAAAACTCTAAAATTTAACCAGAAAAAACACGTTTTTTTTAAAACGCTTTTACGAACATAATTTTGGATCCAGTATTATTTGGTGTAAAATAGATATGGAGAAAACTTTTGTTTTGGAGTTGTAAGCCCAATTTAATCAATTTTATTCAACAAAAACGGAAAGATGTATGATTTTGATGATTTTGGATAGTTCAGATTTACAAAATGACGCGTATTTCTGATTCAATGTAGTTTTTATGTAATGTTGTACATTTTTCGTTAACTAGACCTATTCAGCTTTATAATAAGTGTAAAATAAATATGGAGAAAACTTTTGTTTTGGAGTTGTAAGCCCAATTTAATCAGTTTTATGAAACAAAAACGGAAAGATGTATGATTTGGATGATTTTGGATAGTTCAGATTTACAAAATGACGCGTATTTCTGATTCAATGTAGTTTTTATGTAATGTTGTATATTTTTCGTTAACTAGACCTCTTCAGCTTTATAATAAGTGGTCGACCATCAAAATCAGTCGAAGCATTAGCTGGGAATTCGATTCGCAAGTCACGCTAGACGTCCGAAACATTAAAAAAAACTCTAAAATTTAACCCGAAAAAACATGTTTTTTTAAAAATACTTTTATGAACATGATTTTGGATCCAGTATTATTTGGTGTAAAATAAATATGGAGAAAACTTTTGTTTTGGAGTTGTAAGCCCAATTTAATCAGTTTTATGGAACAAAAACGGAAAGATGTATGATTTTGATGATTTTGGATAGTTCAGATTTACAAAATGACGCGTATTTCTGCTTCAATATAGTTTTTATGTAATGTTGTATATTTTTCGTTAACTAGACCTCTTCAGCTTTATAATAAGTGGTCGACCATCAATATCGGTCGAAGCATTAGCTGGGAATTCGATTCGCAAGTCACGCTAGACGTCCGAAACATTAAATAAAACTCTAAAATTTAACCCTAAAAAACACGTTTTTTTAAAAACGCTTTTACGAACATAATTTTGGATCCAGTATTATTTGGTGTAAAATAAATATGGAGAAAACTTTTGTTTTGGAGTTGTAAGCCCAATTTAATCAGTTTTATTTAACAAAAACGGAAAGATGTATGATTTTGGATAGTTCAGATTTACAAAATGACGTATTTCTGATTCAATGTAGTTTTTATGTAATGTTGTATATTTTTCGTTAACTAGACCTCTTCAGCTTTATAATAAGTGGTCGACCATCAAAATCGGTCGAAGCATTAGCTGGGAATTCGATTCGCAAGTCACGCTAGACGTCCGAAACATTAAAAAAAACTCTAAAATTTAACCCCAAAAAAAATGTTTTTTTTTAAAAACGCTTTTATGAACATAATTTTGGATCCAGTATTATTTTGTGAAAATAAATATGGAGAAAACTTTTGTTTTGGAGTTGTAAGCCCAATTTAATCAGTTTTATTTAACAAAAACGGAAAGATGTATGATTTTGGATAGTTCAGATTTACAAAATGACGCGTATTTCTGATTCAATGTAGTTTTTATGTAATGTTGTATATTTTTCGTTAACTAGACCTCTTCAGCTTTATAATAAGTGGTCGACCATCAATATCGGTCGAAGCATTAGCTGGGAATTCGATTCGCAAGTCACGCTAGACGTCCGAAACATTAAAAAAAACTCTAAAATTTAACCTGAAAAAACACGTTTTTTTAAAAACGCTTTTACGAACATAATTTTGGATCCAGTATTATTTGGTGTAAAATAAATATGGAGAAAACTTTTGTTTTGGAGTTGTAAGCCCAATTTAATCAGTTATATTTAACAAAAACGGAAAGATGTATGATTTTGGATTGTTCAGATTTACAAAATGACGCGTGTTTCTGATTCAATGTAGTTTTTATGTAATGTTGTATATTTTTCGTTAACTAGACCTCTTCAGCTTTATAATAAGTGGTCGACCATCAAAATCGGTCGAAGCATTAGCTGGGAATTCGATTCGCAAGTCACGCTAGACGTCCGAAACATTAAAAAAAACTCTAAAATTTAACCCGAAAAAACATGTTTTTTTAAAAACGCTTTTATGAACATAATTTTGGATCCAGTACTATTTGGTGTAAAATAAATATGGAGAAAACTTTTGTTTTGGAGTTGTAAGCCCAATTTAATCAGTTTTATGGAACAAAAACGGAAAGATGTATGATTTTGATGATTTTGGATAGTTCAGATTTACAAAATGACGCGTATTTCTGCTTCAATGTAGTTTTTATGTAATGTTGTATATTTTTCGTTAACTAGACCTCTTCAGCTTTATAAGAAGTGGTCGACCATCAAAATCGGTCGAAGCATTAGCTGGGAATTCGATTCGCAAGTCACGCTAGACGTCCGAAACATTAAAAAAAACTCTAAAATTTAACCCGAAAAAACATGTTTTTCTTAAAAACGCTTTTATGAACATAATTTTGGATCCAGTATTATTTGGTGTAAAATAAATATGGAGAAAACTTTTGTTTTGGAGTTGTAAGCCCAATTTAATCAGTTTTATGGAACAAAAACGGAAAGATGTATGATTTTGATGATTTTGGATAGTTCAGATTTACAAAATGACGCGTATTTCTGATTCAATGTAGTTTTTATGTATATTTTTCGTTAACTAGACCTCTTCAGCTTTTTAATAAGTGGTCGACCATCAAAATCGGTCGAAGCATTAGCTGGGAATTCGATTCGCAAGTCACGCTAGACGTTCGAAACATTAAAAAAAACTCTAAAATTTAACCAGAAAAAACACGTTTTTTTAAAAACGCTTTTACGAACATAATTTTGGATCCAGTATTATTTGGTGTAAAATAGATATGGAGAAAACTTTTGTTTTGGAGTTGTAAGCCCAATTTAATCAGTTTTATTCAACAAAAACGGAAAGATGTATGATTTTGATGATTTTGGGTAGTTCAGATTTACAAAATGACGCGTATTTCTGATTCAATGTAGTTTTTATGTAATGTTGTACATTTTTCGTTAACTAGACCTATTCAGCTTTATAATAAGTGTAAAATAAATATGGAGAAAACTTTTGTTTTGGAGTTGTAAGCCCAATTTAATCAGTTTTATGGAACAAAAACGGAAAGATGTATGATTTGGATGATTTTGGATAGTTCAGATTTACAAAATGACGCGTATTTCTGATTCAATGTAGTTTTTATGTAATGTTGTATATTTTTCGTTAACTAGACCTCTTCAGCTTTATAATAAGTGGTCGACCATCAAAATCGGTCGAAGCATTAGCTGGGAATTCGATTCGCAAGTCACGCTAGACGTCCGAAACATTAAAAAAAACTCTAAAATTTAACCCCAAAAAAAATGTTTTTTTTTAAAAACGCTTTTATGAACATAATTTTGGATCCAGTATTATTTGGTGAAAATAAATATGGAGAAAACTTTTGTTTTGGAGTTGTAAGCCCAATTTAATCAGTTTTATTTAACAAAAACGGAAAGATGTATGATTTTGGATAGTTCAGATTTACAAAATGACGTATTTCTGATTCAATGTAGTTTTTATGTAATGTTGTATATTTTTCGTTAACTATACCTCTTCAGCTTTATAATAAGTGGTCGACCATCAAAATCGGTCGAAGCATTAGCTGGGAATTCGATTCGCAAGTCACGCTAGACGTCCGAAACATTAAAAAAAACTCTAAAATGTAACCCCAAAAAAAATGTTTTTTTTTAAAAACGCTTTTATGAACATAATTTTTGATCCAGTATTATTTGGTGAAAATAAATATGGAGAAAACTTTTGTTTTGGAGTTGTAAGCCAAATTTAATCAGTTTTATTTAACAAAAACGGAAAGATGTATGATTTTGGATAGTTCAGATTTACAAAATGACGCGTGTTTCTGATTCAATGTAGTTTTTATGTAATGTTGTATATTTTTCGTTAACTAGACCTCTTCAGCTTTATAATAAGTGGTCGACCATCAAAATCGGTCGAAGCATTAGCTGGGAATTCGATTCGCAAGTCACGCTAGACGTCCGAAACATTAAAAAAAACTCTAAAATTTAACCCGAAAAAACATGTTTTTTTAAAAACGCTTTTATGAACATAATTTTGGATCCAGTATTATTTGGTGTAAAATAAATATGGAGAAAACTTTTGTTTTGGAGTTGTAAGCCCAATTTAATCAGTTTTATGGAACAAAAACGGAAAGATGTATGATTTTGATGATTTTGGATAGTTCAGATTTACAAAATGACGCGTATTTCTGGTTCAATGTAGTTTTTATGTAATGTTGTATATTTTTCGTTAACTAGACCTCTTCAGCTTTATAAGAAGTGGTCGACCATCAAAATCGGTCGAAGCATTAGCTGGGAATTCGATTCGCAAGTCACGCTAGACGTCCGAAACATTAAAAAAAACTCTAAAATTTAACCCGAAAAAACATGTTTTTCTTAAAAACGCTTTTATGAACATAATTTTGGATCCAGTATTATTTGGTGAAAATAAATATGGAGAAAACTTTTGTTTTGGAGTTGTAATCCCAATTTAATCAGTTTTATTTAACAAAAACGGAAAGATGTATGATTTTGGATAGTTCAGATTTACAAAATGACGCGTGTTTCTGATTCAATGTAGTTTTTATGTCATGTTGTATATTTTTCGTTAACTAGACCTCTTCAGCTTTATAAGAAGTGGTCGACCATCAAAATCGGTCGAAGCATTAGCTGGGAATTCGATTCGCAAGTCACGCTAGACGTCCGAAACATTAAAAAAAACTCTAAAATTTAACCCGAAAAAACATGTTTTTCTTAAAAACGCTTTTATGAACATAATTTTGGATCCAGTATTATTTGGTGTAAAATAAATATGGAGAAAACTTTTGTTTTGGAGTTGTAAGCCCAATTTAATCAGTTTTATGGAACAAAAACGGAAAGATGTATGATTTTGATGATTTTGGATAGTTCAGATTTACAAAATGACGCGTATTTCTGATTCAATGTAGTTTTTATGTATATTTTTCGTTAACTAGACCTCTTCAGCTTTTTAATAAGTGGTCGACCATCAAAATCGGTCGAAGCATTAGCTGGGAATTCGATTCGCAAGTCACGCTAGACGTCCGAAACATTAAAAAAAAATCTAAAATTTAACCCGAAAAAACATGTTTTTTTAAAAACGCTTTTATGAACATAATTTTGGATCCAGTATTATTTGGTGTAAAATAAATATGGAGAAAACTTTTGTTTTGGAGTTGTAAGCCCAATTTAATCAGTTTTATGGAACAAAAACGGAAAGATGTATGATTTTGATGATTTTGGATAGTTCAGATTTACAAAATGACGCGTATTTCTGATTCAATGTAGTTTTTATGTAATGTTGTATATTTTTCGTTAACTAGACCTCTTCAGCTTTATAATAAGTGGTCGACCATCAAAATCGGTCGAAACATTAGCTGGGAATTCTATTCGCAAGTCACGCTAGACGTCCGAAACATTAAAAAAAAACTCTAAAATTTAACCCGAAAAAACATGTTTTTTTAAAAACGCTTTTATGAACATAATTTTGGATCCAGTATTATTTGGTGTAAAATAAATATGGAGAAAACTTTTGTTTTGGAGTTGTAAGCCCAATTTAATCAGTTTTATTTAACAAAAACGGAAAGATGTATGATTTTGATGATTTTGGATAGTTCAGATTTACAAAATGACGCGTATTTCTGATTCAATGTAGTTTTTATGTAATGTTGTATATTTTTCGTTAACTAGACCTCTTCAGCTTTGTAATAAGTGGTCGGCCATCAAGATCGGTCGAAGCATTAGCTGGGAATTCGATTCACAAGTCACGCTATACGTCCGAAACATTAAAAAAAAATCTAAAATTTAACCCGAAAAAACGTGTTTTTTTAAAAACGCTTTTATGAACATAATTTTGGATGCAGTATTATTTGGTGTAAAATAAATATGGAGAAAACTTTTGTTTTGGAGTTGTAAGCCCAATTTAATCAGTTTTATTTAACAAAAACATAAAGATGTATGATTTTGATGATTTTGGATAGTTCAGATTTACAAACAGATTTCGTTAACTAGACCTCTTCAGCTTTATAATAAGTGGTCGACCATCAAAATCGGTCGAAGCATTAGCTGGGAATTCGATTCGCAAGTCACACTAGACGTCCGAAACATTAAAAAAAACTCTAAAATTTAACCCGAAAAAACATTTTTTTTTAAAAACGCTTTTATGAACATAATTTTGGATCCAGTATTATTTGGTGTAAAATAAATATGGAGAAAACTTTTGTTTTGGAGTTGTAAGCCCAATTTAATCAGTTTTATTTAACAAAAACGGAAAGATGTATGATTTTGATGATTTTGGATAGTTCAGATTTACAAAATGACGCGTATTTCTGATTCAATGTAGTTTTTATGTAATGTTGTATATTTTTCGTTAACTAGACCTCTTCAGCTTTATAATAAGTGGTCGACCATCAAAATCGGTCGAAGCATTAGCTGCGATTTCGATTCGCAAGTCACGCTAGACGTCCGAAACATTAAAAAAAACTCTAAAATTTAACCCGAAAAAACATGTTTTTTTAAAAACGCTTTTATGAACATAATTTTGGATCCAGTATTATTTGGTGTAAAATAAATATGGAGAAAACTTTTGTTTTGGAGTTGTAAGCCCAATTTAATCAGTTTTATGGAACAAAAACGGAAAGATGTATGATTTTGATGACTTTGAGTAGTTCAGATTTACAAAATGACGCGTATTTCTGATTCAATGTAGTTTTTATGTAATGTTGTATATTTTTCGTTAACTAGACCTCTTCAGCTTTATAAGAAGTGGTCGACCATCAAATCGGTCGAAGCATTAGCTGGGAATTCGATTCGCAAGTCACGCTAGACGTCCGAAACATTAAAAAAAAACTCTAAAATTTAACCCGAAAAAACATGTTTTTTTAAAAACGCTTTTATAAACATAATTTTGGAACCAGTATTATTTGTTGTAAAATAAATATGGAGAAAACTTTTGTTTTGGAGTTGTAAGCCCAATTTAATCAGTTTTATTTAACAAAAACGGAAAGATGTATGATTTTGATGATTTTGGATAGTTGATATTTACAAAATGACGCGTATTTCTGATTCAATGTAGTTTTTATGTAATGTTGTATATTTTTCGTTAACTAGACCTCTTCAGCTTTGTAATAAGTGGTCGGCCATCAAGATCGGTCGAAGCATTAGCTGGGAATTCGATTCACAAGTCACGCTATACGTCCGAAACATTAAAAAAAAATCTAAAATTTAACCCGAAAAAACGTGTTTTTTTAAAAACGCTTTTATGAACATAATTTTGGATGCAGTATTATTTGGTGTAAAATAAATATGGAGAAAACTTTTGTTTTGGAGTTGTAAGCCCAATTTAATCAGTTTTATTTAACAAAAACATAAAGATGTATGATTTTGATGATTTTGGATAGTTCAGATTTACAAACAGATTTCGTTAACTAGACCTCTTCAGCTTTATAATAAGTGGTCGACCATCAAAATCGGTCGAAGCATTAGCTGGGAATTCGATTCGCAAGTCACACTAGACGTCCGAAACATTAAAAAAAACTCTAAAATTTAACCCGAAAAAACATTTTTTTTTAAAAACGCTTTTATGAACATAATTTTGGATCCAGTATTATTTGGTGTAAAATAAATATGGAGAAAACTTTTGTTTTGGAGTTGTAAGCCCAATTTAATCAGTTTTATTTAACAAAAACGGAAAGATGTATGATTTTGATGATTTTGGATAGTTCAGATTTACAAAATGACGCGTATTTCTGCTTCAATGTAGTTTTTATGTAATGTTGTATATTTTTCGTTAACTAGACCTCTTCAGCTTTATAATAAGTGGTCGACCATCAAAATCGGTCGAAGCATTAGCTGCGATTTCGATTCGCAAGTCACGCTAGACGTCCGAAACATTAAAAAAACTCTAAAATTTAACCCGAAAAAACATGTTTTTTTAAAAACGCTTTTATGAACATAATTTTGGATCCAGTATTATTTGGTGTAAAATAAATATGGAGAAAACTTTTGTTTTGGAGTTGTAAGCCCAATTTAATCAGTTTTATGGAACAAAAACGGAAAGATGTATGATTTTGATGATTTGAGTAGTTCAGATTTACAAAATGACGCGTATTTCTGATTCAATGTAGTTTTTATGTAATGTTGTATATTTTTCGTTAACTAGACCTCTTCAGCTTTATAAGAAGTGGTCGACCATCAAATCGGTCGAAGCATTAGCTGGGAATTCGATTCGCAAGTCACGCTAGACGTCCGAAACATTAAAAAAAAACTCTAAAATTTAACCCGAAAAAACATGTTTTTTTAAAAACGCTTTTATAAACATAATTTTGGAACCAGTATTATTTGTTGTAAAATAAATATGGAGAAAACTTTTGTTTTGGAGTTGTAAGCCCAATTTAATCAGTTTTATGGAACAAAAACGGAAAGATGTATGATTTTGATGATTTTGGATAGTTCAGATTTACAAAATGACGCGTATTTCTGATTCAATGTAGTTTTTATGTAATGTTGTATATTTTTCGTTAACTAGACCTCTTCAGCTTTATAATAAGTGGTCGACCATCAAAATCGGTTCAAGCATTAGCTGGTAATTCGATTCGCAAGTCACGCTAGACGTCCGAAACATTAAAAAAAACTCTAAAATTTAACTGTTTTTTTAAAAACGCTTTTATGAACATAATTTTGGATCCAGTATTATTTGGTGTAAAATAAATATGGAGAAAACTTTTGTTTTGGACTTGTAAGCCCAATTTAATCAGTTTTATTTAACAAAAACGGAAAAATGTATGATTTTAATGATTTTGAATAGTTCAGATTTACAAAATGACGCGTATTTCTGATTCAATTAAGTTTTTATGTAATGTTGTATATTTTTCGTTAACTAGACTCTTCAGCTTTAAAATAAGTGCTCGACCATCAAAATCGGTCGAAGCATTAGCTGGGAATTCGATTCGCAAGTCACGCTAGACGTCCGAAACATTAAAAAAAAACTCTAAAATTTAACCCGAAAAAACATGTTTTTTTAAAAACGCTTTTTTGAACATGGATCCAGTATTATTTGGTGTAAAATAAATATGGAGAAAACTTTTGTTTTGGAGTTGTAAGCCCAATTTAATCAGTTTTATTTAACAAAAACGGAAAGATGTATGATTTTGATGATTTTGGATAGTTCAGATTTACAAAATGACGCGTATTTCTGATTCAATGTAGTTTTTATGTAATGTTGTATATTTTTCGTTAACTAGACCTCTTCAGCTTTATAATAAGTGGTCGACCATCAAAATCGGTCGAAGCATTAGCTGGGAATTCGATTCGCAAGTCACACTAGACGTCCGACACATTAAAAAAACTCTAAAATTTAACCCGAAAAAAGATGTTTTTTTAAAAATGCTTTTATGAACATAATTTTGGATCCAGTATTATTTGGTGTAAAATAAATATGGAGAAAACTTTTGTTTTGGAGTTGTAAGCCCAATTTAATCAGTTTTATTTAACAAAAACGGAAAGATGTATGATTTTGATGATTTTGGATAGTTCAGATTTACAAAATGACGCGTATTTCTGATTCAATGTAGTTTTTATGTAATGTTGTATATTTTTCGTTAACTAGACCTCTTCAGCTTTATAATAAGTGGTCGACCATCAAAATCGGTCGAAGCATTAGCTGGGAATTCGATTCGCAAGTCACACTAGACGTCCGACACATTAAAAAAACTCTAAAATTTAACCCGAAAAAAGATGTTTTTTTAAAAATGCTTTTATGAACATAATTTTGGATCCAGTATTATTTGGTGTAAAATAAATATGGAGAAAACTTTTGTTTTGGAGTTGTAAGCCCAATTTAATCAGTTTTATTTAACAAAAACGGAAAGATGTATGATTTTGATGATTTTGGATAGTTCAGATTTACAAAATGACGCGTATTTCTGATTCAATGTAGTTTTTATGTTATGTTGTATATTTTCCGTTAACTACACCTCTTCAGCTTTATAATAAGTGGTCGACCATCAAAATCGGTCGAAGCATTAGCTGTGAATTCGATTCGCAAGTCACGCTAGACGTCATAAACATTAAAAAAAACTCTAAAATTTAACCCGAAAAAACATGTTTTTTTAAAAACGCTTTTATGAAAATAATTTTGGATCAAGTATTATTTGGTGTAAAATAAATATGGAGAAAACTTTTGTTTTGGAGTTGTAAGCGCAATTTAATCAGTTTTATGGAACAAAAACGGAATGATGTATGATTTTGATGATTTTGGATAGTTCAGATTTACAAAATGACGCGTATTTCTGATTCAATGTAGTTTTTATGTAATGTTGTATATTTTTCGTTAACTAGACCTCTTCAGCTTTATAATAAGTGGTCGACCATCAAAATCGGTCGAAGCATTAGCTGAGAATTCGATTCGCAAGTCACGCTAGACGTCCGAAACATTAAAAAAAACTCTAAAATTTAACCCGAAAAAACATGTTTTTTTTAAAAACGCTTTTATGAACATAATTTTGGATCCAGTATTATTTGGTGTAAAATAAATATGGAGAAAACTTTTGTTTTGGAGTTGTAAAAGAAATCTAAAATTTAACCCGAAAAAACATGTTTTTTTAAAAACGCTTTTATGAACATAATTTTGGATCCAGTATTATTTGGTGTAAAATAAATATGGAGAAAACTTTTGTTTTGGAGTTGTAAGCCCAATTTAATCAGTTTTATGGAACAAAAGCGGAAAGATATATGATTTTGATGATTTTGGATAGTTCAGATTTACAAAATGACGCGTATTTCTGCTTCAATGTAGTTTTTGTATAATGTTGTATATTTTTCGTTAACTAGACCTCTTCAGCTTTATAATAAGTGGTCGACCATCAAAATCGGTCGAAGCATTAGCTGGGAATTCGCTTCGCAAGTCACGCTAGACGTCCGAAACATTAAAAAAACTCTAAAATTTAACCCGAAAAAACATGTTTTTTGAAAAACGCTTTTATGAACATAATTTTCGATCCAGTATTATTTGGTGTAAAATAAATATGGAGAAAACTTTTGTTTTGGAGTTGTAAGCCCAATGTAATCAGTTTTATGGAACAAAAACGGAAAGATGTATGATTTTGATGATTTTGGATAGTTCAGATTTACAAAATGACGCGTATTTCTGATTCAATGTAGTTTTTATGTAATGTTGTATATTTTTCGTTAACTAGACCTCTTCAGCTTTATAATAAGTGGTCGACCATCAAATCGGTCGAAGCATTAGCTGGGAATTCGATTCGCAAGTCACGCTAGACGTCCGAAACATTAAAAAAAAACTCTAAAATTTAACCCGAAAAAACATGTTTTTTTAAAAACGCTTTTATAAACATAATTTTGGATCCAGTATTATTTGGTGTAAAATAAATATGGAGAAAACTTTTGTTTTGGAGTTGTAAGCCCAATTTAATCAGTTTTATTTAACAAAAACGGAAAGATGTATGATTTTGATGATTTTGGATAGTTCAGATTTACAAAATGACGCGTATTTCTGCTTCAATGTAGTTTTTATGTAATGTTGTATATTTTTCGTTAACTAGACCTCTTCAGCTTTATAATAAGTGGTCGACCATCAAAATCGGTTCAAGCATTAGCTGGTAATTCGATTCGCAAGTCACGCTAGACGTCCGAAACATTAAAAAAAACTCTAAAATTTAACTGTTTTTTTAAAAACGCTTTTATGAACATAATTTTGGATCCAGTATTATTTGGTGTAAAATAAATATGGCGAAAACTTTTGTTTTGGACTTGTTAGCCCAATTTAATCAGTTTTATTTAACAAAAACGGAAAAATGTATGATTTTAATGATTTTGGATAGTTCAGATTTACAAAATGACGCGTATTTCTGATTCAATGTAGTTTTTATGTAATGTTGTATATTTTTCGTTAACTAGACTCTTCAGCTTTAAAATAAGTGCTCGACCATCAAAATCGGTCGAAGCATTAGCTGGGAATTCGATTCGCAAGTCACGCTAGACGTCCGAAACATTAAAAAAAAACTCTAAAATTTAACCCGAAAAAACATGTTTTTTTAAAAACGCTTTTTTGAACATAATTTTGGATCCAGTATTATTTGGTGTAAAATAAATATGGAGAAAACTTTTGTTTTGGAGTTGTAAGCCCAATTTAATCAGTTTTATTTAACAAAAACGGAAAGATGTATGATTTTGATGATTTTGGATAGTTCAGATTTACAAAATGACGCGTATTTCTGATTCAATGTAGTTTTTATGTTATGTTGTATATTTTGCGTTAACTAGACCTCTTCAGCTTTATAATAAGTGGTCGACCATCAAAATCGGTCGAAGCATTAGCTGTGAATTCGATTCGCAAGTCACGCTAGACGTCCGAAACATTAAAAAAAACTCTAAAATTTAACCCGAAAAAACATGTTTTTTTAAAAACGCTTTTATGAACATAATTTTGGATCAAGTATTATTTGGTGTAAAATAAATATGGAGAAAACTTTTGTTTTGGAGTTGTAAGCCCAATTTAATCAGTTTTATGGAACAAAAACGGAATGATGTATGATTTTGATGATTTTGGATAGTTCAGATTTACAAAATGACGCGTATTTCTGATTCAATGTAGTTTTTATGTAATGTTGTATATTTTTCGTTAACTAGACCTCTTCAGCTTTATAATAAGTGGTCGACCATCAAAATCGGTCGAAGCATTAGCTGGGAATTCGATTCGCAAATCACGCCAGACGTCCGAAACATTAAAAAAAACTCTAAAATTTAACCCGAAAAAACATGTTTTTTTTAAAAACGCTTTTATGAACATAATTTTGGATCCAGTATTATTTGGTGTAAAATAAATATGGAGAAAACTTTTGTTTTGGAGTTGTAAGCCCAATTTAATCAGTTTTATGGAACAAAAACGGAAAGATGTATGATTTTGATGATTTTGGATAGTTCAGATTTACAAAATGACGCGTATTTCTGATTCAATGTGGTTTTTATGTAATGTTGTATATTTTTCGTTAACTAGACCTCTTTAGTTTTATAATAAGTGGTCGACCATCAAAATCGGTCGAAGCATTAGCTGGGAATTCGATTCGCAAGTCACGCTAGACGTCGGAAACATTTAAAAAAAACTCTAAAATTTAACCCGAAAAAACATGTTTTTTTAAAAACGCTTTTATGAACATAATTTTGGATCCAGTATTATTTGGTGTAAAATAAATATGGAGAAAACTTTTGTTTTGGAGTTGTAAGCCCAATTTAATCATTTTATGGAACAAAAACGGAAAGATGTATGATTTTGATGATTTTGGATAGTTCAGATTTACAAAATGACGCGTATTTCTGATTCAATGTAGTTTTTATGTAATGTTGTATATTTTTCGTTAACTAGACCTCTTCAGCTTTATAATAAGTGGTCGACCATCAAAATCGGTCGAAGCATTAGCTGGTAATTCGATTCGCAAGTCACGCTAGACGTCCGAAACATTAAAAAAAACTCTAAAATTTAACCCGAAAAAACATGTTTTTTTAAAAACGCTTTTATGAACATAATTTTGGATCCAGTATTATTTGGTGTAAAATAAATTTTTTGAAAAACGCTTTTATGAACATAATTTTCGATCCAGTATTATTTGGTGTAAAATAAATATGGAGAAAACTTTTGTTTTGGAGTTGTAAGCCCAATGTAATCAGTTTTATGGAACAAAAACGGAAAGATGTATGATTTTGATGATTTTGGATAGTTCAGATTTACAAAATGACGCGTATTTCTGATTCAATGTAGTTTTTATGTAATGTTGTATATTTTTCGTTAACTAGACCTCTTCAGCTTTATAATAAGTGGTCGACCATCAAATCGGTCGAAGCATTAGCTGGCAATTCGATTCGCAAGTCACGCTAGACGTCCGAAACATTAAAAAAAAACTCTAAAATTTAACCCGAAAAAACATGTTTTTTTAAAAACGCTTTTATAAACATAATTTTGGATCCAGTATTATTTGGTGTAAAATAAATATGGAGAAAACTTTTGTTTTGGAGTTGTAAGCCCAATTTAATCAGTTTTATTTAACAAAAACGGAAAGATGTATGATTTTGATGATTTTGGATAGTTCAGATTTACAAAATGACGCGTATTTCTGCTTCAATGTAGTTTTTATGTAATGTTGTATATTTTTCGTTAACTAGACCTCTTCAGCTTTATAATAAGTGGTCGACCATCAAAATCGGTTCAAGCATTAGCTGGTAATTCGATTCGCAAGTCACGCTAGACGTCCGAAACATTAAAAAAAACTCTAAAATTTAACTGTTTTTTTAAAAACGCTTTTATGAACATAATTTTGGATCCAGTATTATTTGGTGTAAAATAAATATGGCGAAAACTTTTGTTTTGGACTTGTTAGCCCAATTTAATCAGTTTTATTTAACAAAAACGGAAAAATGTATGATTTTAATGATTTTGGATAGTTCAGATTTACAAAATGACGCGTATTTCTGATTCAATGTAGTTTTTATGTAATGTTGTATATTTTTCGTTAACTAGACTCTTCAGCTTTAAAATAAGTGCTCGACCATCAAAATCGGTCGAAGCATTAGCTGGGAATTCGATTCGCAAGTCACGCTAGACGTCCGAAACATTAAAAAAAAACTCTAAAATTTAACCCGAAAAAACATGTTTTTTTAAAAACGCTTTTTTGAACATAATTTTGGATCCAGTATTATTTGGTGTAAAATAAATATGGAGAAAACTTTTGTTTTGGAGTTGTAAGCCCAATTTAATCAGTTTTATTTAACAAAAACGGAAAGATGTATGATTTTGATGATTTTGGATAGTTCAGATTTACAAAATGACGCGTATTTCTGAATCAATGTAGTTTTTATGTTATGTTGTATATTTTGCGTTAACTAGACCTCTTCAGCTTTATAATAAGTGGTCGACCATCAAAATCGGTCGAAGCATTAGCTGTGAATTCGATTCGCAAGTCACGCTAGACGTCCGAAACATTAAAAAAAACTCTAAAATTTAACCCGAAAAAACATGTTTTTTTAAAAACGCTTTTATGAACATAATTTTGGATCAAGTATTATTTGGTGTAAAATAAATATGGAGAAAACTTTTGTTTTGGAGTTGTAAGCCCAATTTAATCAGTTTTATGGAACAAAAACGGAATGATGTATGATTTTGATGATTTTGGATAGTTCAGATTTACAAAATGACGCGTATTTCTGATTCAATGTAGTTTTTATGTAATGTTGTATATTTTTCGTTAACTAGACCTCTTCAGCTTTATAATAAGTGGTCGACCATCAAAATCGGTCGAAGCATTAGCTGGGAATTCGATTCGCAAATCACGCCAGACGTCCGAAACATTAAAAAAAACTCTAAAATTTAACCCGAAAAAACATGTTTTTTTTAAAAACGCTTTTATGAACATAATTTTGGATCCAGTATTATTTGGTGTAAAATAAATATGGAGAAAACTTTTGTTTTGGAGTTGTAAGCCCAATTTAATCAGTTTTATGGAACAAAAACGGAAAGATGTATGATTTTGATGATTTTGGATAGTTCAGATTTACAAAATGACGCGTATTTCTGATTCAATGTGGTTTTTATGTAATGTTGTATATTTTTCGTTAACTAGACCTCTTTAGTTTTATAATAAGTGGTCGACCATCAAAATCGGTCGAAGCATTAGCTGGGAATTCGATTCGCAAGTCACGCTAGACGTCGGAAACATTTAAAAAAAACTCTAAAATTTAACCCGAAAAAACATGTTTTTTTAAAAACGCTTTTATGAACATAATTTTGGATCCAGTATTATTTGGTGTAAAATAAATATGGAGAAAACTTTTGTTTTGGAGTTGTAAGCCCAATTTAATCATTTTATGGAACAAAAACGGAAAGATGTATGATTTTGATGATTTTGGATAGTTCAGATTTACAAAATGACGCGTATTTCTGATTCAATGTAGTTTTTATGTAATGTTGTATATTTTTCGTTAACTAGACCTCTTCAGCTTTATAATAAGTGGTCGACCATCAAAATCGGTCGAAGCATTAGCTGGTAATTCGATTCGCAAGTCACGCTAGACGTCCGAAACATTAAAAAAAACTCTAAAATTTAACCCGAAAAAACATGTTTTTTTAAAAACGCTTTTATGAACATAATTTTGGATCCAGTATTATTTGGTGTAAAATAAATATGGAGAAAACTTTTGTTTTGGAGTTGTAAGCCCAATTTAATCAGTTTTATTTAACAAAAACGATGTATGATTTTGATGATTTTGGATAGTTTAGATTTACAAAATGACGCGTATTTCTGATTCAATGTAGTTTTTATGTAATGTTGTATATTTTTCGTTAACTAGACCTCTTCAGCTTTATAATAAGTGGTCGACCATCAAAACCGGTCGAAGCATTAGCTGGGAATTCGATGCGCAAGTCACGCTAGACGCCCGAAACATTAAAAAAAAATCTAAAATTTAACCCGAAAAAACATGTTTTTTTAAAAACGCTTTTATGA
Organism: Rhingia rostrata; assembly: GCA_949824845.1. NCBI lineage: Eukaryota > Metazoa > Arthropoda > Insecta > Diptera > Syrphidae > Rhingia > Rhingia rostrata. The sequence continues at coordinate 114,349,035 of OX463755.1, read as the reverse complement.
ACATAATTTTGGATGCAGTATTATTTGGTGTAAAATAAATATGGAGAAAACTTTTGTTTTGGAGTTGTAAGTCCAATTTAATCAGTTTTATGGAACAAAAACGGAAAGATGTATGATTTTGATGATTTTAAATAGTTCAGATTTACAAAATGACGCGCATTTCTGATTCAATGTAGTTTTTATGTAATGTTGTATATTTTTCGTTAACTAGACCTCTTCAGCTTTATAATAAGTGGTCGACCATCAAAATCGGTCGAAGCATTAGCTGGGAATTCGATTCGCAAGTCAAACTAGACGTCCGACACATTAAAAAAAACTCTAAAAGTTAACCCGAAAAAACATGTTTTTTTAAAAACGCTTTTATGAACATAATTTTGGATCCAGTATTATTTGGTGTAATATAAATATGGATAAAATTTTTGTTTTTTAGTTGTAAGCCCAATTTAATCAGTTTTATGGAACAAAAACGGAAAGATGTATGATTTTGATGATTTTGGATAGTTCAGATTTACAAAATGACGCGTATTTCTGATTCAATGTAGTTTTTATGTAATGTTGAATATTTTTCGTTATTAAGACCTTTTCAGCTTTATAATAAGTGGTCGGCCATCAAAATCGGTCGAAGCATTAGCTGGGAATTTGATTCGCAAGTCACGCTATACGTCCGAAACATTAAAAAAAAACTCTAAAATTTAACCCGAAAAAACATGTTTTTTTAAAAACGCTTTTATGAACATAATTTTGGATCCAGTATTATTTGGTGTAAAATAAATATGGAGAAAACTTTTGTTTTGGAGTTGTAAGCCCAATTTAATCAGTTTTATTTAACAACAAGGGAAAGATGTATGATTTTGATGATTTTGAATAGTTCAGATTTACAAAATGACGCGTATTTCTGATTCAATGTAGTTTTTATGTAATGTTGTATATTTTTCGTTAACTAGACCTCTTCAGCTTTATAATAAGTAATCGACCATCAAAATCGGTCGAAGCATTAGCTGGAAATTCGATTCGCAAGTCACACTAGACGTCCGAAACATTAAAAAAAAACTCTAAAATTTAACCCGAAAAAACATGTTTTTTTAAAAACGCTTTTATGAACATAATTTTGGATCCAGTATTATTTGGTGTAAAATAAATATGGAGAAAACTTTTGTTTTGGAGTTGTAAGCCCAATTTAATCAGTTTTATTTAACAACAAGGGAAAGATGTATGATTTTGATGATTTTGAATAGTTCAGATTTACAAAATGACGCGTATTTCTGATTCAATGTAGTTTTTATGTAATGTTGTATATTTTTCGTTAACTAGACCTCTTCAGCTTTATAATAAGTGGTCGACCATCAAAATCGGTCGAAGCATTAGCTGGAGATTCGATTCGCAAGTCACACTAGACGTCCGAAACATTAAAAAAAACTCTAAAATTTAACCCGAAAAAACATGTTTTTTAAAAACACTTTTATGAACATAATTTTGGATCCAGTATTATTTGGTGTAAAATAAATATGGAGAAAACTTTTGTTTTGGAGTTGTAAGCCCAATTTAATCAGTTTTATTTAACAAAAACGGAAAGATGTATGATTTTGATGATTTTGGATAGTTCAGATTTACAAAATGATGCGTATTTCTAATTCAATGTAGTTTTTATGTAATGTTGTATATTTTTCGTTAACTAGACCTCTTCAGCTTTATAATAAGTGGTCGACCATCAAAATCGGTCGAAGCATTAGCTGGGAACTCGATTCGCAAGTCACGCTAGACGTCCGAAACATTAAAAAAAACTCTAAAATTTAACCCGAAAAAACATGTTTTTTTAAAAACGCTTTTATGAACATAATTTTGGATCCAGTATTATTTGGTGTAAAATAAATATGGAGAAAACTTTTGTTTTGGAGTTGTAAGCCCAATTTAATCAGTTTTATGGAACAAAAACGGAAAGATGTATGATTTTGATGATTTTGGATAGTTCAGATTTACAAAATGACGCGTATTTCTGATTCAATGTAGTTTTTATGTAATGTTGTATATTTTTCGTTAACTAGACCTCTTCAGCTTCATAATAAGTGGTCGACCATCAAAATCGGTCGAAGCATTAGCTGGGAATTCGATTCGCAAGTCACGCTAGACGTCCGAAACATTAAAAAAAACTCTAAAATTTAACCCGAAAAAGCATGTTTTTTTAAAAATGCTTTTTTGAACATAATTTTGGATCCAGTATTATTTGGTGTAAAATAAATATGGAGAAAACTTTTGTTTTGGAGTTGTAAGCCCAATTTAATCAGTTTTATTTAACAAAAACGGAAAGATGTATGATTTTGATGATTTTGGATAGTACAGATTTACAAAATGACGCGTATTTCTGATTCATTGTAGTTTTTATGTAATGTTGTATATTTTGCGTTAACTAGACCTCTTCAGCTTTATAATAAGTGGTCGACCATCAAAATCGGTCGAAGCATTAGCTGGGAATTCGATTCGCAAGTCACGCTAGACGTCCGAAACATTAAAAAAAACTCTAAAATTTAACCTGAAAAAACATGTTTTTTTAAGAACGCTTTTATGAACATAATTTTGGATCCAGTATTATTTGGTGTAAAATAAATATGGAGAAAACTTTTGTTTTGGAGTTGTAAGCCCAATTTAATCAGTTTTATTTAACAAAAACGGAAAGATGTATGATTTTGATGATTTTGGATAGTTCAGATTTACAAAATGACGCGTATTTCTGATTCAATGTAGTTTTTATGTAATGTTGTATATTTTTCGTTAACTAGACCTCTTCAGCTTTATAATAAGTGGTCGACCATCAAAATCGGTCGAAGCATTAGCTGGGAATTCGATGCGCAAGTCACGCTAGACGTCCGAAACATTAAAAAAAAAATCTAAAATTTAACCCGAAAAAACATGTTTTTTAAAAACGCTTTTATGAACATAATTTTGGATGCAGTATTATTTGATGTAAAATAAATATGGAGAAAACTTTTGTTTTGGAGTTGTAAGCCCAATTTAATCAGTTTTATGGAACAAAAACGGAAAGATGTATGATTTTGATGATTTTAAATAGTTCAGATTTACAAAATGACGCGTATTTCTGATTCAATGTAGTTTTTATGTAATATTGTATATTTTTCGTTAACTAGACCTCTTCAGCTTTATAATAAGTGGTCGACCATCAAAATCGGTCGAAGCATTAGCTGGGAATTCGATTCGCAAGTCACGCTAGACGTCCGAAACATTAAAAAAAACTCTAAAAGTTACCCCGAAAAAACATGTTTTTTTAAAAACGCTTTTATGAACATAATTATGGATCCAGTATTATTTGGTGTAATATAAATATGGATAAAACTTTTGTTTTGGAGTTGTAAGCCCAATTTAATCAGTTTTATGGAACAAAAACGGAAAGATGTATGATTTTGATGATTTTGGATAGTTCAGATTTACAAAATGACGCGTATTTCTGATTCAATGTAGTTTTTATGTAATGTTGTATATTTTTCGTTATTTAGACCTTTTCAGCTTTATAATAAGTGGTCGACTATCAAAATCGGTCGAAGCATTAGCTGGGAATTCGATTCGCAAGTCACGCTATACGTCCGAAACATTAAAAAAAACTCTAAAATTTAACCCGAAAAAACATGTTTTTTTAAAAACGCTTTTATGAACATAATTTTGGATCCATTATTATTTGGTGTAAAATAAATATGGAGAAAACTTTTGTTTTGGAGTTGTAAGCCCAATTTAATCAGTTTTATTTAACAAAAACGGAAAGATGTATAATTTTGATGATTTTGGATAGTTCAGATTTACAAAATGACGCGTATTTCTGATTCAATGTAGTTTTTATGTAATGTTGTATATTTTTCGTTAACTAGACCTCTTCAGCTTTATAATAAGTGGTCGACCATCAAAATCGGTCGAAGCATTAGCTGGGAATTCGATGCGCAAGTCACGCTAGACGTCCGAAACATTAAAAAAAAAATCTAAAATTTAACCCGAAAAAACATGTTTTTTAAAAACGCTTTTATGAACATAATTTTGGATGCAGTATTATTTGATGTAAAATAAATATGGAGAAAACTTTTGTTTTGGAGTTGTAAGCCCAATTTAATCAGTTTTATGGAACAAAAACGGAAAGATGTATGATTTTGATGATTTTAAATAGTTCAGATTTACAAAATGACGCGTATTTCTGATTCAACGTAGTTTTTATGTAATATTGTATATTTTTCGTTAACTAGACCTCTTCAGCTTTATAATAAGTGGTCGACCATCAAAATCGGTCGAAGCATTAGCTGGGAATTCGATTCGCAAGTCACGCTAGACGTCCGAAACATTAAAAAAAACTCTAAAAGTTACCCCGAAAAAACATGTTTTTTTAAAAACGCTTTTATGAACATAATTTTGGATCCAGTATTATTTGGTGTAATATAAATATGGATAAAACTTTTGTTTTGGAGTTGTAAGCCCAATTTAATCAGTTTTATGGAACAAAAACGGAAAGATGTATGATTTTGATGATTTTGGATAGTTCAGATTTACAAAATGACGCGTATTTCTGATTCAATGTAGTTTTTATGTAATGTTGTATATTTTTCGTTATTTAGACCTTTTCAGCTTTATAATAAGTGGTCGACTATCAAAATCGGTCGAAGCATTAGCTGGGAATTCGATTCGCAAGTCACGCTATACGTCCGAAACATTAAAAAAAACTCTAAAATTTAACCCGAAAAAACATGTTTTTTTAAAAACGCTTTTATGAACATAGTTTTGGATCCATTATTATTTGGTGTAAAATAAATATGGAGAAAACTTTTGTTTTGGAGTTGTAAGCCCAATTTAATCAGTTTTATTTAACAAAAACGGAAAGATGTATAATTTTGATGATTTTGGATAGTTCAGATTTACAAAATGACGCGTATTTCTGAATCAATGTAGTTTTTATGTAATGTTGTATATTTTTCGTTAACTAGACCTCTTTAGCTTTATAATAAGTGGTCGACCATCAAAATTGGTCGAAGCATTAGCTGGAGATTCGATTCGCAAGTCAAACCAGACGTCCGAAACATTAAAAAAAACTCTAAAATTTAACCCGAAAAAACATGTTTTTTTAAAAACGCTTTTATGAACATAATTTTGGATCCAGTATTATTTGGTGTAAAATAAATATGGGTAAAACTTTTGTTTTGGAGTTGTAAGCCCAATTTAATCAGTTTTATTTAACAAAAACGGAAAGATGTATGATTTTGATGATTTTGGATAGTTCAGATTTACAAAATGACGCGTATTTCTGATTCAATGTAGTTTTTATGTAATGTTGTATATTTTTCGTTAACTAGACCTCTTCAGCTTTATAATAAGTGGTCGACCATCAAAATCGGTCGAAGCATTAGCTGCGAATTCGATTCGCAAGTCACGCTAGATGTATGATTTTGATGATTTTAAATAGTTCAGATTTACAAAATGACGCGTATTTCTGATTCAATGTAGTTTTTATGTAATGTTGTATATTTTTCGTTAACTAGACCTCTTCAGCTTTATAATAAGTGGTCGACCATCAAAATCGGTCGAAGCATTAGCTGGGAATTCGATTCGCAAGTCACGCTAGACGTCCGAAACATTAAAAAAAACTCTAAAAGTTACCCCGAAAAAACATGTTTTTTTAAAAACGCTTTTATGAACATAATTTTGGATCCAGTATTATTTGGTGTAATATAAATATGGATAAAACTTTTGTTTTGGAGTTGTAAGCCCAATTTAATCAGTTTTATGGAACAAAAACGGAAAGATGTATGATTTTGATGATTTTGGATAGTTCAGATTTACAAAATGACGCGTATTTCTGAATCAATGTAGTTTTTATGTAATGTTGTATATTTTTCGTTAACTAGACCTCTTTAGCTTTATAATAAGTGGTCGACCATCAAAATTGGTCGAAGCGTTAGCTGGAGATTCGATTCGCAAGTCAAACCAGACGTCCGAAACATTAAAAAAAACTCTAAAATTTAACCCGAAAAAACATGTTTTTTTAAAAACGCTTTTATGAACATAATTTTGGATCCAGTATTATTTGGTGTAAAATAAATATGGGTAAAACTTTTGTTTTGGAGTTGTAAGCCCAATTTAATCAGTTTTATTTAACAAAAACGGAAAGATGTATGATTTTGATGATTTTGGATAGTTCAGATTTACAAAATGACGCGTATTTCTGATTCAATGTAGTTTTTATGTAATGTTGTATATTTTTCGTTAACTAGACCTCTTCAGCTTTATAAGAAGTGGTTGACCATCAAAATCGGTAGAAGCATTAGCTGGGAATTCGATTCGCAAGTCACGCTAGACGTCCGAAACATTAAAAAAAACTCTAAAATTTAACCCGAAAAAACATGTTTTTTTAAAAACGCTTTTAGGAACATAATTTTGGATCCAGTATTATTTGGTGTAAAATAAATATGGAGAAAACTTTTGTTTTGGAGTTGTAAGCCCAATTTAATCAGTTTTATGGAACAAAAACGGACGCTAGACGAAACATTAAGTGGGTTTACAACTCCAAAACAAATTTTTTCTACAAATCCACTTCACACCAATTAATATTGCATCAAAACTATGTTGATATAAGCGTTTCTAAAAAGAAATATTTTTCGGGTTAAATTTTAGAGTTTTTTAAGTTGGTTCGGACGTCTAGCGTGACATGCGAATCGAATTCCCAGCTAATTCCCAGGTCGACCACTTATTATAAAGCTGAACAGCTATAGTAAACGTAAAAAATAATTTTTTACACTTAAACTATATACAATGAGAAATACGGGTCATTTTGTTAATCTGAACTCTACAAAATCATCAAGATCACACATCTTGTCGTATTTGTTCCATTTTTCTACATAGCCACTTTACACCAATTGATATTGCATCCAAAACTATGCATCCAAAATAAGCGTTTCTAAAAAAAATATTTTTCTGGTTAAATTTTAGAGTTTTTTAAGTTGGTTCGGACGCCTAGCGTGACTTGCGAATCGAATTCCCAGCTTATGCCTAGGCCGAATTAGATGGTCATAAACTTATTATAAAGCTGAACAGCTCTAGTTAACGTAAAAAATAAATTTTTACACTTAGACTATCTACAATGAGAAATACGGGTCATTTTGTTAATCTGAACTGTCCAAAGTCGTCATAATCACACATCTTTCCGTGTTTGTTCCATAAAACGGACTTAACTAGGTTTACAACTCCAAAACAAAATATTTCTACTACATATCCACTATATACCAATTAAGTTTGCAACCGAAACTATGTTGATATAAGCGTTTTAAAAAAAATATTTCTCGGTTTACATTTTAGAGCTTTTTAAGTTGGTTCGGACGTCTAGCTTGACTTGGGAATCGAATTCCCAGCTAATGCCTAAGCCGATTTATATGATCAACACAATTTTTACAGTTAAACTATATACAATGAGAAATACGGGTCATTTTGTTAATCTGATCTGTCCAAAATCATCAAAATCATACATCTTTCCGTATTTGTTCCATAAAACTGACTTAAGTGGGTTTACAACTCCAAAACAAATTTTTTCTACAAATCCACTTCACACTAATTAATATTGCATCCAAAACTATGTTGATATAAGCGTTTCTAAAAAGAAATATTTTTTGGGTTAAATTTTAGAGTTTTTTAAGTTGGTTCGGACGTCTAGCGTGACATGCGAATCGAATTCCCAGCTAATGCCTAGGCCGATTTTGATGGTCGACCACTTAGTAAAAAATAATTTTTTACACTCAGACTATCTACAATGAGAAATACGGGTCATTTTGTTAATCTGAACTGTCCAAAGTCATCAAAATCACACATCTTTCCGTATTTGTTCCATAAAACTGACTTAACTAGGATTACAACTCCAAAACAAAATTTTTCTACTACATATCCACTATATACCAATTAATTTTGCAACCAAAACTGTGTTGATATAAGCGTTTTAAAAAAAATATTTCTCGGGTTAAATTTTAGAGTTTTTTAAGTTGGTTCGGACGTCTAGCGTGACTTAAGAATCGAATTTCCAGCTAATGCCTAAGCCGATTTATATGATCAACACAATTTTTTCAGTTAAACTATATACAATGAGAAATACGGGTCATTTTGTTAATCTGAACTGTCCAAAGTCATCAAAATCACACATCTTTCCGTATTTGTTCCATAAAACTGACTTAACTAGGTTTACAACTCCAAAACAAATTTTTTCTACTACATATCCACTTTATACCAATTAATTTTGCAACCAAAACTGTGTTGATATAAGCGTTTTAAAAAAAAATATTTCTCGGGTTAAATTTTAGAGTTTTTTAAGTTGGTTCGGACGTCTAGCGTGACTTAAGAATCGAATTTCCAGCTAATGCCTAAGCCGATTTATATGATCAACACAATTTTTTCAGTTAAACTATATACAATGAGAAATACGGGTCATTTTGTTAATCTGAACTGTCCAAAGTCATCAAAATCACACATCTTTCCGTATTTGTTCCATAAAACTGACTTAACTAGGTTTACAACTCCAAAACAAAATTTTTCTACTACATATCCACTTTATACCAATTAATTTTGCAACCAAAACTGTGTTGATATAAGCGTTTTAAAAAAATATTTCTCGGGTTAAATTTTAGAGTTTTTTAAGTTGGTTCGGACGTCTAGCGTGACATGCGAATCGAATTCCCAGCTAATGCCTAGGCCGATTTTGATGGTCGACCACTTATTATAAAGCTGAACAGTCATAGTAAACGTAAAAAATAATTTTTTACATTTAAACTATATACAATGAGAAATACGGGTCATTTTGTTTATCTGAACTCTCCAAAATCATCAAAATTATATATCTTTCCGTATTTGTTCCATAAAACTGACTTAACTGGGTTTACAACTCCAAAACAAATTTTTTCTACATATCTACTTTACAACAATGCTATGCATCCAAAATAAGCGTTTCTAAAAAAAATATTTTTCGGGTTAAATTTTAGAGTTTCTTAAGTTGGTTCTGACGTCTAGCGTGACATGCGAATCGAATTCGCAGGTAATGCCAAGGCCGATTTTGATGGTCGACCAGTTATTATAAAGCTGAACAGTTATAGTAAACGTAAAAAGTATTTTTTTACACTTAAACTATATACAATGAGAAATACGGTCATTTTGCTAATCTGAACTGTCGAAAATCATCAAAATCATGCATCTTTCCGTATTTGTTCCATAAAACTGCATTAACTGGGTTTACAACTCCAAAACAAAATTTTTCCAAATATCCACTTTACACCAATTAATATTGCATCCAAAACTATTTTGATATAAGTCTTTCTAAAAAAAATATTTTTCAGGTTAAATTTTAGTGTTTTTTTAAGTTAGTTCGGACGTCTAGCGTGATCGAATTCCCTGCTAATGCCTAAGCCGATTTTGATGGTCGACCACTTATTATAAAGCTGAAAAGTTCTAGTTAACGTACAAGATAAATGTTTACTTTTAAACTATATACAATGAGAAATACGGGTCATTTTGTTAATCTGAACTGTCCAAAATCATCAAAATCATACGTCTTTCCGTATTTGTTCCATAAAACTGACTTAACTGGGTTTACAACTCCAAAACAAAATTTTTCTAGATATCCACTTTGCACCAAATAATATTTTATCCAAAACTATGTTGATATAAGCCTTTCTAAAAAAATATTTTTCAGGTTAAATTTTAGAGTTTTTTTAAGTTAATTCGGACGTCTAGCTTGATCGAATTCCCTGCTAATGCCTAAGCCGATTTTGATGGTCGACCACTTATTATAAAGCTGAACAGTTCTAGTTAACGCACAAGATAAATGTTTACACTTAAACTATAAACAATGAGAAATACGGGTCATTTTGTTAATCTGAACTCTCCAAAATCATCAAAATTATATATCTTTCTGTATTTGTTCCATAAAACTGACTTAACTGGGTTTACAACTCCAAAACAATTTTTTCTACATATCCACTTTACACCAATTGATATTGCATCCAAAACAATGCATCCAAAATAAGCGTTTCTAAAAAAATATTTTTCGGGTTAAATTTTTGAGTTTTTTAGGTTGGTTCGGACGTCTAGCGTGACTTGCGAATCGAATTCCCAGCTAATGCCTAGGCCGAATTAGATGGTCATCCACTTATTATAAAGCTGAACAGCTCTAGTTAACTTAAAAAATAAATTTTTACACTTAGACTATCTACAATGAGAAATACGGGTCATTTTGTTAATCTGAACTGTCCAAAGTCATCAAAATCACACATCTTTCCGTATTTGTTTCATAAAACTGACTAAACTGGGTTTACAACTCCAAAACAAAATTTTTCTAAATATCCACTTTGCACCAATTAATATTGCATCCAAAACTATTTTGATGTAAGCGTTTCTAAAAAAAATATTTTTCGGGTTAAATTTTTGAGTTTTTTAGGTTGGTTTGGACGTCTAGCGTGACTTGGGAATCGAATTCCCAGCTAACGACAAGGTTTACAACTCCTAAACAAAATTTTTCAATTAATATTGCATCCAAAACTATGTTGATATAAGCCTTTTTAAAAAAATATTTTTCAGGTTAAATTTTAGAGTTTTTTTAAGTTAATTCGGACGTCTAGCTTGATCGAATTCCCTGCTAATGCCTAAGCCGATTTTGATGGTCGACCAGTTATTATAAAGCTGAACAGTTCTAGTTAACGCACAAGATAAATGTTTACACTTAAACTATATACAATGAGAAATACGGGTCATTTTGTTAATCTGAACTGTCCAAAATTATCAAAATCATACATCTTTCCGTATTTGTTCCATAAAACTGACTTAACTGGGTTTACAACTCCAGAACAAAATTTTTCTAAATATATACTTTACACCAATTAATATTGCATCCAAAACTATGTTGATATAAGCCTTTCTAAAAAAATAATTTTTAGGTTAAATTTTAGAGTTTTTTTTTAATTTAGTTCGGACGTCTAGCGTGATCGAATTCCCTGCTAATGCCTAAGCCGATTTTGATGGTCGACCACTTATTATAAAGCTGAACAGTTCTAGTTAACGTACAAGATAAATGTTTACACTTAAACTATATACAATGAGAAATACGGGTCATTTTGTTAATCTGAACTGTCCAAAATCATTAAAATCATACATCTTTCCGTATTTGTTCCATAAAACTGACTTAACTGGGCTTACAACTCCAAAACAAAATTTTTCTACATTTTTTTCTACATATCCACTTCACACCAATTAATATTGCATCCAAAACTATTTTGATATAAGCGTTTCTAAAAAAAATATTTTTCGGGCTAAATTTTAGAGTTTTTTAAGTTGGTTCGGACGTCTAGCGTGACTTGCGAATCGAATTCCCAGCTAATGCTTAAGCCGATTTTGATGATCGACCACTTATTATAAAGCTGAACAGTTTTAGTTAACGTAAAAAATAAATTTTTACACTTAAACTATATACAATGAGTAATACGGTCATTTTGTTAATCTGAACTATCCAAAATCATCAAAATCATAGATCTTCCGATATTTGTTCCATAAAACTGTTTTAACTGGGCTTACAACTCCAAAACAACATTTTTCTACATATCCACTTTACACCAATTAATATTGCATCCAAAACTATGTTGATATAAGCGTTTCTAATAAAAAAATATTTTTCGGGCTAAATTTTAGATTTTTTTAAGTTGGTTCGGACGTCTAGCGTGACATGCGAATCGAATTCCTAACTAATGCCTAGGCCAATTTTGATGGTCGACCACTTATTATAAAGCTGAACAGTTATAGTTAACGTAAAAAATAAATTTTTACACTTTAATTATATACAATGAGAAATACGGGTCATATTGTTAATCTGAACTGTCCAAAATCATCAAAATCATACATCTTTCCGTATTTGTTCCATAAAACTGACTTTAGTGGGTTAACAACTCCAAAACAAATTTTTTCTACAAATCCACTTCACACCAATTAATATTGAATCCAAAACTATGTTGATATAAGCGTTTCTAATAAAAAAATATTTTTCGGGCTAAATTTTAGAGTTTTTTAAGTTGGTTCTGACGTCTAGCGTGACTTGCGAATCGAATTTCCAGCTAATGCCTAAGCCGATTTATATGATCAACAAAATTTCTTTAGTTAAACTATATACAATGAGAAATACGGGTCATTTTGTTAATCTGAACTGTCCAAAATCATCAAAATCATACATCTTTCTGTATTTGTTCCATAAAACTGACTTAACTGGGTTTACAACTCCAAAACAAAATTTTTCTATATACCCACTTTGCACCAAATAATATTGCATCCAAAACTATGTTGATATAAGCCTTTCTAAAAAAAATATTTTTCGGGTTAAATTTTAGAGTTTTTTTAAGTTAGTTCGGACGTCTAGCGTGATTTGCGAATCGAATTCCCAACTAATTCCTAAGCTGATTTTAATGGTCGACCACTTATTATAAAGCTGAATAGTTTTTAGTTAACGTAGAAAATAAATTTTAACATTTAAACTATATACAAAGAGAAATACGGGTCATTTTGTTAATCTGAACTGTCGAAAATCATCAAAATCATGCATCTTTCCGTATTTGTTCCATAAAACTGCATTAACTGGGTTTACAACTCCAAAACAAAATTTTTCCAAATATCCACTTTACACCAATTAATATTGCATCCAAAACTATTTTGATATAAGTCTTTCTAAAAAAAATATTTTTCAGGTTAAATTTTAGTGTTTTTTTAAGTTAGTTCGGACGTCTAGCGTGATCGAATTCCCTGCTAATGCCTAAGCCGATTTTGATGGTCGACCACTTATTATAAAGCTGAAAAGTTCTAGTTAACGTACAAGATAAATGTTTACTTTTAAACTATATACAATGAGAAATACGGGTCATTTTGTTAATCTGAACTGTCCAAAATCATCAAAATCATACGTCTTTCCGTATTTGTTCCATAAAACTGACTTAACTGGGTTTACAACTCCAAAACAAAATTTTTCTAGATATCCACTTTGCACCAAATAATATTTTATCCAAAACTATGTTGATATAAGCCTTTCTAAAAAAAATATTTTTCGGGTTAAATTTTAGAGTTTTTTTAAGTTAGTTCGGACGTCTAGCGTGAATTGCGAATCGAATTCCCAACTAATTCCTAAGCTGATTTTAATGGTCGACCACTTATTATAAAGCTGAATAGTTTTTAGTTAACGTAGAAAATAAATTTTAACATTTAAACTATATACAAAGAGAAATACGGGTCATTTTGTTAATCCGAAGTGTCCAAAATCATCAAAATCATGCATCTTTCCGTATTTGTTCCATAAAACTGACTTAACTGGGATTACAACTCCAAAACAAATTTTTTCTAGATATCCACTTAACACCAATTAATATTGCATCCAAAACTATGTTGATATAAGTGTTTCGAACAAAAAAAATATTTTTCGGGTTAAATTTAGAGCTTTTTAAGTTGGTTCGGACGTCTAGCGTGACTTGCGAATCGAATTCCCAGCTAATGCCTAGGCCGATTTTGATGGTCGACCACTTATTATAAAGCTGAACAGTTATAGTTAACATAAAAACAATTTTTTACACTTAAACTATATACAATGAGAAATACGGGTCATTTTGTTAATCCGAAGTGTCGAAAATCATCGAAATCATGCATCTTTCCGTGTTTGTTCCATAAAACTGACTTAACTGGGTTTACAACTCCAAAACAAAATTTTTCTAAATATCCACTTAACACCAATTAATATTGCATCCAAAACTATGTTGATATAAGTGTTTCGAAAAAAAAATATTTTTCGGGTTAAATTTAGAGCTTTTTAAGTTGGTTCGGACGTCTAGCGTGACTTGCCAATCGAATTCCCAGCTAATGCCTAGGCCGATTTTGATGGTCGACCACTTATTATAAAGCTGAACAGTTATAGTTAACATAAAAAACAATTTTTTACACTTAAACTATATACAACGAGAAATACGGGTCATTTTGTTAATCTGAACTGTCCAAAATCATCAAAATCATACATCTTTCCGTATTTGTTCCATTAAACTGACTTAATTGGGTTTATATCTCCAAAACAAAATTTCTCTACATATCCACTTTACACCAATTAATATTGCATCCAAAACTATGTTGAATTAAGCGTTTCTAAAAAAAAATTTGTTCGGGTTAAGTTTTAGAATTCTTTAAGTTGGTTCGGACTGATTATGATTTTCGGCCCCTTATTATAAAGCTGAAGAGGTTTAGTTAACGAAAAAAAAAAAATACAACATTGCATTAAAACTACATACAATAAGAAATACACGACATTTTGTAAATATGTACAAGGTGGCGCAAAAATAATCCTCCTATCAGAAAATGCTATAAATTTTGCGATTGGCCCCTAATGTCAGTTCTGTTTTGACATTTGTGTAGTAAACACATGCGAAATACACGTTAATAAACAATGTTACGCTACACTACTCCAGAACGCAGAATATTGGTGACTATTTATTTGAGCAATAATCGGTCGGTGACTTTGGCTCAACGTGAATTTCGTCGCAGATTTCCTAGCCGTCCAACGTCCTACTGGTGAAACACTGCGACGTTTAGCCGCTCGCCTCGAAGAGACTGGCACAACACGAGATGCTGCCAGGCGTGGCAGACCCCGGAGTAGCCGTTCTGCAGAGAATATTGCTGCTGTAGCCGAACATGTCATGGAAGCGCCGTCGACATCGACCAGACGACGTGCCACGCAAATGGCTATCAGTCGACGGTCCTTACTGCAAATTTTGGTACAAGAGTTGAAGATGTTTCCGTACAAAGTCCAGACGGTGCATCAGCTGTTAGCTGCTGACCGCCAATCGCGTCTAACATACGCTCAAGCCATCGTTAATCACCACCAAGAGGAAGATGATTTTTCATCAAAAATAATCATGAGTGATGAGGCCCATTTCCATCTTAGCGGGTACGTAAATAGGCAAAATTTACGCTTCTGGGGCACTGAAAATCCACATGTAACCCACGAAGAGCCATTACACCCGCTCAAAGTCACTGTATGGTGTGCTGTTTTCGCTGGAGGAGTCATCGGACCTTTTTTCTTCGAAGACGTCGCGGGCCAAACGATTACTGTGAATGGTGAGCGCTACAGAGCAATGATCAACGAGTTTTTTTTGCCGCAACTTGATGAATTAGAATTGGAAAACATGTGGTTCCAACAGGACGGTGCAACGGCACACACTGCACGTGCCACAACCGATATGCTGAAGGATGCATTTCCCGGGCGCCTAATCTCCCGTTTTGGCGATTTGCACTGGCCAGCAAGATCGACTGATTTGACCGCTCCAGACTTCTTTTTGTGGGGCTTTTTGAAGTCGCGGGTTTATGTCAACAAGCCTCAGACTCTTGCAGCTCTTAAAGACAATATCCGTCAAGAATGTGAGGACCTATCGCCGGAAGTTTTGGCCAAAGTGATGGAAAATGCCATAAAAAGGGGTCAAATGACAATCAACTGTGGCGGCGGCCATTCACATGACATCATATTCTCGACTTGGTGTAAAAAAAATTAAAAGACCAAATAAAAACAATCCACAAGAAGAATCAAAGTTTTTCTTTTCTTTTAAATTACAGCCAAAAAACATTGGAAGGTTATTTTTGCGCCACCTTGTACCTACTATCCAACATCATACATCTTTCCGTTTTTGTTCCATAAAACTGATTAAGATGGGTTTAAAACTACCAAAAAATGTTTCCTCATATTTAATTTTAAAAAACATTTTTTCGGGTTAAATTTTAGAGTTTTTTTAAACGTTTCGGACATCTAGCGTGACTTACGAATCAAATTCCCAGCTAATGCTTCGACCGATTTTGGGGATCGACCACTAATTATAAAGCTGAACAGTTCTAGTTAACGTAAAAATAAATGTTTACACTTAAAATATATACAATTAGAAATACGGGTCATTTTGTTAATCTGAACTGTCCAAAATCATCAAAATCATACATCTTTCCGTATTTGTTCCATTTATCTGACTTAATTAGGTTTATAACTCCAAAACAAAATTTTTCTAGTTATCCACTTTACACTTATTAATATTGCATCCAAAACTATGTTGATATAAGCGTTCCTAAAAAAAATATTTTTCGGGTTAAATCTTAGAGTTTTTTATGTTGGTTCGGACGCCTAGCATGATTTGCGAATCGAATTCCCAGCTAATGCTTCGACCGATTTTGATGATCGACCACTTATAATAAAGATGAAGAGGTCTTGTTAACGGTGAAAAATACAACATTACATTAAAACTACATACAAGTAGAAATATGCGTCATTTTCTAAATCTGAACTATACAAAATCATTAAATTCATACATCTTCCCGGTTTTATCCCATAAAACTGTTTAAAATGGGTTTACAATTCCAAAACAAAATTTCATAATTCATATTTATTTTACACCAAATAATAAATAAACAAATTAGGTTCATAAAAGCGTTATTAAAATAAACATGTTTTTTCGAGTTAAATTTTTAAGCTTTTTAAACGTTTCGGACGTGTAGCGTGACTTAGGAATCGAATTCCCAGTTAATGCTTCGACCGATTTTGATGGTCGACCGTTTATTATAAAGCTGAAGAGGTCTAGTTATCGTCAAAAAATACATCATTACATTTGAACTACATACAATGAGAAATACGCGTCATATTGCTAATCTGAAGTAACCAAAATCATACACCTTTCCGTATTTGTTCCATAAAACTAACTAAAATGGGTTTACAACTCAAAAAATAATATTTTTCTACATATCCATATTACACCAAATAATACTCCATCCAAAACTTTGTTAACAAAAGAATATTTGTTCGGGTCTAATTTTAGACGTTTTTTTAATGGTTCAGACGTCTATCGTGACTTGCGCATCGACGTCCCAGCTAACGCTTCGACCGATTGTGATGGTCGACCACTTATTATAAAGCTGATGAGGGCTTGTTTCCAAAACTACTATCAAAACTCAAAACTAGTATCAAAACTCAAAACTAATAACAAAACTCAAAACTAGTATCAAAACTCAAAACTAGTATCAGAAATCGTTTCGATTTCCGTTTTTTTTTTCAAATTTGAGTACTTATTCTATTTTGCAACAAAATCCTGTCCAGAGCTTAGTTTAACTATTTTTGATACGCTTTCTTAGTGAGCATCCAAAGCCCCATCAATCAAAATATTTAAAATTATTCGACCTTGTGTACATTTTTTTAATAAAATTATCGATTTTAATGATTAGTTAATTCAATAATCTAACTAACTAAGTTTTAAAACTTTTTTTTTATTAAAACACCATTACGCTTGACATTACACAATAATTTTATTTATTTTCCGTTTTTATATAATTTTTTTCCTTTATACATTACAAAATATATTTTAGTACATTTTTTTTAAGTTCTTTTTATATTTACTTTTTTTTTGGTTTAGATAAAAAATAAAAACAACAAAATGTTGAATTATATTAATGGCTATATTTTGTTTTAATATCGAGAAAATACTTTTGTCGATCAATATTTAAATAAAAACAAAAAAAGCAAAATGAAGTTTAATAACAACTGACAAATCAGTTTGAGTAATGGACATTATTGATCAAACGTAAAATAATGTA
This sequence comes from Rhingia rostrata, assembly GCA_949824845.1. Lineage (NCBI taxonomy): Eukaryota > Metazoa > Arthropoda > Insecta > Diptera > Syrphidae > Rhingia > Rhingia rostrata. The sequence goes on along the minus strand of OX463755.1, from coordinate 114,331,392 downwards.
ACAAAATTAATGATAATAAAAATAGAGTTTACATTTAATCATTTATGCTAAGAAAACGAATTATTACAAAGTACAAGTGTGCTGATTCATTGTGTTCTAGTACATTGGCAGGCTTTAACTTAACAAGTACAATAAACATCTTTTCTAGATAAGAAAACACAATTGTTACTTCACTATTTTTTTGTTTTACTAAATTTGCACTACTAAAAATGTTTGAACCGAAATGGTGGCACAATTTACATTGGTCGAAATATATATTATTTATATTTATTTTTCTTCGTTTTTTTTAATGTTTAAATTGTATATATATGTTGTTGCTTGTTTATATAATTTAAATAAATGCATTTCCTTAGATTGTTTATTAGCGACGACTTACATTTATAAACAATTTTTTTTTTGTATTACAACATTTAGTAAAGTTTTGAGGAAGAAATTATTGTTGTTGTATGTTTGTACATAACTATGGGAAACAAAACTCACACGAAAGAATGAAAATATTTGTGCAAAACTATTGAGTTATTAAAGGTAAAATACTATTTTGTATTTGTTTAAGGAAGAATTAGCGAGGAAGGAATATTTAAATTTACGGAATATAATAAGGTTTTTGAATATACATTTTTTCTTTAATTTTTGTTATGTAAACTGACGGCTTTTGAAACTGTAATACATGTATATTATGTTTATTAATTTCTTGTATATATTATTTATGTATATATATATTTGTTTGCAAAAATATTGTTTTTGAAAGGATTGTTTTCAGCATTTGGTTTTTTTTTTTTTGCTTCATTTTTGTTTGTTCATTTTCTACTATATATTATTCATCGTCATTGACGTCGATAAATCGACGACACTGTTATTTTCTACAGATCCCTGCAAACTTCACGCTTTCGCTCCGGGAATTTTTGATAGAACTTTTGATAGATCGACACCGGTGAGAGCGTTAATAGTTGGTGGCAGTTGTCCACAAAGGCGAGCGACGTCGTTGGTGATGTTATCATTGCCCCCCATTAAGACAATCTCTTCGGTCTTGGCCAATGGAGCAGCGATTTCGGCAGCGATCTGGAAGAGAAAATAACGTTAGAATATTGTATCATTTTTAGGCTGATAATCATTCGAAAGGCTAATTATTTATGTTACTAGTAATCCATCAATTACGAATAGAATTTTTTGTTCATCGCAACATTTGACATTATTGTAAAGGTTTTTTTAAGAGAGCCGTTGCAAACCTATATAGTCGGAGAATTTTGAAAGGTATACAAAGGTATACTTCGTGAAGTTTACGGTGCGAATAATCTTCCATCTGAGCAGCTAATACGTAATACTATGGATCGATTTCATGACTACATTTATTAATTTTAATATTATTACCGAGCCCGTTCCGTGCGTACAGAAGAAACCATCGTCGCTGTAGACATCAATCTTTCCAATCCGACGCCGTTCTCAGCAACTTGGTCTCTGCCCGTCCACTACTTGAAAAATTTTGAGGAAAGATCTTTGTCTACATCTATATAAGATCCAACTGGTGCAAAATTTAAGCCACTGGGCCATCAATTGCGCCGTGTGTTTGGTGAATGGGCAGATCATGTTCAGCGATGAGACTCATTTCTGGCTTATGTAAACAAGCAAAATTGTCGTTTCCATTTTATCCCGAAAAAATCACTAATGCGATTGCAAGCCGAAGTCGTCATCAGCTGGTTTGTCTTTAATTCCGAAACCGATGCCAATATTCTGCCCTAGAGAAGTATCCGTCGGAGCGGACTTCACTATAATTCGTAAAAAAAAATTCCGCAAAGAAGGTAATCGGAAAAAGAATTGCACTTAGCTGTTAAAACCTGAACGCACGTCAAAGCAATTCACCGGGATGTGTTTCAAAATGTCGGAGAAATATTCCGAACAGCTGTTCGGAGGAATACCTCGAAGCTAAACTCCTCCAAATCGTAAAAAATCGGAGAATTCTCCGCTACGACGGATACTTTGCTAGGGCTGATTGATAACTGTGTATGGCGAACGCTGCAGGAAAATACTTTGTGATTTTTTTTATTCCTCATTCCATTGAAAATCCTTTGAAGGAGAAATGGTTCGAACAAGACGGCGCAAGAAATAGACCCGTGAGCTAAACTCCTCCAAATCGTACAAAATCGGAGAATTTTCCGCTCCGACGGATACTTCGATAGGGCTGATTGATAACTGTGAATGGCGAACGCTGCAGGCAAATACTTTTTGATGTTTTTTATTCCTCATGTCATTGGAAATCCTTTGAAGGAGAAATGGTTCGAACAAGACGGCGCAAGAAATAGACCTGTGAATTGGCCATCTTCTTCGTGTAATTTGACACCTTTGGACTATTTGTGGGGTACTACGTAAATTCTCTGGTCTATGCTGATAAACCAGCAACAATTGATAACTTAGTGTCCAAAATTAGACCGGCGTTCATAAGACGCAGTCGCGGATGCCATATTCCAAAAATTATTTGTGAGCTGATATGACATTGAGTATCCTGGCCCTGAGAAGACAAAGAATATCAAAATCAGTACAAATCACCTTTAATAAAAAATGGCGTGTAGTGTAAGTTCACACGCGGTAGAAGTAAAACTGTATTCTGCTTAATTTTTTGTCTCTCTCACTATCCCTTTCATCTCATTGGAGATGAGTTGAACTGACAAATTGACAATTGCCTTTGGTACTTTCTGCCAATTCGCAAGCTTTTGGGTTTATGTGAGAGTAATATTCAACTAAATTCAAGGCTGAATGTTCGAATCATAAAACGCTATGAAAGCTTAATAAAAAACAATTTTGTTTAGACTTAAATTGGTGAAAATTTTGTTTTGATTAGTTTTTGACCTTGTTCTACCACACAAACTCGGTTGAAGAATTTCACTATTTCAATTCCCTCAATTCCCTCGCCTACAAAACCGTTTCTATGCCAGTTGAACTCATTTTATTCACATACAATAAACAACAACACGCGAAGTTCCCAAGCGCTCCCTTATCTAAGTATTAACCGCGACTTACGATGCTTGGTTTCGTTGATCAGACGTCAACCGATATTTTCTTTGATCTCTTTTTCTTTACACAAAATGTCGGAGAAATATTCCGAACAGCTGTTCGGAGGAATACCTCGAAGCTTAACTCCTCCAAATCGTAAAAAATCGAAGAATTCTCCGCTCCGACGGATACTTCGCTAGGGCTGATTGATAACTGTGAATGGCGAACGCTGCAGGCAAATACTTTGTGATTTTTTTTATTCCTCATTCCATTGAAAATCCTTTGAAGGAGAAATGGTTCGAACAAGACGGCGCAAGAAATAGACCTGTGAATTGGCCATCTTCTTCGTGTAATTTGACACCTTTGGACTATTTGTGGGGTACTACGTAAATTCTCTGGTCTATGCTGATAAACCAGCAACAATTGATAACTTAGTGTCCAAAATTGGACCGGCGTTCATAAGACGCAGTCGCGGATGCCATATTCCAAAAATTATTTGTGAGCTGATATGACATTGAGTATCCTGGCCCTGAGAAGACAAAGAATATCAAAATCAGTTCAAATCACCTTTAATAAAAAATGGCGTGTAGTGTAAGTTCACACGCGGTAGAAGTAAAACTGTATTCTGCTTAATTTTTTGTCTCTCTCACTATCCCTTTTATCTCATTGGAGAAGAGTTGAACTGACAAATTGACAATTGCCTTGGGTACTTTCTGCCAATTCGCAAGCTTTTGGGTTTATGTGAGAGTAATATTCAACTAAATTCAAGGCTGAATGTTCGAATCATAAAACGCTATGAAAGCCTAATAAAAAACAATTTTGTTCAGACTTAAATTGGTGAAAATTTTGTTTTGATTAGTTTTTGACCTTGTTCTACCACACAAACTCGGTTGAAGAATTTCACTATTTCAATTCCCTCAATTCCCTCGCCTACAAAACCATTTCTATGCCAGTTGAACTCATTTCATTCACATACAATAAACAACAACACGCGAAGTTCCCAAGCGCTCCCTTATCTAAGTATTAACCGCGACTTACGATGCTTGGTTTCGTTGATCAGACGTCAACCGATATTTTCTTTGATCTCTTTTTCTTTACACTTTTTCGATTCTTTTAATCGAAATTGCAACCACCCAAAAAGGCAATCATAAAAATATCCCAATTAGTCCCTTCTGCAAGATCTTCAGTGTGAAGATATTCTCTCTTCGTTTTGAGCACCTACACGCTCCCTCACCGATGAGTTCCATAACTTGATCTTGCTCACACACAATCCCATGTACCCAAATTTACTTATTGGCAGACACCAAACCTTCACTTCAAAAAGTCGTGTTACCTTAGGCAGCGATTCCAGTACGATGTTCATGATAGCAGCATCTCCGTATTGCTTGTAGACGGCAGCCTTCATTTTCATTTTCTCAGCATCAGCCTTACCAACCAACTCAATAGCATGGGCTTCGGCTTGACCAATCTTACGGATTCTCTCAGCCTCAGCACGAGCACCTTCAATCGTTTGTTCGCTATTAAAATTAGATAATCGTTACCAACTGCAGCATTTTATATCGAATACTGTTCAATCTTACCGTTTACCCTGGGCAATAGTTTGCACGCGGTAACTTTCCGCCTCTGCAGGCAGTCGAACAGTAGACATCAGCTCACGGTCCCTACGTTGGACCTCTTGAGATTCGATTTCAATTTGTTTTCTACGTTCAACAACATCGATTTGGATTTCTTCGTTACGAATCCTTTGTCGAATTTTCGCAGCCTGCAATTCGTAGGCGAGTTGAGATTCAGCTTTCTGTCAAATGAAACAAAATGAGAACATACTTGTTAAAACGCTGGCTGCGGAGCATCGCGTTTTATCAACTTACCGCTGTGTTGATTTCCTGATCGAAATTGGCCTTTTGCAGTTTATACATACGGGCATTATCTTCGATTTTCGTATCTGTTGAGTATTTAACATCCATGGCAGTTTTTTCGCATTCAGCTTCACGAATACCCGCATCACGATTGGCCTCGGCAACACCAGCATCAGCATCACGTTTGACACTGGCAGTTTGTGCCTTTCCCAGCGATGCCAAGTACTGAACATCATCGTAGACATCCTTGATGGTGAAGGAGAGAATTTCAATACCCATGCGCCCAACATCAGGTGCGGCTACTTCCCTCACTAAGGCAGCGAATTGGTCGCGATCTTTGTACACTTCTTCGACTGTAAGAGTTCCTATAAAATTCAACAAAAAAAAAAGAATGTCTTAGTTTATATTCTAATAGGGTTTGATCGGATAGATAGATCGTGATCCATTACCTTGTGACCACCGCGTATGTCATTCCAACAATCAATGAAACCTTAAATACTCCCATCCACACTACAGACATTGCTTCTCTATTTAACGAAACTAATCGACTACAGGATGCAATTAATAAAATCCACAAAAGCGCCTAATTAGTCCAATACAAATTGAGCTGAAGGGTGTATCGCCGCAAGACCTGCCTTCACGAGCGGTTACTTTCGAGCTAAAGCCTTTCACGAAATGATTACCAGCTTAAGTACTTAAAAAGTTTTCTTTAGATAGTAGGAGCAGCAAATTTTCTTGTCGCATAAGTCAGAAAATTGGATGGATGTGATAAGATATACTTGTGTATCAACAACCTCTATTCGAAAGTGTTGTTGATAATGAAATACGCTACTGTAAGATTGCTATCACAGAAGATAAAAAAACACAAACGTCATATGGGAAGGGATGACGTCAATCTGTTATATAGCATTACACGAAAATTTGATTACTTTTTGTTAAGTTCAAGGCCAAGTGGGCAATGTACACAATTGGGGATTTGTAAAACTCGAGGTTACAAATTTATTGTCGTACTAATGATGAAATTGGAATGAACACCAATTCGTTGTTTCTAGCTGAGGTAACAGAGCGCTAATGGCGTGCGCACAATTAACGCTATAACTTAGGGCTTTAGCCCAAAAAGGGGGATGTTCACCAAAGACGACAAAATCAAATTAATATACGGGAAACAACAAATACAAATGAAATGGTTTAGAAGTGAAACGTTAATGCCCAAACCGACAATTCAGTTTTAAGTGGATTCTTGGTGGATTTCACGTGGAATCTTCCCTTCTCTTTTTGGCTCACATAAAGTTTACCTGTCTTGTTGGATGTGACATTCATTTCATAATTAAACGTGTAGCTATGCAGAAAAGCCACAACGATTCTTTTTTTATTCTACACCCAGCAGTAGATAGGTATTAAGAATTAGCTTCAGCTTCAAAATTGAGGAGCCAAAACTGTAACAACATCTGATTATAGTGTTATGTCGCCCACAGAATAGTTCCAGTTAATGGATAATAAATGCACAAATAAGTAGATTCTCTGTACTGCATCAACTACTGACCCATAAGTCTCCTCAACATTTGCCGAAATATATGAACGACTGAAATCGTTCACCAACAATCTGATCGGCTGTTTTCAGTTTGAAAATTAAACATTGACATTGACACTGACATTACGGTAATTCGCACATGAATGCATCGAACTACAAACACATAACAGCACTGGCGACTGAGGCCATCGGCTGGGAAAATTGAACAAATCTTCACATAACTGAAGATACAAATACAAATTTTTAGCGCAACAGGCTCGTGAGTAGCCAGGGCCGAGCTTTATCACAACCATTCATGAGTGCGTGTACTTCTGGCACGATGGCCGGAACTTCTTTTTTATGCCTACTCCGAATGGCGAATTTGAGATAAGATTTTCTTGACTATTGATACTATTCGGATGATTTTCAGGTAGTCACGAGAGGAGGGAGTGAATAATCATTTAGGTGTTGCTACGCACAAACCATCAAACCACTGATACCGTCACACTTCGGAATATCCTGAAAAAAAAAATCCAAGAAGTTCTAATCGATACCCACCATAACTACTAATTGATATCAAAACCGCATACGACTATGCAGAAACAGGTCTTCTAAGAATTTTGGAGATCCTTATTAAGAGCCTTATCATTACAGTCCAACTCTACGGCGCGCCGAGGCCCGAACCGTATCAAAAGCGGATAGAGAAATCTTAGCTCGTTTTGAGCGAAAAATTCTTCGTAACTGGGGACAGTAAGGTCTAGACCGGACTGATTGGAGAGGCATTGTGGTTGAGGTCCACGTTCATTCCCGACTGTAGCTCCACTTAAGGAAGGAAGAATAGATAGACACTGAGGGTGAGGGAACTATACTCAAAATAGCGTAAGCTGAGTGACAACAACGTGAATAGTGCGCGATATAAATGTCGGTAGTTGAGTAAATCAATTCACAACAAAAAGAAATAATAAGAAACATTATCTAGAATAAATAGTGTGTAGTGGACTAGTGGTACATTCCGAAAGTGCCAACCCCTGAGAAACATCCGAGAGTACAACTGCTAAGAGAAGCTTCTCAAATTTGCCGTTCGAAATCGGTGTTAAGCAGGACGCATAAATGAAACGAGAAGGTTTGATGCCCTGTTTGGGACGTTAATGGCAGAACATTAATTTTTCACAAACAAATTATTTTAATACTTAAAGCTGAACCACGTTTTTATAAGGCCCAGCTCAGACATTCTACAATATGTGAGGTGAGATAGTAAAGTTAAAGTCGTACTTTAAGGAGTATCACAAGTGAATAAGTTATTCTCGAGCTATTGAATGGAAAAATCTTCTTTCATGTGGAACTTCGTTTAGAAGAACTTATATAGCGGAATTTGAAGGAATCGGTGTCTATGTGATTTATTGTTATTTTCCGTTATTGGCCAAAACTGACAAATATGTTATGAAGGTGTCTAACGTCAAGGTTAAATTTATAAATTTCTAGCATTTGGCATTATGACACTTCGATAAAGCGACATTTGGCCAAATGAGGAAAGTGACACAAAGCCAAATGGAACTCAAATCAAGTATATACACGTATCAGGGGAGCAAATATAATATGCAATCCAAAGTGTCATAAAGCCATATTGGCTTTATACCAAATGCTAGAATATGGATTACTGTCACTTTCACTTTTGGCCTTATGACGCTTGGCCTTATGTCACGGCACCATTAAAAAGTATTTAGGCTTAAATCAATTATGTGGGATTGTTATAAACAATAGTAGTAGCTAACGCAGATATTCAGTTTCATTAAATTATACCCAATAGCTGCTTAGGCTGAACAGGCAGACATTACGGACAGGTCGAACATTTTTACGAAAACCATACCTTTCTAGTTTATGTCACTTTCCTGATTTGGGTTAATGTCGCTTTATCGAAGTCTCATAATGCAAAATGCTAGAATTCGGTCTTATGTCACTTTTATAAAACCATTGGCCTTATGTCATTTGTAATTATAAAATTTTTAATTTTGTAAATTAATGAAAAAGAAAAATAAAATAAGGAGCTAATTACATAAAACGTTTGTGAATAACCAGAAATTAAGACGTTATTTTTGGTTGACTACGTGTTTCGTGGACGTACTATGACGGCTCGATCAGCCGTTTTTATTTAAATTCCTCGGTTATCTTACAAGAACGCTCGTTATGTCAGTATATCGTACATTCTGCAAGTATACATTTTTTTTAAAAATATTTTTAGGATTTCGATACGTTATTTAAGTTTAATTTACGGATCTTCAGAGATTTTCCTCTGCTACTTTAGCTGCGATTTTTGGGATTTTTTGACCAAGTGTTTTACATAACACCATTATTTTTGTAGAATGTTATTTTACTGATTTTTGCCTAAGAATTAGTAAAAAAGAGAAGTTATGAGAGATGAAAAAATACCTAACTTAACGTCTTTTTTCATCTCTCATAAATGTTTGGGCAAAAATTAGACAAATTAGTTACTGGAGAAGTTTGTTTCGACATATAAAACATATCATAACATCGTTTGTTTGTTAACGACTTGTGACTCTATTTTACTTAAGCTCGATCCGGTCGTTTCGTAACTTTGTCTCTCTGATAAAATCTATACCCAATAAGAAATTTTAGATTTTTCTAATTTTTACTGAAGGAGTAAACAAACAAACATGAAACGTCAAAAATAAACAGTTTTACCCTTTTAATAGAAAGGTTGAGGAGATGAATCCATGTAGTCTCAGGAAATTGAAGAAAAGCTGACTGTTCTTCAGTGTGGATTCCGAAAACAGTTTCGGTTTTATAGAAGTAACACTAACATCCTTGGCTCTTAAAGCGATTCGCTAAGCTTATTACCGTACACCATATAAACTCTCAGCAGTGCTAACGAGGTGTTATAATTATATCAAGTTTCCAAACAATGTCTTGCTGTTTAATACACTATTCCTTCTCTACATATGTATGTATGTACTTATATGAATGCGTGTCAATATATAGTGGTACACTTAAATCCACGTAAGTGCAACCACAGAACTGTATGTTGGCAATTTTAATGTAACGTTCCGCTTGATTATAATGGGGATAGCATTGCTGCAAAACATGTCTTTTGCAGCTTTAAGCAAAATATACCTACAGATATCACATTTAACGAAACAAAGGAAAATACTGTTATTAATGTATATATACATAACAGCCTTAGTTTGTTTGATTACACTTAAAGTTTACATGAACATACATTTCGTACGTCAACGCGACAACAGTGACTGTGGTACTTATTAAAATCCCCCACGCATAGTTCGAAATGCTTTTGATTAAAAAAAAATCTTGTAATTTATGAAGAATTTCAATGTGTAAACTTATTAAAGCCATCACTTGATTGTGAAAATCCTTTGGGCGGTGAGATTCTCGCAAGCACGATTTACGATCAGGGACAAGAGAAGGTTGTACATCTCAGTTGTTGTAATAAATGAATCGTCATTTATTGCCATTAATTTAGTTACTACATCATTATGACAATAATCCCATGACCCCACTTGATTCCTCTTTTATAATAATGTCTCCAGTCGAAAAGAAAAACACACTGGGGTACAAAAAAATTAGCTCCCTTGCATAAACAGGGATTTTGTAATAGAAGTTATATAGTCAAAGGAGGGCTAATAGTTGTTAAAATTTAAATTTATTAATTCGATTGTATCTTGTAAATCAATCGATTTTTAAATAGACAGTCGAGGCACCCAAAAAGTGGTGCGTAAAAACATAGATAAATACATTTATGCATATGAATTCATGCTTTACCGCACACCATTTTATGGATAGGATACACATTGTTGCCTTCCCATTTTGACGTTGTTTCAACCCGGACATTTGAGTATTTACAAAATGAATAATGAAGTTTTATAGAATTCAGAATATCATTTGCTTTTCATAAAATGCGGTCGCTGAGTAGTACAACAAAAATTGATTTTGTGTTTTATGATTTAGTCCCAAGCTTTCCAGGTTGTGCAATAAAAGTGAACAAAACAAGCAGATTTCTGCAATGCCCTCTTCATTGAATTTTATTTGTGGTAAATTCGTAAATTACTTATTGAAACACCTTCGTTCTCCAAAAATAAAAAGGTCATCTCGTCAAAATACCACCATTGGCAGCATACGATTCCCTTTACACAGCGACTAGATCTACAAGACAATGGCTGTAATTTGACTGTCCGATAATTTTGAGCTTTCAAAGTCGACTAGGCCTCATTGAAAATGTTATTTTACTTTTTTGTGATATTACCCTAGGAAACCTTGCTGCTTTGGTTTGGCGAAAAAACTAGGTTCAAATCTCCTAACTCGAAGGATGAAATTGTGTGCTCTACAAAACCATTATCCTTCCAGTTCTGCTTTATGGCGCCGAGTGCTGAACGATAAGCAAGAAGGAAGAGCTGACAGTGGGCTCCTGCGAGGATAAATACTTCAGGGGATTTTTGGTCCTGCGTGCGAGGAGGGCGAATGGAGGAGGAGATATAACCGCGAACTGTATGAGCGTACCAAGATGTGGATGTAGGCCAAAACACGTCGACTACATTGGCTCGGCCACATCGAGATAATGAACAACAATGCTCCAGCTTAGAGGATTTTCGAATCGTAGAGAATGGAAGGCTGAGACTCTTCACGGAAACCCGATAAGTAAAGTAAGTAAGTTAACAGGACACTTTTTCAAATCTGTCTGTGCTGTTTGAAGCAAATTACTGAAAACATCGTCATATACATCGAAATATAGGTAGGCAAAGTAAAAGAAGGCATTTGACATAGGCCAATTAATAAAAGTCAATATTCACTTCAAGTAAACAGACTTTGTATAACAATAACATCCTATTCAGGAGCGATACTATATTTGATTTGTGTTCGCTTCTTTGAAATATCTAGACATAAAATACGCTATGAACGACCGCTATCCCACTTAAACTGAATACCGTTTGCTAAAGTAAACAACTAAGTTACGTCACGAAGCGTAAATAACGTCCAGCATACATTGATACACAGGCAGGAGGTAACCTAGATCATTTTCGTAGTATCCCACCAAATAGCCATCATCTCAAGTGTAGGCACCTGAGTGCCCACTTCAAACGAACGACCCATCAAATATACGTCGAAAAGAGTAATGGAATTGTTTTATGGTCTAACTTTGAAAGCATCCTGGTGTTCATTTACTTCCGACGAAGGGTATCATCAATTCACTAAAAAAATTTCAAAAAAATTCCTCACTTACGACTGAAAATTGCTATCATCATCAGTATATCCAAAAAAAAAACGCCGTAAAACGAATAGCACACCATATTACGTCACACAAAAATCCTTAAATTAACTAACCCAAACCCAAACAAATGCTAGGATAAGGTGTGTAATATGTACGTGTTTGTACATATTTCATCGAACGAAAACTAGGGCAAAGGAATAATGTGCAATGAATGGTGTGTCGTAAATTACAAAAAAACCCAATCTAAATGTCCTTTACAGAACATAACAAAAAAAATATATATAAATATAAATATCCTTGAACTCTCGCATTGATAAAAATGCACGTATTCAATTTGAGAAAATGTCTCAAATCACGCCCCCATTCATGTTTCCACCCCATAATCTGCATGAAATGACATGGAAAGCAGATACCGCCAGTAATGGTGACTGCTTTGCGCATTTTCCTTGTATTATCCTTTGTTTGCGGAATATCTGCATTGTTTTGAGTTTGTAAAGGAGTTTTCTTTAGCCCACGAAAAGCAACAACCAAATTTTCTTTCATTTGGTTAAGATTCTTTGGAAATTTTCAAAATATAATTAACACTATACAATCAGAGCGGAAGGTCCTGTATAGGAAAAGATTTGCTGGCAATATTACATTTCTTGCAATTTTTCTTCCCTAAAGATTTAAGGCGTTTGCTCAAACCATGTTAATGCTCTGTACAGAGAAGAACAGAAAATGTATTTCAATTTAAAAAAAGGTTATTACACGCAGATACATAATGTCAACATAATTGACAATTGATATGGGTTCGCATTAAAGTGGCGCAACTGAAAAACGCAATCATATCCTTAGCATGGTACTATTTATTTAGCCTTGATTTACGTCAAGGGGAAGTAAAAAAAACATTGACAGGATTTTAAGAATCATTTTTAAGCTGGAGGGTACACATACACGACTTATTAAAGATTGGCATATCTAACAAAGTTTTATTGAAATTTCCAATCAACCCTTGTTATTCATGGTTCAAGTTGAAATTGTCAAAATGTCAGCTTTTTGAAGGTTGCTTTTATATGTAAAAAAAAACTTTTGTTATGAATCAGATTATATCTTCTTCTCATGGCTTTTTTTATAATTTCCGCACACTCAAGGGGTCTCTTTATATGCTTTAGTACAATGAGGGGGTTAAGGCATTTGGGGATAAAAAGAAAGAAGGTGCCGATGCAAAATGTTTTTAAATGACTGCAAACATAAGAAAAAAAAACGAAGTTTGGTGTTCCAAGATCGCATTGTTCAGTTTATGTACGAATCCCTATATTTCAGCGTACTTACAAAGACAAACTTGGAGGTAAACTGATTTTCATTCATTGCATAGCGATTATTTCCGATGAATTTGTGAATGAGTGGAATGCAACTGTCTATTTCATTTTAGCATTAGTTATTGAAGTAGCGATAAACCAAAATAAGACAGGAGATATTTCGACAAGATATTACTTATGTCTCCGGCCATTGAGGAAGAGGCGAAAAACGTTTGTTTGCAGTTAATGAGAGCAAGTATATGCTATCAACAAACGAAGTACTGTTGACGAACAACATTGGACAAAATGTCACTTTTGATAGCAACGGTTGTGAGGTAGTCAGGTAGTCAACTCCATGAATGACACATTAGTGGAGATACGACGAATACTATCAATAGCAAACCGATGCTATTTCGATTTAGCAAAGCAAATGGGATTAAAACCCTTAAACCGGAAGTCAAAATATTTGCTCTACGGACCCTAATCCTCCCAACTAACAATTTTTCTTCTATAAGTCAAAAATGTCCATTTGCAAGAAGCGATTTGTTTTATTAAGCTTTTTTGTACTTGTGCAGAGAAGCTCAGCGTATATAATAGCTCTTTTAAAAATGCACAGGCTTTATAGATGATTAAAAGGTTTCCGGAGATGTACATGTACAAACATGTGACAGTTGAAAAGAACTATTAATTTTGTTTTACTATAAAATAACACGCAAAATGTTTATGAGCTGTACCAAGATGTGGATATAGTACAAAAGGCCACATCGAGTGAATGAATAATATTGCTCCAGCCAAAAAAATCTTCGAAGCCCGAACATCGGGTATAAGAACCAATAGTGAATGCCAGAGCGCTTGGCCTTAATCACTGGAAGCAATGTGCCCAGGACCGAGGAGGATGGAAGAAGGTTTTGTCTCAGGAAGAGACCATCAACGGGCCCACTTAAATTAAAAGCAAGTAAGTGTGTCTCCTTAAGTTTTTTTTTCACACGTTTGAGTCCTATCTAGGAGGTGCTGCTGTTATGCTGATGCCCCAAACAGACGTGGGAGTTATATTCATGTTTGCACCGTATATTGTATGTTGCGCTTAAAATTTGTACTTATTTGTATTGGTTACTTAAAACCATTCAAAACTACTTAAATTAAACGTTCAATTTCTATCCATAAAAAAAGTTTTTCATCGAATTCAAATGTACCCATTTTCGACAAGCACTCTCAAATGCCTTTCAAACAGAGAACATACAACATTATTACACCTTTTCTCAGAAAGATCCAAAGATACACCCCTATAAAACTCAGGTTATGCAATAATTTAAGCCACATTTTTTTAGTTTGAGGAGTGACTTCTTCAACCAAACAAATTAAGGGGGTTTCAATGTTTACCAAAATTGAAGCTCATTTTCATCTCAATAGACACGTGAATAAGCAAAACTGCTCCTACTGGAGTGCAACGAATCCTAAACGTTAGCATCAGAAATCCTTTCGTTCGTCTAAAGTCAACGAATATCTTAAATCTGAAGTTGGACTAAATAAGTGTCGCAAACTACATTTGCCGACCTTTTAAGATTCGGCTTTAATAATTATTAAATATTTTTTCAATAGACGTGTTACTTTTTTAATAGATTCACTAAATATAAACCTCTTTTTGAGATACATTTCTCAACGATTCGTTCCATCTATTAACCATCTCCCAACTTTGTCCTGATGCCAAGCTATGCTGAAAACAAATTCATCAAATCATCTTCAAAAAAACTTCCACCTGAAAAGAGTAGTTTAAAACTAAATGGCGGCTCTATTTTAACTGCCTTCTGTAGAGGGCAAGTTGAATAGCTTTTCAAAATCAAATGCAATATGTTTAACAAAAACTTTACGTTGTTTAATTTCAAAAGCTATCAGAACCATTTAAAAAATAATAGAATTTTGAACATATAATAAAAGCACACACCACCACTCCCAAAACTGCCCTTATTTAGAAATTTAACCTTTTCATTATTTTTCGTAATAAATTGCATTCCAACATGAAGTGAAATGTAAGAGTATTGTTCGAAGTAAAAGTGAACAATCCCTTTAATTGCGTTCAAGTATCCTTGAATATAGAGCACAAAAGAAATCTAATAAAAGTCGAATACATGAGCTTAGAGTGGAAACACTGTTTTCTGGGTCATTTATCTGCTTCCTGAAGTGGTAGGAACTTATGTGCATTTTACTCACGAAATTGAAAAGAAAACAATTTGATTCTTCTTGTCAAACCATTAGAAGAATGATTGAAGTCTTAAAAATTTGCATTTACTTTAGTGGTATGATATGGTTTAAGTGATGTGAGATAGCAAAAGTTGCATGGTAAGAACTTAAAGATTCTTAAAGAAGGTTAAACCGAGTATTGGTTAAGTCAAAAAAGCGATGAACATATTTTTTAGAACAAAATAACAGTAGGTACCACTATCACTTTGTAGAAAAAAGTGCAGATGACTACAATATAAGATACAGGAAATCTTTCATCTTTTCATTCATTATAATTGAAATGACGTGAAACCTATTGAACGATACAAATTATTCTTGATTACGTACGTCTCCCAAAAATTTCTGTTTTTGTCGAAATTGTCTTGTGTTTGTACATCGATTTATTCGCAAGACTTAACTCGGCATACCTTAAGAATGCATTTGCGGAACAGAAACTACACAATGTAAAACAATGTCAAAACGACAGAATAGCTAAAAGCATGACGTAAACAGACTCATAGACGAATAACCAATAATATGGACGAGACATACAATGTCTTACATAGACGATACGACGACGATACAATGGGGCATGAAAAGAAATATTTAAACAAAAGATGAGCTGAAAGTAATGATGAAAGCGAACAGTGGACGAGGACGGTACGATAAAACGATGATAAACTGACAAACAGTAGCATCATTCAATGAAACGACAAGAAAGACAACCAGAAAGTAGACAGAGGGCAGACAGATGTGGTCCAAAAGGGCATTGTGGAACGACATTAGAAACTAATAAAGGAAGTGGAACTTAGGTAGATCATAGTAGAAGAATCACTTCTGCAGACTTCTAAACGACGATGACGAACAAACTCCCGAACAAAAGCGTTAACTTCCGAAATGACGGCCTTCTTGCCGGTGGAGATGAATTGGTAAGTAATTTTGTCATATGAGTATGCTGAAGGTTTGAATATCAGGATTGTTTGCCCTATCCACTACAGGGGAATAAGTCTCCTAAACATCGACTACAAGACGCAAGCAGTTACCTGCTTGTCCTTTTCTGTGTGGTTTTAGGTCAGAAAACGCCACAACTGATCAAATCATCACATTTAGGCAGATTCTGGAACAAAAATAGAAGAAGTCTAAATCCATCCATTCCCAACACCTATTCATCGATTTCAAAGCCCCATTCGATAGGATTTATTAAATCGAACAATACAGTCCGTCTGTGCAGCATGAGAATGGAAATTCTTGCGCTCCATCGCCGAAACATTCGATAGAAAAAGAAGAAGGTGACGGATTGCTGTGACTTCTTAACATAATTTTTGAGACGATGCACAATTTCCAAAAATCTGTGCAACTGCTAGCATACGCCGATGTTATCGACATCATTGATCGGACAAAATATGATGTCATAACCACTTTAAAAAAAAATAAATTTATGGCGCAACAGGCTCGTTAGTACTCAGGGCCTAGCTTTTTTCTCACAACCATTCATGTGTGCGTGTGTACTTCTTAGCACGATGGTGGGACCTCCTGTTTTATGCCGAATCCGAACGGCTAGGTTGAGATAAGCTTTTCATGACAATTGATACTACTCGGATGATTTTTTAGATCATCGCGAGAGGACGGCAAGTGAAAGATCATTTAGGTGTTGCTACGGCTGGGAATCGAAACCAGACCTTCTGCACGGCAGTTCATCGCACTAACCATCGCACCACGGAGCCCGTCCACTTTTGGTAAAAATGGGTCTTAAAGTAAATTAACAAGTATATGCTAACAACACGAAAGCACACGCGAAAGCCGATACGAATTTAAGGAAGTAAGAGACTTTTTCTACCTGTCTCCGTTATCAACTCTGGAATCTCGTCAGAAATTGTGCCATCGTGCTAGAAGTACACAGGCACACATGAATGGTTGGGAGAAAGCTCGGTCCTGGGTACTAGCCTACTGCAGAATATAAAAAGAAGTAAAATTACTGTTGCCGACCACTGTTTCTTCGGGCTAAAAAGGCAAATTTGTAGTAAAGTAAATGCTGAAACTAAGTATTGCTCTAAGGCGCGGAAGCATAAATTGAAATTGACCATTTCAAAAGCAGATAAAGAAATCCTTGATCATGTCTATACTGTCCCATTTATGTTGACGGGCTATGAAGAAGAAAAGATCCTGTTTCACCAAAAAATTGTAAATCTAATGGACACTAATATTCATAGAGTCTTTGATTTCACAAGATCTCACTTTAGGTACGAACTGGAGGCAGTTGGCTAAGGACCGGGCTTATTCGTTGAGGCAAAGGTTAATTCTGGGCTGTAGCGCCACTTATGTAAGTAAGTTTTCAAAAATTTTGATTTCGGAATACGTGCTACCCAGCATGATTTAAACATAAAGTCCTGTTGCAACGAATCATGACCCTACATAAACATTTTACAACAATTTGATTCCATTAAATGACATTCGCTATAATGCTGTACACAAACATTAAAATCGTTGCTTCCAGTTTTCGGGTAATAAACTTTCCAAAATACAAGAGAAAAAACAAACATTTTTATATTTGCATCTTAAAAATCCAATTTTTAATTAAATTTCCTGAAATAATTCGCCACGAAAAACGGACATAAGCCATAAATCAAGAGCGACTAAATTATGGAAATGATTACATGCCACGCTCACTTGTTCACAAAGTAGGTACCATTTTATTTAATTTTTTTCTTAACGGGTGTGGCAATAAAAAAAGATGAAACCCCCCCACAAAAGAGGACAGGTGAACGGAAGCAATAATAAAGCCTCTAATTTAAATAATTCTACATAAACAAGATCCACCCCCTCTGATTTGTGAAGAAATAAATCACATTAAATGTAAACTTTACGAAATAATTGATGCGATTAGGTCCGTCCGAGGAGAATGGATACCACACAGGATACCCTCGTCAATTTTGCTTCTGACAGAAAGATGTTTTCAAAATTCGGAAGGTTGAGAATGATAAAACATTAAAATTCCATCTAGGTGTGGAAAAAAAACCTTCGATTCGAAAGAAAACTTTTTTGATACACACCATTTATGTTAATGAGGTGGAGGGTGGGACCTGACACGTTGCGCGCCAAAACAAATACAAACATCCTGTTTGATGGGGGTGGTGAAAACAGGGATGAATTGACAATCAGAGAGGAGTTAATTAACATAACAAGGGTATGTAATAAACTTTAATATTCATCCATAATCAAATCTATTCGAGATTATCCGTGCTTAATGTAATGCGTTTATTACTTGGATCTATAAGTGCTTATATTATTTTTACGTACATCGTTAAGCAAAAAAAAGTAATATTCATTTAAATGCGATTTGCCACCCTTTATAAGGCCAAGCAATGTGATTCACGGAAGAGAAGGTATACGATTGTAAAGCTAGATAATACAATAAGGTGCAACAAAGATATCCTAGATAATGGGAAGAAGCTTTGCACAAACAATTAATTTCCAACGAAATTGCTTACTAGATTGATGGGGTTTTTACAACAAAAATTTGAAATGCTCTTGTAAGAAGCGAATGAGGATTGGGGCTGTTTTACGAGGAAAGGAGATCCGAATTTACTCAAACTTGCCTAAGGGTGCAAGAAATTTTCATTAAAATTTTGAAAACCGCGACTTTTTGCCTAAAATTAGGAAAATAAGTTATGGTTGTCGGTTGTCAAAATATTGGATGAAGTACCGAAAATTTTCAAAGATGCAAAAAACATTTGTCTTTGTCAAATAACAATTCTTAAGAAATATTTCGACAAAGATAACTCTTTTTTATTGTTTTTTATATCGATATCTTTAAAATTTTTAAACTTTTACAGGAGAAAAAAACTTCCTATGTTGGTAATTATTTGTTAATTTTGTAGTTAAATGCTTTTTTTTCTCTATAGTTTATTTTTTTATTAATGGTATAGAAACCTCAAACCAAGAGGGAAACATGAGGCTTGCATAAATTATAAGGGAATTCAAAAAGTAATTTCCTGAAAAATTGTCGCTCAGTACATTTTTCGGGATCTTATCCTTATGACGTTTCATTATATAAGGAGTAACTCAGTTGCTGTGATAGAACTTTGACAACCGACTGCTGCTGTACGTGAAAATATTTTTCTGTCATTCTACTGTAAACGTTTTTTGTCAATACTCAGTATTACCGTTTTAGTAAAGATGGATATGATATGATAGAGAAATTTTAATAAAGGGAATTTTGAAGTGACTTTAACAGACTCAGTATATAATGGGTGATCCAAGTAGAGATACTTTTTTCAATAGCCTTTTTTGACAGATCACGTGTGAGTCGTGTCATGCTGTCATGTTATTTTTGTTTAGTATTGTTTGGCATTTCATAATGGAAAGACTTACGCGTGAACAACGTTTACAAATTGTTCAACTTCATTATGAAAATTCACGTTCTGTGAGGAATGTGTTTCGTGCACTTTGCTCAACTTATGGTCAACATAATCGGCCTACTGAGCGTACTATTCGCAACACCATCACCGGCCGGTCGATTGGCCACCAAGATCGTGTGATATCACACCGTTAGACTTTTTCCTGTGGGGATATGTAAAGTCAAAAGCTTATGCCGACAAACCCGCTTCGATTCAGGCCTTGGAGGAAAACATCACGCGTGTCATTCGCCAGTTACCAGTTGAAATGCTCGAACGAGTGATCGAAAATTGGACTCAACGGATGGACCATCTGCGACGTAGCAACGGCCAACATTTGATAGACATAATCTTCAAAAAAAAAAAATGCCAAAGAATGTTCTTTCAAATGATAATAAACATTCTCCTTTAAATTTGAATTTTCTGTGTTTTTTTCTTTAAGAAAGTAGGGAACCTCGAAATGGATCACCCTTTAGTTCAAAAAGTCGTTTACGCGTCACTCGAAATAGACGCCGATATACCCAGGAGAGATAACAGGTACATAGCTCGCAAATCAAAATTGAGAACAGATAACAGAACATTAAATCATGTATCTTCTGAACATTACAGATTGTTTAGATGAATCATGGAAACAACATCTGTTGCCAAATCTGTGCGTGGACGCGGTTAAGTAATTTTATCGCCGGTTGCGTTGAAAAGGTTGCGCGTTCAATCCCAGCCAAAATCCATTAAACATTTATTCAAAAAATAAAAAACTAAAAAAGAAACGAACACAAGAAACAGTGACTCCTCGAAGTTAGTTCGGACACCAGCATGGAATAAATATCCCCTATACATCCAAATCTTTCTTATAACTCTCTTTCTTCCTTTTCTATAACGGTCGTACTGCGGTAAAACATTTAAAGGGTACCTTCTCATAACCCATTTGGTGCGCGCAAATGGGGGGGTTAAACTAAGTAAACTTTTCAGAGCTGGGAAAGAGTTTACACTTACTCTTCTTATCTATGAAACACAGGCTAAACAATTGGAATATATTCAAAAATGATCAATTCGACGTATAGACTCTAGACCCTCTTAGTTCAAATCTCCCATCTGAAGCTGAGCGATGACTTGAAGAATGCATTTATTTTTATAAGGGATGTTTAGAAAAACTTTGCGAAAGTGTATGCAGTTGCAACACATACACATAAAATACAATTACAATACCAAACCCATTTTTGTTACAAAATGGTCAAGCAACAGAATGACCTTGAAGTAGTCACGTTTCCACCAACACATTATTCACAACAATTCAAGCGCAGAGTTAATAAATATCTGCAACCTTCACCTGGGGGTGCTCTTTTAGGGTTAAACGTTTGCCCCACATGAGAGAAGAACATATATGAAACATGTAAATATCCATTTCTGGGTTGATTCGGTAGAATCTGTATATTTAAGTATCCTAGGCTGAAGAGTTTGTCACTAGAAGGAACCAAACGAATTTTGCAGTGACACGCAAAAAAAAGAATATCCTCCTTACAAATTAATGGAATTTTACATATTAAAAAAAAAAGTTTATGGCATGCAATAAAACAAGCGAAAATTAATGTCTTAAGACTTCAACGTACCCATCATTCTGATGAATAAAAGGATTGGAAGAAAGTTAAACACCAAAATACCACATTCTTAATTTTTTTTTGTTAAAACGGTGTCGATAAATGTTAAACAAATCCACTTTTCCAAGGGAAATGATGGACAACATGGCAGCAACCATGGTCCTCAGGAAGTTCAAATTACAATTTGTAAATGACTGTCTGTTGTAAGAGCTAGAGGGTATGGTCTATAAGACATCACAGCAATGGAATATGGTATGGTGTGGTACTATATTGGTTGTATTTGAAAAGACCAGTCTAGACTAATCATAGTTAAACCCATTTTTGTTGAACACATATCATGCTTTGTTTTAAAGTTTAAATAATCTGCGATTCTTGTGAATAGATCCTGTCCACGGTAATACCAAGTGCTACGAAAGTTAATATCATATGATTTGTTTTGAACAAATAAACTTTTCACCATTAAAGAGCTTATTACGGATGTCCCAAATTTAAGTTTATTTTCTAATCATATAAATGATTTGATTATTAAGAGGTTTTTTTCCAATTAAAATCTTGACTGTCCATCAATAAATAGCTCCGCTTCACTTGAGTGCTGTTTTGCCTAAATAGTGCGTTTATTAGCAAGATTTTGCCGAAATGAAGCACCGTTCCCTCTCTTCAAAAATTGGGCAAAAAGTTCGTAAGACAACCACGGACAACGCTGTCGCTCGAGAATGTGGCTTATAGTTCACATCAATTCAGGATAAGGGACTAGTCAACTCAATATTTCACGCACCAACCACCTGATTTGAGTTTTGCACAAAGTTCTCAGACTATTTTCTAACAAAGTCCAATTGATTGGGCTTTACAGGCCATGGGCTAGCAAGAAAACATTTTTTTAAACACTTTATCGCGACGACTAAGTTGTTATATAAGCCAGAAAATGACAACAACTTAGTTTTTTCTACTGCTTCACCTCTTGCGAAAATAAGTGCTCACACACAAATGAAGGCAGAATCTAGGTTGGAGTTGCTGTATGCGTCGTTAATTCCAGAAATTTCAAAAGCTAAAACACAAAATTACTACACCTGTGGATCGGAAAAAACTGCACATCACTTTCGAGAAGCCATTGCATTCATAGAGTGAGTGTTTGATGCGAATTTAGGAGTAGTAACAGCATTTTTCTTTTTTTCTTGAAGAAACAAACTTATTACGGGGTCTTCAAAAGGACTAAACTCTTCGATTAGAATAGCCCAGTAAATACAAACAACCACTTTCACAGGAACGTTACATCCCAAATGCTTTTATAGCTCCGTGATAAAACATGAAACCAGTAATTGGAGCAAGTAAAAAGTGCTAGATAAGGGTTGCGGTTTTAGTAAAAGATTAAAAATCGACTTGTACTACCTAAGGTTTCTGGAGGATGGCGACCCATGAAACACCGCCACACGGTATTTTTTTTTTTACCGATTCAATCAATTAAACTGAATGTTGTCCGAGTCATAGAGCCAGATAAAATTAACAAGGTCCTGGAAGATTAATCCTACTGGTGACTTTTGACAAATAGAAGCAACATGAGCCATGTCATTATAAATACAATTGAACAAAGCTTAGAACAACATTTTTTCATATTTTTTCCCAGTTATTATCAGCTGTTTGCATTGGTTAGGTATACTCTTGACATACAAAACATCTTTTAAACGGATAAGAACGACTTAAAAATAGAAAACGAGTTAGTAGACTATTTAATCAGGTTTAATTTATAAATAAATTTATTTTCAAATAAATTTTTAATGTTTTTACTGTATTGGGCGTCTCTTAAAAAAAAAACAAGATCACAAAGCCACGCCGATTCACTGACACCAACAACGTCATAATATTAAAGTAATATGGTAATGTGCAAAGACGGGCTCAGTGGCGCGTTGTTTAGTGCGATGAACTGCCGTGCAGAAGGTCTAGGTTCGATTCTCAGCCGTAGCAACACCTAAATGATTTTCACTGGCCCTCCTCTCGTGATAATCTGACAAATCATCCGAATAGTATCAATTATCATGAAAAGCTTATCTCAACTAAGCCGTTCGAATTCGGCATATAACAGGAAGTCCTGCCATCGTGCTATGAAGTACACACACACACTTGAATGGTTGTGAGAAAAAAGCTAGGCCCTGGGTACTAACGAGCCTGTTGCGCCATAATTTTTTTTTTAATGTGCAAAACTGTTTTTTGGGAAACATCAATCAACATCCATATTAATCATTGCCATCGCAAATATTAAATATCAAATTCAAACATGAAAGCTACAGACACGCTATTATCCATTACAGTCAATAGAATCATTAAAAATTCGTTTCGCGTCAACGCTCATCTCATTACAAACTCCCAGCTACGTTTCAGTTACTTTTTATCATTCGTTTTGAAACGTGACTCAGAAGTTGTCATTGGACTAATTAACACTTTTTTCTTCCAACTATCATCTCGATGATTGGGGCTCGTGAGCACATACACTTTTGTATCTAATTGAACATTAAAATAAATCCGAAATAACTATTCCAATTAAATTAGTACACGAACACGAATACGAAGGGAAACTATTCCGGACGAGAGTGGAACAACCTAACGCAAACACTAATTCTTCAGTACTAACGAAACGCGACTGTTCTCTGATTCTAAAAGTGTAGAGCAAACTTAACAAGCTAAATGGAGCCCACCTTAAACACCAAACACCCTCGTTTAGCTGTAGCACGTGCAGTAAGTAGTTTAGCTACTGCTCTCAGCTGGTTTCAAAGCACGTTGCTTTCGTTGAGTTCCTGTCACGAAAGCACCGAGTCCATGGGGGCGGGTAGAAGCTTTTTTTGTTTTGTTTACTTGCTCATATAGAGTAAGTATTGGTTTGAAAAAAAAGTGAACTCCAGATATGAACCAAATCTAACATTACGATGATTTACAAGACCGACACAGTGGGTTCGGTCTGCGCTGGAAACTGGAAGCTTAATGGCTGGAAGAACTTACTTTTATATTGATTTACGACATTCTTGGGGAAATAACCAGAGGGATGTTTGGAATTGCTATTATAGGTCCAAAATGAACGCCATCTCCAATAAATGGTTTTGTTAACATCGAAATTATTCAGAAACGGCTCGAATGATTTCATAAAATTTAACAAAATTTTCAACCTTGACAGTTAAAACAAAACTGCAAACTCGGTTTTTCCTTAAAGAAAAATAATTTGTGGATTTTGTATCTAGACCAAATTTTAAAAATCTTAAATATCTCGCAGACTATATTGAATAACAGAATACGATAGAGTAACTGAGTTACTGCTGACGTTTTAATGCTTTCAAAAAAGAAAAATTCATTAGTTATTCTTTTAAACACAGCGGCGCTAATTTTTTGCATTTTTTTTTTTGCTTTAGGAGCAGTCACGTAAAACCTAGTTGTGCATCCACCACAATTTTTTTAAATTTCTTTTAACAGAACTGGGGATGTAATAACTTAATGAACCTTCAATGTTATTGACAAGGAGTATCATCAAAATGTCAGCTCAACATTTGCATAGGAATAGATGAAAGAATTGTTGACATTGTGGAAAATCATGTTAGCATCTCCCTAGGGGAAATAGGTGTGAGCTATCTTCTTTATTTCCCAGAACAGGCTACACCACTTAATAAAAAAAAACTTGCCTTGCTGGGTATTATGTTGCACTTAGAACTAATTGGTAATAGGTATCATGTATCATAATATGGTGATAGATATAGACGATGACTAAAATTGTAGATTTATTGTGTATTTACTTACAAAAATAATATAGCGTTTGCTGTTCTATGACATTTAGTTTTAAAAGTTTTACTGCTTAGGATAATTAGAAAAACATGCTTAATATAGGAAATTAAACTCAACTTCAACAATTAATTGTGTGTGCATATATTTCTTGTCAAAAATAAAATTGATAGCCGAACGTTCCCAGAGACCCCCAGCGACTATTTTTGTTTCCTATTTTAAGCCAATGTAATAATGTAGATTACACTACTGAAAAGCAATGTCGGAAGACTGAAATCGCCCAAGACCAATCAGGGCCCTACTCTGTGTGTTTTTCCGAGAGAGATTTTATGGTGATTATGTTTTGGGGTACCCTGAGTCGAAAAGCTTTTCTTTAAAAATTATGTTTTCCGTCCGCCCTACTGTGCGCGTCCTCGGGAAGGGGATAGAGGAAGCCGCATTAAAGACAATGGCGAATGGTGCTATAGCAGTTAACCTGTGAATCCCCATCGCGAACTAATCTAAGCCGTCTTCATGTAGGTCCGTGTCCATGTGAAAAATTAATACTAAAATTGACTTCTAAAAATTGCAGTGACTTATTAACAGATGAGATTCTGGACTAGGTTTGCTATGACATCGTGCGGAGCCTTACCAGAATCTTTATTCTGGTACCACGGGAATCAGAAGCCCCTAAGACATAAAGTCTTCGAACTGAATGTATTAGCCTGATTTAGACTTAGGCCCCCTTGTGGGAGTATCGTGGTGGAAAACAACGCCCCCAAAAGTTAGGCGTTTGTTTTATTGATATATAGACAAAATATTCATGGTATTATTCTTAGAATATTTTCTTCAAGATTTTTCCGATTTTTTTTTTACTGTATCAGCGTTTTTTGGAAAATCCCTAAAAAAAAGTGGGCGGCAAAAAAGTTAATATGGGCAAAATATATATATTAAGATGGTCGAAATACCTTGTTCAGACATATTTTCAAAATCGTTTACAGTTTGACCAAAAAAATCATAGCTAATATAACCCTATGGGATAGGGTTTAATAATTTAGGTGTTGCTATGGCTGGGAATTGAATCTAGACCTTCTTAGCTGCGGTTAATCGCTTAATCGAACCCGTATGTGATCTAGAGTAGGTTTATGATGTTGGAGCTCAAACCAATCGGCCGATTTGACTGAAACTTCGGGTGTGTATGTTGTTGGCGGTCCTACAGAAAATTTTTTTTTTTCAATTGAACTCCTAGAAAATTCTACGAATACAATAAATTAACGGTTCATTCTGCTGCAAGTTTTTTTTTTAAATGCTGATTTTTTGAAAACGGCTCTAACGATTTTGGTTGAAATCTATAGCTGAGGTGGTTAAGACATGTGTTAGCAAGCATACTGCATATCTACTAAGCTTTTCACTTAAAAGTATAACGTTAATTTATAAATAAAATTATTTCTCAGAAATGCAATATCGAATTTTGGCGGAGTCGTGTAAGTTACATAGTAATGTAAATAGCATACAAATTTATATGATTAGGCATATTGTAAACTTCAAAAATATAATATCTACTCTCAAACTTTAGAATTCTGAGTTTAATCCGTGATTGTCTACAAGGAATCAGATTTTTCTATATTTTTTTATGTAGAAAATCGATATTTTAACCTCCAAAACTTAACACGGCGCCAAATGAAATTCCGAGCCCATTCGGTGATCACCCATGATAAATTTGATTTTTTTGATATTTTTGGTAGAAAAATTAATTTTTCACCTCTAAAACTAAGGTTCCAAATCGAATTCTGAGCTAAATCCTCGTTATTTTAATTACAAATAGTTTTTATTTTCTTAAAATCGCTTTATTTAATTTCATACTCAAGCTAGAACCAGTGAGTTCAATTTTCAAAGCGGACTTTAAAGCCAGTATTTATAAAAAAATAAGAACAACGGTAATACAAAACTCTTCTAAATTTCTCGTGAAGTTTTCACCTTTTATTTTATGGCTTGCCGATGCGAAAATAATAGTCATGGTTTATATTTTAATCATGGTGATTTTTGGAAATTAAAATGCTGGGTCAGTGGCCACAAATCTTAATGATAACAGACGTGCTATAGTGGATAAATCCGAGTCAACTTATTCACAGGAATTGGGAATCTCTGATTCCACATTCTGGGAATTTTTACGCAAAGATGTTGGCTTGTCTTATTCAAAAACTTAAGCCTACTGATCATTTGAACGATTAATCGATTAAGCTTTAAATCTAAAGTCTAAATAGATAACCGGCTACGAATAGTGAATTAGAAATCAAGGTTGTTCGCGTCATTTACCAAATGCCACTCGAAAGTTTGATAGAAAGCTGCAGTTACGGTCTATATTATTAAGAAATATTCTTCAAAAATTGAATGTAAAGAATGTTGTTAATTACAAAAATTACCCAATTAAATTGAAAAGGGTAGTCACCAATTTAAAAATTTAATGTAAGGGACTGCTTATGGTCCATTCAATTTGCTTATTTTGTTGCCATCAACCTGAAACTTGTACGTATTCACGAGATGTGAGAACTAGAGATTTGCAAGCCCTATGTTGTCTGATTTATTTCAACAAAATAAGAAAATAAAATATGGTTTGTTTGATTCCCTAAAGTAATGACAAAAGAAAAAACATTGTCATAGGACGTCGGGGACCTAAAACAATTACTGGTAAGCATTCGTGAAATTCGAGGACGTATCAAAGAATATACGGGTGTTTTGTCAAACTCGCAAGTAACAGTGATACCGGCGATATCATAAATGATTGTAAGGTGGTCATTAATTTTAAGACATAAATATCAAAGATTAGGGTGGGATGTGATAAGATAATCCGCATTGATTGCTTAAAAAAGAAAATTGAAATATGAGGACTACTTAAGATGAAAATTCGATAGAAACCTATTGTCATACTCGACAGCTTTAAAGTACCAATAGCTTCTCAAATGAAGAGAAGAAATAAAATCATTCGTAGAATGTTTACACAGGACCGAAAATTTGGTATAAGCTCAATTCAACGAAAAACTAATAAAGGAATGTTCAATGTAAATACTTGTAAAAAACACTTTAAATTAACATTTTGTTTTCTTGCGTAGAACTGTTATTGTTTTCCCTAATGATTTTGCTGGCGTAATGGTAACAATGGGAAGCTACTACGTGACGTGGCAACAAGCATTATTAGGAATATTTTGAAGACTCGCGATATTCACGTCACAAGATTTGCGTTGTAGGTAATTTGGAATTTATAAGCTTATATCCCGGGCATAGCAACGGATGAGGCGTGGGGTGACATGTTTGTCATGTTTGTGAAGGGAAGCTGAAGTTAATTTGTTTTGTTCTAAATAAAGGCAAACATAGACAAGACAGGAAAAAAAAATTAAATACCTATCTGGCATTAACGGCCCATACAGCGCCTCATTCCAAGCTTTATTGAAATCGCTGCGGAACGCGTATCAGTGTATCCCTTAACGTTGTTCGCATACCGTCATAGCATCATTGTCAATAAGCCATAAGGATGCTCAGAACTGGTTTTCTAGCTCCAGGTGAAGACGAGAGGTGGCATTGTATTGAGATTTATAGGCAAAGGAGGAGGGAAGTTGACCGGCTTTCAGAAAAAAGGACCAAGATACAACAACACCCGCACAAAAGAAATATCCTACTTGAGGCACAGTCAATGCTAAAAAATATGGAAGAACCTGGTACAACTGACTGGATGGTACAACTGTTTAATACAGAGAGAATAAACATAATTCTGATGTGAGATGAGCGAAATCTTTTTGCAAGCTTTTTAAGGCCTGGGATCTGAGTAAATACGCTGCATATACCAACTCATTATCAATACTGGGTTGAAAGAAGCCCGAAGAATTAATTCTGAGAGCATCTTACTTTCTCCAATTACAATGCAGCAGTACGTGGGTGCCAAAAATCGGTTACCAACCTTATCGGCTCCAATTTGTTTAGTTAAAGTCCAGGAATGTCCGCAACTAACTCATCAAATGTTCATACTAGTTGATACTATAGCAGCTCTTTAGGAGAATTATGCAGAGCCAAGTCTAGTGTGGTATACCGCTAACACTTGTCCACATGTCCAGGGTAACGGGGCGAATTCTCGCTGCTTCATTTAAGTAGGCAACGCGACACATTAAATACCAAAAGCAAACGCATTGTCATGTGATTTGTTTAAAATTGTTCTATAGGGGATTCGACCGAGGGCTCAATCTTCCAGAAATCTGTACTATTACCTTCGCTGGGAATATTGGAATCTAAGTTCGGATCATTGAGATGATACCTAAGAATTTGCGATAATAGAGGATGGAGTGTATATAGTGGGTTTTGCAGAAATCCAAGGAATGTAGGGACATACAACACCGAAGAGTCGATGTGTGCCTATGAGCCTATGAACTGCAATTGACTGTCTTGAAGATTGTTGAAATGCAACACCTCTAGAAATGATTTCTCTTCTTCTGAAGGTCTGCCGTTACAGTACCTTTAGTGGTATATTCCCTATAGGTCTCCGCTAAACTAAAGGTTGGAGATTTGTTGTAAAGGAAAAACAATCGTCGAACTCAAAACATGAGAACGGTATCTAAGGCTTGGTTGTACTTGGGCTTGATACAACCTTCAGAGGTAGATTCCTTACAAGTCTCCGATTAACTAAAGATTGGAGATTTGTGGAAAGGGAAGAACAATCGTCAATATGGCGCCAATATGATATATTTCGGGGCCGAACTCGAAACATGAGAAAAGTATTCAAAACTTGGTTGTACTTGGGATTTATAGAGATTTTGGACTGATGGTAATATCTCTTAGCTCTAAAAAGGTGGCTGATTTGGAAATAGAGGTTACATATTGTTGCCATGAAATATCTGATCTGAGATGCCTTGCATATGCATGGACTCTTCTGGATCAATGAATGTATTCTTCATTTCGATTTGTGAAACTGCGTTTTGTTTGAGTTGAAGTGACTAAGACCGCTCGAAGTTTTTGAACCCCTGCGAGATTGTAGAACATAGTACAGGAAAATCCCACTTTAAGTGGCACGCACAAGTAGTTACAAACCAATCTCTATCAATACTAAGTGCGCAACTGAATGGAGCTAAAAACCGGTAAAATTAGAAAGACATTCTGGTTAATATCCAGGTTTAAGAAATTTACCGCTCATTAAATTCTTGTTTTTTTCTAAATGACCGTCTTTCCAAAGAGCTACCGATTTAAGGGTAAACATTAATCAGAACAGAATCGTGCCACTTATAATCAATAAAGGGAAGTATTATATGGCATTTCCCTCCCAGCAATTAGGAAACAATTAAATCTTCGTACGTCTTGTTCCATGCGGGTTTAAGCATGATCTGTTTGTTTGTTACCTTGAACATACATACAATGTCAAATCAATTACATGAACAAAGCTATAAGTGTGTGTTTTCATTTGTATATGACATGCCGACGCTGGCTGTTACAACAATACCCCACTACCCAATGCGGTGGACAGAGGCATACCTTTTATAGAACTATTCTGAAAATACCTATAACCATCACATGAGAGATAATGAATACGAGCACAGACGTAGAGACCAGAGAGTTCTCGGTAAATTGTAAATGTTTATGAACGCCATTATTCGTTCTTTATATTGTTCAAGTTGATTGTATACTCGAGTCTGTGAGTTAACCTTGAAGAACGATCTAAGATTGTACGACTTAATTAAAGTGTTGACTGTGGTCATTTTGTCTGAAGAAATAATGAGAAATGTGGATAAATATCATTTGGAGAGGAAATTTTGTCGTATTTGGGCACTATAAATCCACTCTATGGAGTGTTTGCCTGCAAGCCACGCTTTGCTCGATTATCCAAATCAGGTTCTAGTTTTAATGATCGTGTGTATCTTTGTCATGATATACCTTCTGAAAATAAACGTTAGTTAAGGAAACCCTTTGCCCGTGTGTTTAAAAAGAAGGGAGACAAATGTGTTGTATTGTCAAATATTTGATTATGTAAGTGCCAGCGAACTTTTTGGAACCATCAATCAATGGTAATCTGTGTGCCTACAAAAAATAAATTAGTTGGAACTTCGGTAAACATGAAAGCAATTTATTGATGTAAAGAACTTTATAAAAATAATTGGATATACAGACAAAGAATTGGAAATTAGCTTTATTGTGTTGCTAATAAATGGCACTTTACCATGTGTATTTGCTTTGGTTCTATAGTATGTGAAATGGGAAATCAATTTCCCTTGAATGACAAATGACGATTCAAGAAACGTTACTTAAATCCTTAAAATGACAATAATATCGATGGTGTGATGTTGTCGAACGACGGCAAACACTAATCGGTGTTAACTTGGAATCGCCCAGTCGCTGTAACTTTGACTACAGCAAAATCTTGCTTATTTTACTTATTGTCTTATCCATCCGCATGTGACTTGCTAAACTTATAAGCGCGAGTTTTGATAACAGGTGAACATATGAGCATGGCCCTCCAGGTTGTGGTGGGTTGTGCCACTCACCTTAAAAACAATTTTTACACATCAAATAAGCGCCCCGAAAGGACTGATTTAATTGTTGACGACCAAGCTAAAAAAAAGGACTGCGACGGTCATATCTGCACCTGGAT
Source organism: Rhingia rostrata (assembly GCA_949824845.1). Lineage (NCBI taxonomy): Eukaryota > Metazoa > Arthropoda > Insecta > Diptera > Syrphidae > Rhingia > Rhingia rostrata. The sequence goes on along the minus strand of OX463755.1, from coordinate 114,299,956 downwards.
CGTGTTAAGATTAAATAGCAGCCGAACAACTAGCCGAACCATAAGCTGCTACAAAGCCGACATTACCGCCATCCAGGAAAATACGGCCGGGCAAAAGGAGGACAAAAAACTGTGACATATACTATGAACTAGTATTATAGTGAGCAGAAACAGCTACTATTAGGATTTGGATTTGTTGTAATTAGGTAAGAAATCTTTTGCTTGGAAAAGATTACAAAATGATTCGTATCAATCCGTATCAAAGCCAAATTCGCCGACGGAGGAGAAAGATGACATTGCAAAGGACTGTTTTTATGACCGACAATGTAAGTACGATTATGAAATCGTGTTGGGAGATTTTAGCAAAGTCTGGAAGAGAATAGAATTAGTAGTATTGTTGGAAAACACAGGCAATTTGAGAAGACGTCTGGTGAGGTACTTAGACTGGTATTTCAATTCGCTGCAGAAAGAAATACCACTATAGCCAGCACACGATTTCCTCACTTTGATATTTATAAGGGTAAATGGTGATATCCAGATCAACAAACCGTCAAAACAAATTGGTCACATTGTGTTGGACAAAAGGCACGCATCCAGTATTTTGGATAACCGAACATTTGGAAACACAAATTTCGACTAGGACCACTAGACTGGGAAGGTAGGAACGCAAATACCTAAAAATATACAAGCTCCTCTTAAGACAGAAGCTGCCAAACGGCTGGTGCCTTTCATTTAAGTGAAATTAATGACTCTATATACAGGATATCACACAAACATACACATTTATAACAATAAGGATCAGAAAACAAAAGCGTCTTTAATAAAAATTAAATAAATTCAATACATCAGTAAACACTCCATTCAACTGGGTGTAGTTGTGCTTTCAGTCACGGAAATGGTCGCAGCAAACAATCAATATTCCCTGGGGTTCAGAGACTTCTTTCCAAGCGTCGCGTCGTCCTAAAATTGAATATTTTCTAATGAATCGTATCATGTGACGGGATACGGAATAGTTCCAATAAGGAATGCGCAATCCGCAGTTGTTTCCCTATAGGGGTCGAAGTGTATTGAACAATTTACTTTATCCCTAAGCTTGTAAGACAATCAATATTCCTCCACCCTGCAAACCAGTCAATCAATCAATCATTTTCGATTTCATCTTATTCTTAGAAAAATCGAAGACGGAAATGAGAATTATTGAACCGCACTAAGACCCTTCAAATCCTCGGAAAGCTCCTTGCCACAAAATATTTATGTTTGCGCTTAGATTTTCGCAAAGTCATTGATAGGGAATACGAAAAAATATGCCTAAGCCTGCAGAAGAACAATAGCTTGATGTATTTACAAAAGTAAAACGCTATTGAAAAATCGACAGGTATGGACTTCTTTCCACGCAAGGAAATTCTTGACAAATAAAGCCATTAGTGTGTAATATTCGATAAGAGTCCATGTAACTTTGTCTATAGTCGTTACTTTTTCATGGGCAATAAGTACACGTGTCTCTAAGAAACCACCATTATCATTAAGGACTCCGACAATCGCTCAATAATTTCCATAAACTTCAACACACGAGTACCTACATATTCTAGTTTTCTTAGCTCAATGTCAATGTTAATGGCTGGTAACGACTTAAAGTAAGATAATAATACCATCGGAATACGTTGTTGTCACACTAACACGAAATGTCCTTCAGATATGAATAATTAATCATGCGAAGAAATAAAACACGCAATCACTTGACCATCACATTTATAAAATGAACAACGACAGTTGATGAAATTGTAGCTGGTTAGCTTATCGTCCTTTTGTCCTTCTTAGATATCCTATGTTGTAAAATGAATGTACTAGAGTATCACCCAAGTCATTATTCATTAATTATTTCCACCTTGAGATTATAGGATAATGAGAGTAAGGCTACCACCACCAAAATTTATGTGAAGATATGGGCAGAAATATTGATTGAAATCGATTGTTCCTTTTCACGAGGTCATCATTGTGAAGGTTCAAGTAAACCGGTATAAGTCTACTCGCCAGTGGCGTGATGTTCATAAAATATAGGGTTACCGTGTTACCAGACTGAGATTTCACCTTAATATACTTTTCAATCAATACAACTATTCTTAATATAAATGTAACAAATGGACATGTTTCCATTAAAGATTCAACTGAATTGGAATACGTCTACAGGCCAGTGGCGTGGCGTTTATAAAAGTCATTTCCTACCGGGTTACCAATGGAAATTTTAGCTATTGGCAAGCATGCATATGTTCTAAAAAAATTGTTTGCGTTGCCGTAAATCTAAATCAAAACCTTCATCTTCTACTAAAGAAAAAGGATACCGTAGTGACTGACAGGAGACTGACCTAAGGGTTTGAAATTTTGGCAATATATTCATTTAACAACATGAATGCTAAGCAATGCTTGGAATCATCTCCAAAATATATCCATAAGCCAGAAGGTTGGTTAGTCAATAGTAATGTATCTGCAACGAGGACATGATTATAATTTGTATGCCTGCACACACAGTAACATGACTATATATTTAGACTGTCAGTGTGTAGTGTGGTGTGTCTTCTTGTGTCTTATCAACCACACCGACAACAACCCCATCATTGATGATTCACAACATTCACAAAAAGGATTGAAAGAATATCAAATAACACAGGATGATCATTGTGTGCTGAAACAGGTTGGGTTTTGAGAAGATATATAAAGGGTGTTTTATAATTCACCCAAAGTAGTATGTACTGCGTGTACAACGAAAGAAATGTAGCGCTACACGAAAGAATAATAAATTATTATTGCTGAGCAACATTTTTAAGACAATGAAGGTTTGTCAGGGAAAATTTCAAGAAGTCGTTCAACAGAAAATATAGAAGCAGTCCGCGAGAGTATTGCTGACAGTCCAGGGAAATTATTTCAGCACCATTATCAAGCATCCGGCATTTCGAGAAGCTTTCTACAGCGAATTCTCACGAAAGACTTGAATCTTCATTCCCACAAAGTTCAATTGACCCAAGAAGTGAAGAGTACTTTGAATAAATTTTGGGACAACAACAAGTGGATACTGACGTGGATACTGAAGTGGCCATCCAGATCTTGGAATTTTACGCCATAGGACTTTTTGCTTTGCAGTTTTTTTTTTACTCAACGACAATTAACGCCTTGAAACAGGAAATTTGGCACTATGTTAATGAAATTCAGCAACATTTACGGTCATAGCAAATTACAATAAAAGAGTATTTACTAGACAGCATAGCCGTTGCGGCCATTTATTCGATGTGCTATATGTATTACATAACCTAAATCTGTTTAATCTATGAATTAATAAAACAATTAAGCTTTCTAATTTCTGTATTTATACCTTATCTCATAGGGGTGTATTAGTTTTGACATTAAGTTTGTAACACAGAGAAATAATTACGCTAGATATACCTCAAAGTATACCTTAAAGCATATAGATCGACTCAGAATCGCTAGCTGAGTTGATCTAGCCATGTCTGTCTGTCCGTCCGTCCGTCCGTCTGTCCGTCTGTCCGTCTGTCCGTCTGTCCGTCTGTCCGTCTGTCCGTCTGTCCGTCTGTCCGTCTGTCCGTCTGTCCGTCTGTCCGTCTGTCCGTCTGTCCGTCTGTCCGTCTGTCCGTCTGTCCGTCTGTCCGTCTGTCCGTCTGTCCGTCTGTCCGTCTGTCCGTCTGTCCGTCTGTCCGTCTGTCCGTCTGTCCGTCTGTCCGTCTGTCCGTCTGTCCGTCTGTCCGTCTGTCCGTCTGTCCGTATGTGTGTCACCAATTTTGGGGCCTTAAATTTTCAGCTAGAGTTTTTAAGTTTGGTATAAAGACTCTATCTCTATAGACTCTAGTATCTCTCTGGACATTCACAGATCCTTGATTTCGAGAATTTCGTCATTTTTAGAGGCTACGCTGGTATGGACTCACACAATCTAAGTTAAAAGTATTACACGTACTCTTAAGATCACATCTATCTTCTGTTCACCACGTTCCACAGTCAAAGAAAAAAAACATTTTGCTAACATGCTTAAATTCCTGAAACCTAGTTTCATTAATGGCAGGATTTCAGTGCGGAAAACACTTTCTGGGTTTTTAGATACATCTTGTGAAAAGATAGAATGATCTACAAGGCAGGTATAGAGTACAGTTGTAACTTAAAATAAACGTACAAACTGCGAAAATACATGACTTGATAGATTTTTTCGTTGTAAAAGAAATATCTACCAACCATATAAAAGTAGAAGAGAACTTCGATCTGTCGACTGGTCATTTAACAGTTCACCTGTAGTCAGCGGGATTAATTTTTGTATTGTATTTTAATCTTTTGATTTGGCAAATTATAAGAATTGATGCTATAGTGTTATATTCATGCACTGTAAGGAAACACGAGCAACTCGCGCAGGTCAGTCTATTTTCTTTTAAATATCTATATATCAAAGATTTCGAGTTCCGCTACTGACAAACAACCTACAGACTAAACCGTTGGACCTATAGGTATGTCATTTGAAAAGAAAAATCCTATAAAGACATCAATGAATGCTTGGAGAGTATTTTCAAATTGTATCCCAAGGGGTTAATTTAAACTAGGTATTAGGTTGAAAACATTTGCTTGATACGTACTCTCAATTGTTACAGAAAAACATATCCCATCCTATCCTTAAAATTAAAGTACCCCAAATGTGGTCTTTTTGGCAATGAAATAATGAAAATGACAAAAAAATAAAACGTTTTTCGCCTGGTTATCAACGGGTAGTGTATACAATTTATTTTTGTATGAAAACGTCTGTAAAAAGTGGACATGGGTTATAATGATATATGGCCGAAATGTTTATATTATCACCACTGATTTTGCATTAAAACTTTTTCAAAATTTTAAAACTTTATCGAAAAACGCTTATTTACTATACAAAAAATTATTAAAAAACGAATTATAGATTCCAGATCAAAATTTAAGGTCGAAAAACTGGTGGCGTACGGACGGACAGACGTGGCTAAATCGTCTCAGCTATCGATTCTGAGTCGATCTAAACGCTTTAAAGTATATCTAGCTAAATTATTTCTCTATGTTACAAACTATGTATCAAAACTAATTGCTCTTATTATAGTTGCTTTTATAATTATTATAAACGGTATTATAATAATTAAACGGTATTATAATAATTATAAAAGCAACAACACACATTCTTCGAACCCCCTCTTGAAAATGTCGCAGCACGCCCTGCTACACACCCAATTACTTTGACAGGATATGACCAACAAAAACGAAAAATCAATTGACATTTTCGGCAAAATGGATACACCCCCATCCCCTACATTTGCACGACAAATCAGAAAAATAAATTACAGTCCAGGACATACGAATGTGTATTGGATACGCACATTGTCAGCCGCAGAGTAAAAAAATCAAATTAAGTATCTGAAAACTGCTATTAATATCATTGAGTCGATTTCAGATGTAGTGGCATTAGATACACAATAAACACACATCCATGTTTATGTGCAAAGGGATAAAAATAGATATTCCTAGACAAACTTCAAAACCACTTAAGTAAAAAGACGATTGAACTTACCAAGTATAGCCCGCAAGTGTCCTTCCAGTGTTTGCAAGATCGTCTGTTTGATTTCCTTGACACTTTTACCCAGGAACTGCTCACTAGCGGTGCCCAGTAATTCGTCAGCCTGATGGTGAAAATAATACACGTTCATCATCTATAAAAAGAGAGAAAAGAATGGAAAAACAAAGCAAGGGGTCAGAAATCAACATCCTGTTGGTCCAGTGTCAAATTAGTGGCGCAATTTGTTTTCTAGTGTTTTTGTGTTTAATTTTTGTTCTATCACGTTTTGACAATTTCTTCTCTCTTATGGGAGAGGTTTTGCATTAGACAAAAAAACATTAGGACTAACGAACGATATAACGGATAATAACATACACACGCACGCAAACGAAAACACTTTTATAAAAATGCACTGAAACTATTATGAACTAGGTCGCTACAAAGGATGCTATAAACTTGGCCATGAATTCAGTTGGGAGTGGGTATGGTGTAGGTGAAAGGATGCACATATTTACATAGTGCAGTGCTAGCATTATACAAATGAAAGAAATATGCTAATGGGAGTGGTGGGTGGTCCTTAAAGCTGAATTGTGTTTTCACATCTGTGTTTTACTGGTAATTTAATTTTCCAAACATGATTGGTGTTTTTTTTTTTTTTTGCATCAGAAGAATGGTGCAGGAGGTTGCATGTCAAATGCAGTCAAACTTTTTTTGATAATTGACTTAACTGTAACGAATATACGATGGCAAATAGCAGAATTTCAGCAATAAAACATTTCAGGAAAGTTAGTATTTTAAAAAACATCGTCTATGAACTATTTTTAGTTCGTTTTCCAACAGAAGCTTTGTTTCTTTGTAGGCCTTTTGAAGTCAGTCAGATGGCAGTGTCCAACACAAATTAATATCCCTAGGAAACATCGCACGATTGCCGTAAAATTTGTTCAGAGTAAATATTTCTCATGGCCATTCATGTGTGAAAGTTATTCTTTCTGTGCGCTGAACTGAGGGGAAAGTTGAGATAAACTTATCATGTCTGAACTTCCAGTAACCTTTGAAAGTTTAAAAAGAAACATAGAAAATAACATGATTTTCTACTCAAGGAATATTTTAGGAACAGGTCAGGGGTTGTACCTTAAGAGTTAATTCCTTACCATGTTAAAACAACAGGTTATGAGAGAGACGTCAAACTCGGTATACGAACATGCTGAAATAGCAATCAGGTCCAGAAAATAGTCTGAACAGCATCAAAGGCAGCAAATTGGAAAAGCCTGATTGAATTTAAGGCGGTTACTAATCGCCTGGGTATGATTTTCTAAAAGAAACTCTTTTCCATATCCGCCTCATAATCTGGATTCTGCACATGTCCCTACCAACGCAACTAGAAACCCCATCTTATAATTTTTACCACCTCTAGGTCTAATTGGACTACAAAGCGTAGAGTCCCTGTTCAAATAACGAAAGTGACAACACATACATTTTTTAGACTGCTCAACCTCTTGCGAATCTCTGACAAACATCAAAGAGTAAAACTGTAAAATTCAACGTTCGTATTCGGTTTAAAAGTGCCCTCTTCGTTGTTGCAAGAATTATAACAATAAATAAATAAATTTATGGCGCAACAGGCTCATTAGTACCCAGGGCCTAGGTTTTTTTTTTCTCACAACCATTCATGTGTGCGTGTGTACTTCTTAGCACGATGGCGGGGACTCCTGTTTTATGCCGACTATGAACGGCGAATTTGAGATAAGCTTTTCTTGACAATTGATACTACTCGGATAATTTGTCAGATCATCACGAGAGGAGGGCCAGTGAAAAATCATTAAGGTGTTGCTACGGCTGGGAATCGAACCCAGTGCAGTTATAGCTATCATCGAAAACCATAATTTCGAATTTTCTTTTACTCATTGGCAAGTTGGTGTCAAAACAAATCTTATGAGTTTTAGAACATTATTATACAAAAATATGTTAATTTTTAATTGAAGTAGTAGCAGAAAACCACTTTTGGTTTTTCAATGATCATGATCAAGATTTGTGAAGTAATGTTTGCCAGTCCACCGAAATGAAACGGAATTTTCCTATTATTCCTGTAACCAGTACAGTGAAGAGCCATTAAACTCCACTAAAGTCACCGCGCATTGGATTCAGGAACGCTACATTGTTATGAAAGTAGGCTAATCCACCTTATGTCACTTTTATCTCCTCAGTTTAGACACGCCCACTTTTTGTGGATGTTTAATTAAAGGATGGAATGGGTAAGGGAATTCAACAATCTCGCACAGCGGATTATAGTCCTCTTATATTTTTTTATAATCTGCGTGCACTAAAGGGGCTATTAATACGATTTACATGTTGTTTTTTTTAACACCGTGCGGGCGTTTTTTTTAATCAGACTGTAGTGCCACTTACAGAAGTAAGTAGAAGAACATATTTTGAATGACACTATCAGAATGCTCTGACAAGAACAATTTTCATACACGTAACTGGAAAATTGCTCGAGGCCGACCAACCGATCCATCAATGAAAATGCTTACTTTGTTTATACCCTATCCCATAGGGGTATATTGGTTTTGACACTAAGTTTGTAACATAGTGAAATATTTTCGCTAGATATACCTCAAAGTATATGGATTGACTCAGAATCGCTAGCTGATTTAGCCATGTATGTCTGTCCGTCCGTCCGTCCGTCTGTGTGTCACTGATTTTTGGGCCTTAAATTTTGAGCTAGAGTTTTGAAATTTGGTATACAGACTCTCTATCCGACGAAGTAGAACAAGTGTAATTTTTTTTAAAAATCCGCCCACTGCCACGCCCCCTTCCTAGAAAAACTTAGTTTTAGGCATTAGAGATTTTGAAAAACGTCTGAACAAGATATCTAGACTACACTATATGTCTATACTTTTTGGGGCGTTTTAAGTAAAAAAAAAAAACATTTTTCGGTAAAATTTTAAACATTTCGAAATGTTTAATGGTTATGATAATATAAATATTTCTTCTATATATCATTTTAACTCGCCTACTTGTTGGAGACGTTTTCATACAAAAACCATTTTTATACCCTACGCCATACCATATGCAGAAGAAAAACGATGTTTTTGGTCGAACATACAAGATTTTGATAAATTGTCTGAACAATATGTTGCGACAACTTCAATTCTAATATATCTTTGCCATGAAATCCACATTTAAGGATATTAGTTTTAAGGAGGGAATTGGATAGTTTATAAAACGATCCACACAGTGGATTGTAGCCTTCTCATATGTTTTTTTTTATCTATATCTCCCATAGTTATAGAACAAGTACTTGCTAGGATATGTAACCAATAATGGCCATCACCAATAAAATCGGGAATCATCCAATGCTTTTGATCGTGTCTGACAGTAAGCGTTTATAGGCAAACTATTAGCAAAACGACACTCTCTGTAGCTGGACTCTCTCTTCGAGTAGTGGTTAATTACGTACCTTTGAATTAATTTTTTTATTAACGAAGGAGTGCCTCAATTCTTAGATAAGATTTTACACAATAAACTAACCCTGAATCAAATTTAATCATAAACCTGATTATTATCTGGATCAGGACTAGGATTTAAAATGTAAGGATGAAATTGAGATAAGAGACCACACCATATGAATGGATGTATATTTTAGTCGTCATGGTTGTTTCAGTTGTATCACTGAATTTTTATAGTTAAGAGACATTTTACAAAAGCCCATCCTCTTATTCTCTATAACCCACAATTCCAACAAGACCTTGAATAGTGTTCTAATGTTTGGAGCTCGGAGTCAAAGCATGCACTGTATTAAATTTACAGAAGCCACGAGGTTATGTTTCTTGAGATACTACTACGGAAGATGCTGAGAATAGCTTACAAAAATTATCACCAGGAGTGTGAGAATAAATCGACCTACAAGATCGTCAGTTGCAGCAAAACAAGCAAACAATAAAACGAACTAAAAGGAGACATACTTGTACCAACATAAAATTATTAATAACAAATTACTTAAAGGCATCTGGGAGCCCTTAGGTAATGTTACTAGAAGAAATGGGTGGTATTGTAAAACGGAGTGAGAGTCAAACTGCTTGTCTGTGAAAGATACATCTTCGAAAGTGTTCAAGAGTTTCTGTGCCTTAGCACCGTGATATCAAATTTGCAGGTGGTCTTTAGGATCAATCATCATGATTTACACATGGGTTCCTATTTCGTTTTATTTTCAACTCTAAAAATGATTCATGAATAGTATTTAGAGATACACATACTTTAATAAGACTGAGTTTTGAGACAACCTCAGTGCAAACATGAAAAACCAATTTCCATCAGGTTGGTTCTGCTTGATGTCGTTACGATAGATGTTACTGGCCTTTAGCCCTTGAAATCGTACATCAAACTGAATATAATGGGACATTCATCAATTATCATACATTTTGGCTGCATATGTAGTCGATTAATTGCAATTCAAGCCCGAAAAAAGTACTAAGTGTTATATGTTTATTGATACACCAGAATCAATGGTGTACATCGCGTGATCAGAATAAGCCTACAATTTTCTACCTGAGCCAGGTTTTCAGTTTTGAACTCATTGACAACAAATATTATCAAGAGCATTCTCATTTAAAAAGATCTCAAACCATTTTTCAGTCATCAGTTTACCTACCGATCAATTTCGAGTCTTTGGGTGCTGGTGCCAGATATTTGAAACATTTTTTGTCCCGAATATGAAGCTGATTGCTTCAATTTTTCTTTTAACTTTTGCTGCTGCAGTTAAGGTATGAAAACCATTTTTTTAAAGTCCATAGTAACCAACATTGTTTTTTTTTAAAAGTGCTCCAACTGAAGAAGAAATTAAAAGCTTTCAAGCAGTTGCCATAGCGTGTTTGTCCGAAACAGGAGCCAACGAAGGTAAATTAAAAAAATAATCGCCCCGAAGGATATTTAATTTGTATCCTTTCTCTTAGAGGATTTATATATTTTTGTCAAACATATACCATTTCCGAGAATGGAAACCAAATGCCTTTTAGCATGTATTGCGGCATACTTCGGAATGGTAAGACTTGTCAGACTTTATGAGGATATTTGATGATTATTTTGTGTACAGATATCTGCTGATGGTAAAATGGACTTAAAATCAGCCATAAACGTGGGTTTAATGCACGCAAGGGGCGGTCCAAATGAACCAACAACAAGTCAAATTGAGCATGTCTTTGGAGCTTGCGATAAAATTTCAGTGCCCGATAATCGATAAGGATTAAAACTTTCGTTTCATGAAAATGTTTTAATAAATTTGTATTTTATAAGCTGTGAGTCCGCTAACCAGTTATCGATTTGCTTGAAAAACGCGGCAATTGAAATTGGAATAAGTAAATATGGTTTTTATAAATCATATACCTACTTACGTCTGTTGACATTTCAAAATAACAGATAACAAAAATATGCATTTTAAGTTTAAAATCAATTTGACTTATGTAAAAAAAAAAAAACTAACGCAACCAATAAAGCTATCAAAACAAAGCAAGCCTACACTTTCAGTCATGAGACTGGCAGGATTCTGGATTCCAATACAGACAAGGAAGCAAACATCTGACTGCTGGATGCTACAGCTTTTCGGTAGAATATAACGAAAATTATTAAACCCAAGATTAGATTTTGTTCTCAAAATTTCTTATAGTTTTTAGAAAAAATTGACAAATTTTGAAAAGGTTTACAATTGAACTGCTAAATCCAACCTAGTTAAAAATGTATAGCCCAATAATGGGTACCACACAAAAGGACAAACGGGCTGATGTAGCTAGTAGTAGAGATAGCTAGTTCAGCTTAGATTTCAATTTTAAATCGATTAGTATACATGTCGGTATGTCTTTTACTCAGGCGATATGTCATTTTTAAAATCAACAAGCGTTCAATAAAAATGAGCACATTAGGATAGGCAAGAGGAATGTATTCAGTGTTATTGATGTCCGAACATTCCGAATCGCTAACATAGACTACCTTAATGCAGCAAGTTAAGAATACGGATATATACCAGGCCATAACAAATGCGAAATACTGTAAAAAAAATAATGTCTAAAGGCAGCAATCACAAGAGATCGCAAAGACTTTTGCAGAACTTGTATTCTCCTTAACCTCTCGATTACCACCACACAACCAGCATTTTATGTCAAAGAACAATGGCGACAATATCAACAAGTCATAAGATCAGTAGCAACTGATGTGGTAGGTAGCATGATGAAGAATTGCAACAGAGGCTCGCAGCCAAAAATTAGGCCTACAAGGCAAAGCTACTGGTGAAGACAAGAGCTGCTTTTGAGCTATAAGGCTCAAAGAAGGTGGGAAGAACATCGGCTTTTTAGAAAGAAGAAAATAAAGAATGAAAACCGTCTTCCCAAGAATAATGTTAGACTATTTTACCAAACTGTAAAACTTCAAAGTAACAAATACAAGGTCCGGATTCAATTTTTTCGAGATGAACATGGGAAAATCCCAATTGAGTCACAAAGACGGACAAGTGGGCTGACGCATGGACAGACACAAATAGCTATATCGATTAGCTTTTAATTTGGGTTTGATTATATGAACATATCGGTCGATACTGAGAATATGGAAGAATCACTTCTCTGTTAAACAGCGACAATGAACAATGTCCTGCCTTAAGAAAAGCGAACCATTCTATATTGGCGGAGATTATTTGGTAAGCAATATACACCAAATCATTAGCAACCTTTGGTCGGATGAAAATATGTCTGCAAAACGGAACCTCAGTCCGATCAAAAATCAAGACCCTCTGAACTGCGCCAACTAAAAAAAGTCTTCTTAACATCGCCAACAATATCCTATCTGCCGTAATATGTGAAAGCCTGAAAACAATTGATCAAATATCCACACTTCGGAGGTACCTGGAAAAAATCGAAAAGAATCCACCACCTTTTATTCAATTTCAAAGCTGCATACGCTGGCATTTATAGGGACGAACTAGACTATACGGGCTAAATTCGTCCTCCTGAGTAGGATGTCGATGGAGAACTGTCGAAGCACGACTACAACCTCATCGAAACAGTCTATACCAGAAAAGGATTTAGGCAAGGCAACGCAGTGTGATGTTTCTTATTTAACACCATTCTTGACAGGATGGCCAAAAATACCTCTGAGTCGAAACCAGAGGTAGAGTCTTCCATAAATTGGCGTATACGCTGACGATATTGACACCTGATGTCATTGCCAAGTTTGCTAGTATAGAGAAGGCAGCCGCAAAAATGTCTTTAAAAGTAAATAAGGGTAAGACCAGGTATATGCTTTCAACACGAAAGTAAACATACCATCGAAGAATCGGAGAGAACGTTACCATTGACAGAGTTGAGGTGGTAAGGGGCTTGGTCTAACTCGGCTTTTGTCTTGTCAGAAATAAAACGAAGAATCACGCTTGCCACCCGCTGATTTTTTTGGGCTAAGAAGACTTCCTAGTAACTAGCCCCTTACAAATAAGAAGGTCCTATATAATACCCTGATCATCCCAATCCAGCTCTTCGGCTCCGAAGCATGGACCGTGCTAAAGCAGATGAAGAAATCACTTTTGAGCGAAAACATTCTTCGAAAAATCGTTGGTCCCTATTGCGTTGATGGACCATGGAGACGAAGGTTAAACCACGAACTATAGGAACTGTGCGGCGACATAGACATGGTAAAAAGAATTCCGTATTGGAAATTTAAGATGTGTAGGACATTTAAAGCGAATGGAAACTTACATTCCGGCTCGTAGAGTCTTCGATTTTCAGTCGTCATACGGAGGATAGAAAGACTTTACCTTCAGTGGCGCGCACAACTAAAAATGTGCGACTGAAGGTTTATTGGAGAGGCATATTAGTCCAGGCCCAAAAAGTAAGTTTTATAAGTCTGAAAGACTGGAGTTGTTGAAGTTTGCATCTAACTTTTTTTTGCATAGCATATACTGACTAGGTGAACGAACCAATTTTCTTTACACTTTGCAATTAAAGAATGAAGCAGCATACAGGGTTTAAGCAAAGTGTATGGTTTTCTATTTTTCGAAACTTTTTTTCTCAGTGAATCAATGAATGTGTTGTGACCTTGGTAAGAGTTTTCCAATTTGTTGATCTAACGTGAATCCATTATCCATGAGCCACCACTTTTAAAAACAAATTTACCGTGTCTGCATCATTGTTGTTAGTAAGTATTGAGTAGCGACACTAACTAAACTTCCAACAAAGTTGGTGACTAAGACATTCTTCTCTGAGATTGAAAAGCAAACAAAAGTTTTCCATTCCTAAAATAAGTAAGAGCTCCAACAAGAAAAGTTGTAAAACAAAAAGTTTCGGAATAAAGTTTCAACTGAACACATGTACCGGACACATGAACATGGTTGAGCCCCAGTTCAATGATATTGAGTTTTTAAGTTCACAAATTGACCATAAACAGTTGGGAATAAGAATGGTTTTGATAAATTAAGGATACATATTTAGATTCGAGGATTCTCAATTGGAAAGTTTTATGACAACAAACATGAAAAACATTTCGGGTTTGCAGCCTGTCATTTTTATGGAGCCGACAATTATCTATTTTGCATTTAATGGGTGGTTGAATAAGACCATACCCATTCAAAATGAAATTGTTTGCAAAATTCCGTCTAATTTAGGTTTTGTTAAGAGAAATAAAGCCAAGTTTATAGATTCTACCATCTTTCAAATAAGAAACTAAGCCGAGTCTACTATGTAAGTCCTTTGAATAGTTCTTACTAGTTGGTCTCACATGTACTATTGGAAAGAAAACTTTTCAGTTGATCCAAGAGTTTCGACTTTATTGGATCGTCCAGATTAAGCGAAGAGCCAAGAGAATTTTCAAATCCCAGCCATAAAGTTACAGACGACAAGAAAACCGAAGCAACGGTTAGATGAGTAAGCGATAACAGATGCCACGGCGCTTAGACTAAAAGACTGGAAGAAGTGTGTGTTAAATTAAAGAGCATCGACGGCTGCTATATCTCAGGCAGATACCCTTTAACAGTTCAAGAGCTAGTCAAGTAAGCAAGTAAGTACGAGTTCTGAACTGGATTTATTTATGGACATTAGAACAGTATGAAATGTCAACAATGAATATCTCGAAATTCGATTGAATTTGACACAGACCGTTGAAAAGAAAGTCAACTACAACCTTTGGACCGATTACTGAAAACGGATTTTTTATTTTGAGAAATTATAGAAATTAGCGCTTTGTTGATTCTTTTCTACCTATATTCGCAGAAAAACAATGCAGTTGCGCCCTTCAAGTAGGTTGAGGGAAGACCTGCAAGTCGGAGTGTTGATATTTATTCGCTCTAAACGTCCTAGCCATCTTAAACGTAAAATGCAAAGTTTCTTGACCAGGTTGATGTCAGTCGACAGCTCATAAAGTTCTTGGTTCAATCTTCGTCTATAAAAATTAGTCACAGCTCTTGTCTGTGCTAAGGGCATTGTCCTTAGGTGTGCAGGTGAGAAATTAAATCATGCTACATAGAAGTGTTAAAGCTTGTCAATACGAATCGCTTATAATCATCATTTTACCTTAAACTCATTGCCATGAGAGCTAATGTTGAAGGAAATTTTTGGATTATTAGTTTTTTTTTAATTGGACATCAAAAATTATATTCAGTACCGCGTATAGACTTCGAAATATTTACTATAATATAAAAATAAGATGAAATATTGTACTCTAAAATGTGAATCTAGCTGCTTAGGTGCTTATTTGTACATTGCTGGATATAAGGATTTGGGTAAGGGATGTAGAAGAAGGTAATAGATCTGTACCGTTGGCCAAGTCAAATATTTACTCAAATCGTACTATAATGTACGACACGACTACATTTTGGTTACAATTAATTTTCTTATAAAGCCAAAAACAAAATTATTTACTATTAACAATATTTTTTTTTTGCAAATGAAGTCATGTTATGAATAAAAAAAAAAAACAAATTATCAAAGCCACACAAGAAAACAACAAAATATAATAAAAATATAAAGAAGAACATATAACATACCTTTGAAAATAAATATTTTACAGAATGTGTAGACCAATTGCTGTGTTCTTTCATGATGGCAATCACTCGGACAACAACAAGTTGTTTACATAAAAGAAATTGTAGTTGAATATGGAAAAAAAGTATAAAAAAACAAACAAATAGAATTTAAATAACATATAAATAAAATAAATGTAAGAAAATAAATTACAGAAAGAAGACAACACAAAATTAAATTACATAATTCAAGATGATATATGACCGTGAATGATTTAGTTTCTTGAACATAGATGACTTGAGGTTCAGGTCCAATTGCTTGAATATGGTTTAATACTTTTTATACATACATACTTTTTTTAGGCCTTTGATAATTTATCACAACACCTATCCCTATTGTTTGCACATCTAACTGAAGTGACGAAGAATTTTTTTAAGTATGTCTAGTCAAATAGTTTTGAAGTGTGGAGAAGTTTTCGAGAATTGAGACTAGAGACAATTTTGCCAAATTAATCATTTATATAATTCAATATATATCAGTAACGCCTCACCCACTAGCTAGTGTCAGACTGTCAGAAGACCTTAAATTGTCCAAATCGGGGAATCTTCTAAAAATAGCTTTAGTTTTCGAATCATATTTAGAATAGAAAGAAAGAAAATTATCTACACCTCACCATATCATAACGACATATAGTTAGCTAAGAACTAGGATTACTAATTGAATGTATGTACATAAGTTTAAACATAAAACTGTTAAACGGCGATGACGAACGAAAAATTCAATACTGGCGACGACATCGAAAATTACCAAGCAACCTGCCTAAGTGAAGTGAGGATAGCGATATCTGTACTCAAGCTTAACAAGACTGCCAGAAATGAAGGCCTTTCAGCCGAGCTTTATAAAGCCGGCGGAGATGACTTGGTAAGTAAAATCTACCAACTCGTTATCCAGATCTGGTCGGATAAAAGTATAAATGGAATCTCAGCATCTTTAGCCCGATCCACAAAGGGGGATTACAAGATCCTATTTGCCGTATTATGTGAATGCCTGAAATCGTTTACCAACAACCTGATCGGCCTTTATTAGTGTGGTTTTAGGTCAAGAAAGTCCACAATTGATCGAATTTTCAGACTTCATCCTGGAAAAACTCCAGAACTCCAAATCGATACCACCACCTACCTATTCACCGGAACTCGTCCGTCTTTGCAGGATGACGATGGAAAATTATCGCTGATCCATTAGGGTCGAAAACGATCGATGCACTGTCATGTGACTTCTTTAATTTGATTCTTGAGAGAATAGGAATCAACGTGATATCCCTAGTATAGAGGAGGAAGCGGCTAAAATGAGTTTAGCAGAAATATTTAGTATATGCTGTCAACCTGAAAGGACGCACAACATCGACGAATTGGACAGAGTATCACCATTGATAATTTGAGGTAGATATTAGTACGGGACTTTATTTGCCTCGGCTGACTTTAATGATGTAAGACACGTTGCTCATCTTGGGTATACAATCTGACATCGACATCTGGTAAAAAATCAAACCAAGAACTAGTCCAGAAAAAAACATTTCATCGTGCAAGTTGTAATACAACATTGTAATAAGAGCCTATTGGTTCACAGCGCTGAATTCGCCAATTTCGACACGCAAGTCATCGCAAATTTGTTTGGCCACACAGGACACGAAATTATATAAATTTATACATCCCATCCTGAAACAACGAAGGTAGTTTATGCAAAAACTGCGCTAACTGGTTGGTTAAGACGAACCAATAAAAGTGAGACCTATCTCATGACCGGGGATATAGAGTATGCAATTTAATAGGCAAAAAAACAACATAAATAAATTCGAAACACGAATTCTAAATGCTACGAAATAATTCTCCTTCTCGAGTAAAAACAAAAAAAAAATATTTCAAATAATTATTTAAGAGTCAAATAAGACACTCAGTGATAAGTTATCTGATCATCGTGTTGTTTGTATTCTTTTGTCTCAATGTTAGCGAATTGATCCTCTAATTTTTGTTTTTCATTTAAATTCATTTTTATTTCGTAAGTTTTATTTAAATATATAAATTTGTTTTACCAAAGGATGATGATTGCTGTTTAAAAATGCCCCCAAAAATTTTAGTTGCTTTTAAACTATTCATTTCCTTTTCAGCAAATAAATTTTGTAAGAATAACAAACGAAAATATGTTTAAATAGAAAAAGTAGATAAGAAATATTTATAGTTAGATTTTTTTTCAATAAGAAAAAAAAAAGTAATTTAACAAACAACGCGAAAAGCATTTTTCATATGTACAGCCATGAACGTTTATTTAAACTTAAATAAAAATAAAAAAATAAATCGAAACAGAAAAATTGGAGGATCAATGTGAAGTGTTATTTAGAGAATAAATTTAATTAATCAACTTGAATATATATTTTAAAAGTACATGCACACAACAACAACAAATTTAATGCTAGCTAAAATTGTCGTGCAAAACCAATTTGTGTTAAAAAAAAAGAATTTCTATACTTTGTCTAAAACAAAAATTAAATTACTTAATTATAAACTTACATTTTGTTTAATCTACTGATGGATTTTGGGTTAGTATTTTTTTTATTAACATAAATAAATCAAGAGAAAAAAATATTAATATTTGTTGAAATAAATGTAAAGTTTTAGTTACATAGGGTGGCGATATATTTGAATCTTAATTTGTAGAATGTGTCAATGTTTAGAAAAAAATGTTTATTAGTTTATCAAGCATGTGAGTACGTGCTAATTTTATTTAGCTGATCTAATAAAAAAGCAAAGACGATGGCAAAGTGCTCTCAAAAAGTTACCAAGAACTATAATATGAAGCAAGTACTTGATGAAGACATGTTTTAGCTAGGGTCTTGTGAATGGCGGCAAGTATTTCCAAGGCTTCAGTTTTTCACTTTGTGTTCGACAATCTGTCAATCTGTTTCGATAAAATTCGGGCCGAATTTTTAGAGTGGTGATATGTGCGATTTCTCTAATTATATCATTATTTAAGTCGCCACATAAAAAATTAATATTCTAGAGTAGACTGGGTCTAACACCAGTAGCAACATCGACTTCTATTCTAAGGATACTAAATTGTTTCACTCAGAGCTACAAAAAAATGTGCTGTTAAGGCAAACTGATGGTGTTCAGATCATTTAGGAAGAATTTACGTAGGTTTTTTTTTCTGATCATCAAAACAAACTTTAACATTTATCAACCGATTGACTTGAGTTTTCAAAGCGTCAATTTAGTACATTGTAACAATGAATCGCTTCACGAAACAGTGACGCTTTAAAATGAAAATAATTGTTTAGTTGTGTTAACTAGTATCCTTGTTTGGTGTCGAATTTTTTTGAGCACAGGAGATTGGATCGCCAATATGCCTTTTATCAACGTCCAAGTCGTTGGAATAAACTAGGTGAAGCGTTTAGAGAGAGTGTTGCTTAAAACCGACTTAATAAATATTGCCGACAGACCGTCCACGTGGCTCGAATGGTTGGAACTGAACCTGATTTTTGGAAGCAAATTCGCACTTTTTGGCGCCGTTAACAAGCCAAATTGCCAAATGAAAATTTGGGGAACGCAGAATCCACATGAGATCCAAAACCATCATTGAAGTAATTTTTTTAAATAAAACGAAACGGTCGATGGGAATCGATATTGGTGGATGTTGGCTTACTATGTCTGCCTACAAATACGTTAAAGAAGTCTGAGTTACTGGTTTTAACATGACGGTGTGCCACTAAAAATCAAACAATGCGTTTTTTTCTATTTTTTCGTGGACGTGTACTGTCAAAAAATTCTAACGTGATTGCCCACCAGATGTCCAGATTTCACACCTCTGGTCCCAAATTCAACAAGCGTGAGTTTTCTGCTTGTGTTCGCAACATGCTAAATGAATATTTTTTGCCGGGTGAGTGAACTGAATTCATTTTCATAACTCCGTGGTAAAAATGATTTTTGACCATTTTTTTCACGCTGCCCTAAGGGCCAAGCCCACCGTGTACAAAGCAAAACTCACTATTGCCGAATTCGGCTCCTGAACTTATTTTTGTCTGGTTGTTTGAAATACATAGTGTACGCCAGGAAGCCTCAAACCATTGACGAGCCTAGGCAAATATTCGTGCAGTAATCATCGAGAACGCTAAAATAGCATATATTCCTTTTACCAATACCCCTTGTTGTATTCAAAAAAAAGTTCAATAAATTGTAAAGAAGAACCAAATTAAATAAAATGATGTCGTAGCTATTTTAAATTTAGTGAAAGTTTTTTGTGTCTGTCATTGTTATTTAGTCACGGAAAATTGCAAGATGACACATCGAATATCAATTGTAAGAATCTAGTACCGATATGGTTTAGAAAATGTCGTTAATTTTGGTCACCTTTTCGCCGATTAATTGAGAAATTTAAGGAGATTTGGTTAATTAAACACAGAGGAGAATCGTCAGTGATCGTGCAAAAGAAAATTGCAGCAATTAGTTAAATCGTTGAACAGAGTACTTTTACCTTTATTAGCCTTCGTTCTTCACAACTGATACATTTACGATGCAGTTTACCGAGAACATTGACTAGTAATTCGCATTTGCCATAAGAAAAGATAAAGTTGATAGTTGATAGAGGCACTGTTTGGTGACTGGCGAATCAAAATGAGGCGTCACTATTCCAAAACGCCATCAAACATTTTGGTAAATGGATTAAAAAGTGCCATCAGGCTTCGATCAGTATATTTCACAACTCCAAGAATAGTATAATTACATTAGATTGATAAAAGAGACCCACCCCAGGCAGGAATCTCATGTTGTGTAAACGGACAATAACAAATGAATCGAGAAACTATGGCCTATATGAAAAATTAATGATTTCTATTAATTAAAATCTTATTTACTTATTAAATTTGCTGATTATTTAATCGGGTAACTCGAATGTGTGTATATAAAATTTAATGTCGTGTTCTTGAATAAACAAAAATATTTTTAATTACTTGAGCATGATATCAAAATTTAAAACTTCTACGCCACCCTATGCATTCTAAATGTAATACCAAATAAACAAATGTTTTCACAATTTTTTCACTAATGATGTCCATGCTTTAAATATAAATAATTTAAAATGTTACTAAATTTAAAATCATGCCATCCTCTGATAAGTCAAATCTACCTAAAAATGGATAAAAAAAAATCAACAATACGATTATGAAATTTATAAATTTTAATCGATTGTAGATTTCCTTTGAATTCCTATGCAAATTATATACTAATGCGATTATTATAAAATAATATTTTTATATGAACAAAACTAAACTAAAAACATTATTAATAGTACTCAGAATATACCTTCATGATTTTACACTGTGCTACGCCAGTGACTGTCAACGGTACACCCTGTGCGGTTTCGACATTTTCACACATCGGATTTAGGGTCATCACTTCAAGTGATAGGCGTTGAACATCTGTGACCAGCCACCATGCCCATGCCCAGCCACCAACGATGGTGCGTTTCTTTGTAGATCCACAACAGCCACCTAGAAAACAAAAATTAATAAAATGTAAAAATTAATAAAAATTTTAAAATATTAAAACTATTTGCTTAATTTATTTATAATTGTACATATTTTCAAAAATGTTCCTTCCCTACTGTACCGGGCAGTGCAATTCCACCATATTGTACCAAAAACGTCAGTATGTCACAAACACTACATAAAACTCAGCTCACTGTTAAATGGTCGGTTCCCAACGACAGTGACATTGGAATTGAACATGGCTTTTTCGGCTCAAAGAGTGATTTTCTTTCGAGAATAATCCAACTCTTATTTACTCTTTAATATAGAGAAAGCTTTTCTTCTCATTTGTATATTTACCATCAACAATTTCTTCTTCTTTTTCGTTTTCTGTGCAGAACTTAAAGCAACACACACACGATTCGCAGGAAAGAGAAATTATGACAAACAAAGTAGCGCGCATTGATGTTCAGATAGCTTAACGCTGATTAATAGAAAAGAAATATGTACTAGTAGGTACGTGACACGGCACAGGTGGGTATGGAACTGTATAAAAGCTGGAAACCAGCACAATAGTGGCGTGAGGACAACTCACCTAAAAAGAAAATGACATTTTGCACAGAAGCACAGCACTTTTGACAGGTGTCACAAATTGTTGAATACAAGTTCAGTTCGTGATTCATCTTAACCTCATTATCGTCGGAAGTGCGTTTAGGTGAGAGCAGGGGAATATTTTTCCTTTTAAAAGTAAGTTATTTCGATTGACGGCGAGATATCCGCTGATGCAATTAATTGAAACACGTTGAATGCGTCTTCGAAGCAATTTACAGGTTTTATGAATCGTGCGAGTATTGTTTTTCTTTTCAAGTTGTTGCGGTTGTTTGAAATGTCAATGACCAGAGAATTAACACTTATATGAATCAGGTGCAATTAAGGCAATTATGCAATTATGGACCGTGTATTGAAAATCATTTTCAAGGTTTTTTTTTATTTGAATAAGAGGTAACAATATGATGTGGCACTACTGCAATGATGTATATTTTCCATAAACTGTCTGCCTTGAAATACACAACGGAGCACTATCATTTCAATTTATTATGCTTCCGAATGGGTGCCACGTTGAATAAATTGAAAAGCATCATCCACATTCCTGTTGACAAAATTGATGTACAGACCATCGAAATCAGAAATTCCTTAATGAATTGTGCTCTTGATGTTAATGTGTTAATGAATACCTAACATACGAAAAGATGAGAGATAGGTTGTTAAGAAAGTGTAGCTAGGTTGCTACCTTGCCAACAAAATTTGTACATCACTTTTTTACTAAGGCCAATCTTTGACGTAGAATGGGCCATAAAGGCTCATTTAAAGTACAACCTGCAATTGTATATGGCTAACATGTGACTAACAAAACCAGTTTGAAGTATTGATCAACTTTTTATTAGTTCTCTGGCCAGGACTTTCAAGCTGTCGAAGAACTGTACTCCCATGCGAGCGACGACACAAAGGTTATGATTTACAGACTAAATTTCTTTTTCATCGCAGAAGCTTCTTCAAGTCATTAGTGATGCTGATACCTATAGCCTTTCAATTATGTTTCTTATGATGTAATATTTGGTAAATACCACGACAAGCAACGGTATATGGCTTTATTGTCTATGTCACGCCACATGCTACGGGTTATTTGGTGGAGCAATCCTTGGCCTTGTACCATTGTTCTTAGCCAATCTAATCGTGACACCCTTAATAAAGCGATGCATGTTGAAGTCCGGTAACACTTGTCCCTCCGATACTAATATATTTAGATCAGAGATATGGATCTGCCCAGTTTATCTTTCTTCCAACCCAGCAGAAAAGATCCTAGTGATAGTGATACCATTTCGCGTCTACCAGGCTCGAGTGCTTGTTTGTGATAGAAAAACTGCTGAAAAAAGTGGACAAATATAAGTGAATATTGACATCGAGCAAGGAAATTGGTGATTGACCCCGGAAACTGTTCCAGGAGGTAACGACCGATTTGTATTAGCTAAATGGGTTCCTAATTTTCATCGAAAGATCATCTTCAGCGATGAGGCCCATTTCTGGATGAATGGATGCGTCAAGAAACAAAATTGTCAAATTTGGGACGATGCCAATCGAATGGGTTTCAAGAGTTCGCATGAGTTCCAAGAAACAAAATTATCAAATTTGGAACGATGCCAATCCACATGAGTTCCAAAAGCGTCCAATGCATCCCGAAGAAGTTAATGTTTTGCATGGATTTTGGGCTGGCGTATTCATCGATCCATATTTCTTTTAGAACAACGTTGACCAGGCCATTACCGTCAACGGCAAGCAAGACGAATGATTTACCAACATATTTTAGCCTGAATTGGACGATATGGACACCAACGACATGGGATTCCGGCAGAAAGGCACTCATGCCACACAGCAAATGCAACAACGGAGTTGCTGGATGAATGTTTTGAAGTTGAAATAGAGGTGATTTAAATTGACCACAGATATCGTGCGGTTAGACTTTTCCTTATCCGGTTTTCTGAAGCCACAAACCACAGCGGCCCTCAAAGCCAACATGCCATCCGTCCAATTCAGCCTGATTTATGCGCCAGAGTCCCAGAGAAGTCGCGGTGTACATTTGAACGATGTTATTAAATAAAATACCCTAAAGTATGAAGATCACCCAATTCGACCAACCAAGAATTCATTATAAGGCTCGTCTAATTGTCACGGATTTATGTGAGCAAGAAACAAATAATCGCTTTTTTTGAACAGAACATCTGTCAGCAAGTTTTGAACCTCTTGCCCGAAAATTCAAAAGAATCCCCCATGTAAAAGCCATACAAAAAATCCCAATTATATGGAATGGGTAAAACTAAACTTTAGCCAATGGAAATAAGAGTACAACAATTAAAAATTTCCGACCTTTAGATCATCAAAGACATTTTATTTTTCGAACGATACTACCATCATTCTGCACAAAATTGATTACAAAAACATTTTTGGGACAACAAAACCACCTTATTTTTATAGTTTTAGAGATGACATACTTATGCGAATACCTTTCTTTATGAATATCATGCATAATTGAACTCGACGAAAAAGAAGAAAACATAATTTTCAATTGGAATCCATGCATCTTTTAGGCATCACAATTAGCCGGTAAACTATGTTCATTTTTAAGAGCTAAAATATATTTTACAGCTACGCAAATCCCTTCTCTTGTATAAAGCACAAGGATGATCTTGTATTGAATAATGTTCTCATATCTAGAGTTTGACCCTAAAACAGCATCTGGCTGGGTTTCAAAGACAATCTATACGCGTTATAGACAATTCTTCTCGTATTCTTAATACAGGTAAAAGCTTAGAGAAATCATCCTTCATCTCACTTGAGAGCAAAATCATACGCAAATATATGAAAATCGGACAAACGCGAAACATTTTTCTAATAAAAGTTAAAAATAAAAACAGATGTCGCGCTTACATATATGTAAAAATAAAACAGATTTCTGAACGCCAAATAGTAAGTTTTTGTAATACCCATGAAATGACTTGTCAGATTCATAATTGGGCTCATAAATATCCATTTCTTAGCAATGACAGAGACTGCATTCATTGAACCTGATAAAGACTGATTTATACTTCTTGTCCACCAGTCACACATACAAGATCGTGTAAATACAAAACAAACTCAAAGTTACATTATCTATATAGTATCGAGTTCAAAACGTAGAGAAATACAATCCTATGACAGGTGTGATTTAATCCCCAACAACAACCAAATGGACAAGAAAATGTATTTTTCCCTCCTATCACAACCGGCAAAAGGTGATCATACAGGAAAAACCTCTATCTTGAACTTGAGCCATAAAAACGCCTCAATGGCCAGTGGCTGGTGGAGAGCTGGAGTAACAACAACAACAACAAAAAAACACTTGAATACCAACATGCAGAGGAAACCCACATCGACGAAGCACCGAAGAAGAAAGCTCTTTCTCCCGCTCTCTGGATTCTTCCGATACTCTTCCAACCAACTTCTTTGAATAATATTTAACATTTACCTCTGTCCATCGCGGCGATCAGTTCAATTGCAGTCGTCATTCGAAAAGATACTCAAATCTTGAGTCCCGCTTCGGTTACCAGTATTAAAACAAGCCCCGTACTTACAAACAAACTAAATTTCTCTACATATATTCGATTTTAACGTGAACAGATACCTTCGCAGAAGTAAAAGAAACATCGTTCTAAAATAATAACCGTGCGGAATATCCGTCAGCAATGCAGTGGTAATGAGTGTTTCATTCAATCACAATATTAAAAAAAAAAAATATTCTAGATCTATTGCCATTAAAAGTATCTCCAACCATCCATTCGAATTGGCAATCATACAGCACAGAAAAAAACAACAATAAAATCCATAGTTATAAAACAAATAAAAAATCGTTGAAAGAGAAGAATACCAAGCGAAAAGGAGTGGTGTATGAAAGTGTCGTGTTCCACATTCGAAAAAGAATGGTTGCGTCGATGTATCTCGTGCCCTCCTCGGTACGAGTGTGTTGTCCACTACATTTGGGGTTGTGATTCGGTTTTTCGTTAATGGTTTCCTTACCACATACGGCATAACGGTCATAAAAGTGTGACGAACAACGGTATTCTCGTGACGTATAGAAAAGTAAATGTGTACTACAAAAATAAACCGGAAATCATTTGCAAACAGTGTTGCCAAGTGCTGTCGAGTGTTCTACTTTTGATATTTCTTCAAAAACCTGATGGATGGCATTAGCAATTTACATAGTCGCGAAAACAGATTACAAAATCTACAATACTAGTGAACATCATTATAATTCTGAATTTTATGTAACACAACCGAGAATACATAAATTTCACTTTTAGGTGTTAATTGTTAGATTCTCAAGTGCTTGTTTGTGTGAGAGCTATAGCCTGGTACAACGATGTTTAGATAGTGACGTGCGGGTAGTTTACATTTGAATGTGTGGGCGGTTTACCTAGTAATTAATAAGAAATTAGTAGAGCCGAAATTTGAATTATTGTTGCACACACCAGACATGAGAATTCAATATTGAACTCGAATCACTTTCGCTTCCCTTTTGTTGTTTCTTGTTTGGCTGGTATAGAGATAGTAATTTGTATGGTCGTGAGATACTCGATGAATAGGCCAAGTGCATCATGAGTAGTGAAAAAAAAGAAAGTGAAATTTGTATGGTTGGTCTATTGCCAATTTCAGTTTACATTGTTAATTTGGAGCTTTGTTATTTTGGATTTTTTTTTTTAAGACTTAGAATTATGTATAAACGTACTATACGAAGCTAGCTAAATATAATCAGGGCTTCGCATATGCTCGTAAGAGAATGCTACGGATGGCTTCAACATGTATTTTGGTTCTTTTAACCGGTCTCTTTGTGTCTTATTTACTTATTTATCTTGGGATAAATAAGAACATCAATTGAAATTGGAATTTTCGAGGTTGTAACTTTTACCTTATGACGAAAAAGGAATGAACCTGAACAGAACCTCAGACAACATTCCCCTCCAATTAGCCGGTCCCTTTTTAACTGCACCCAGTTGGGCACTTCAATTTCGTTGAGGTCGGTTTCTTCTTGTGCGCTATGACTTCCTCTTCTGCATTAGATGTCTGACTAGGAATCAAGCACTCTCTAAGCCGGAGTGTTGCTATATTATGTCCAATACGGAGTTTTTTGTAACCAAGCTTATGTCACTCTATAGCTCATGAAGTTATTGGTTAAATCTTAGCCTCCATAGCCCGTCAACGTAAAAGGGACCAAATAATTTTTCGTATAAAACAACCCAGAATTTCTTTATGAGTTAATAGCTTAGTTTACGCCACATTAAGTGGAGCTTCTTCTTCCCTTAAAAAAGCTCTTTCTGCAGTCAAAAAAATATGGAATATGGAATCTTCCAGATTCTATCAGACTTATGACGTTTATGAACATATCTTCTGCACATCATCTGGGTCTGTTCGAAAATTTGACTTTATTCTAACGCAGGTCTTAGCAATATATTTGTCTGTGCGAAGTTGTTTTTTTATGAGTAGGATCCCCTCGACAAAATCGACTCCGAACGGAAAATTTGAGTAGCTTCTCATTTTCATGACAGATCTAGGCAGTGAAAAGTCCTTGGGTGCTGCTATTTTTAAAATTACAATGATGACGGCAAACAATTATTATCTACTTAATTTTATCTACAGCTATTGTCCGATATTTTTTTCCAAAGTTGAATGAATTAAATGTTAATAACTAGAGGCGCTAACACAAAAAATTGTCATCGGTCAACTTTTTGCGAACGAAATTGGAAGATCACAATATCTCGCATAGAGAAGAAGTCCATTGCTCACCGTATGAGGCATTTTAACTTTTTATTTCTTTTAAATCGGTTTACAATGAGCCAAAAGTTGGATCTAATTCATCAACATTAACAGGTGACATATCTACAAATTTGTCGCACTTGTCTGTACTCATAACATATTGACACGCGACAAAATTGCCACTAGATAAAATAAAACTAAAAATTTGTCGTGACAATTATATGACAATTTCTCATTCTCACATTCGACATTTGAAAATTTTTCGCGACAATTGTCTTATTTAGTCATGGTATTAATAGAATGATCACGATTTCTATCAAAAAATGCAGCCTCACTTTCGGTCGGTGTATCAATTTTTACTACAGATCCTGAGCTTCTAGTTGTTGTTGTTTTTAACCCAACAATAAAAATAATGAAGAATAATATGTGTTTGTCAATTCGACGGAGAATAGTTAAAGAATTAAGAACGTTTGCAAGAATTTGAATTTCATGTTCTCCATCACTTTTACTTGGAGAAAATTGTTATTATTGTTGACCTCACTTGTCACTTCACTATGAATTCTTGTCCGAAACCAAAGAGTAACAACATAGAGTACGCATCAGGGCTAAAAATGTTGTAGCCGTTTCAGACGCGGCGGTAAGTACGAAGGGGAAAATTCGTAACAATTCTCGAAAAATTTCAAACAATTCATTGTCATGATATTTTTGTTATGATACGAAATTTGGACAATGGTCACACATTTTCCGAAAATTCTACAAAATTGTTAAATTTTTTATAGGGCAGAAATTTCAAAAATGTCAAGTTGTCATCTGCCATCTGTTGTACTTTTTAATTTTTATGAAATAGGGCCCTTCCTTAGTAGGGTTATGAGCAACTGGCACTCACTGTAACCTGTCATGCATGGGATTACTCACAAATTAACAAGATTCGAATTATAAGATTGAAGCCGTTAATTTGTCTAAGGACATACACCTTTGGATGCTGGCTTGTGTTCTGAACTAAAATGCTCACATGCACAAAGTTGTATTATTAACAAACAATACCCAACAATTGAACATAAATATTTAATTTGGATCCACAATAAACCTGTAGATTTGCATGAAACATGAAAAAAATAAAAATTGTTGGTACAAAAGACTCAGGGCCTAACATAAAACATTTAACTGTTATTTAAAAATTCAATCGAAGTATTCATCTCATTTAAATAAAATTATATTATTCACATTCAATTAAAACAAGATATAATTAAAAAAAAATCTCGATAGCAGAGCGTAGTTTCGATCTACGGACCTCTGGGTTATGGGCCCAGCACGCTTCCACTGCGCCACTCTGCTGGTCGGAAATTGTTTGCCAAAAGCACAACTGATCGTTTTTGCTTATCGGATGCAATTGTAATAGCGTGGCTAGCTAATATTTTACGTGGATAATAAACAATTCTGAGTTGTAATAACTATGCATCTTTATATTTTAAAGAGTATACACATCGAGCAGATGAAATATTTTTAATTTTGGTGTATTCTTAAAAAAATATAAAAAAAGGGGGAGTAGAAAGAAACCCTTTTTTTCTGTATGCCTTGAGTAATCTATATGTCGCCCTGTAAAGGTCCTAACTAAAAATGTCCTTAGAAAGACTTATATTTAAAAAAACGTCATGATTTATGATTAGTTGTCATTTTTTTTTGAGCGCACACGACAAATTGACACCAGCAAAGATAAAATACGCCACATATTACAGTTTTTCTTGGATAAAGCAAAAACGCGAGGTAGGGGACTGAAAATGTTAAAAGTGCAGTTTTGGTCGATTACGTTATGATAATTTCAAAGTCAAAGACGCACCACGTATTGTAAGGATAATTATTGGAAATCTATATAAAATCATGGACATCGTCGAGTCTGGCAGCTAGGTAAGCATAGTTTCGATTGCCCTTTTGATGCATCAACCTAATAGTCAGACCAAAAGTGGATTACCTCATTTTCCTGTCGATGAACAATTTTGCTGTTGAAAAAACCAGCTCAAGAGAGGCCTGTGAAAAAAAGACTTTCCCAGTTTTTTTTTTGACAATAGGGACGAGGCATAATGGAATTAGGGCCAAAAGTAAAAAAAGATCCAAAAGTAATAGATTTCTTTTTACTACACCTATATAAAGTCTCAGATTTCCAAATGGGTATTAAAAAATACTTCATTTCCCATATAATTGCAAGTTTTGCGACGGACTAATGAGTTTGTCGTCATACAAAAATATAAAAAATAAACACATGCTGTGATGGTAGAACATGTTCGGAGAATGAAATCGAAAATTGGACTTCTCTTCTTCATCATAATCTGTCAACGTGAGCGGGATTAAAGATTTTTGAAATAATAGACTGACTCGAGTCTCCCTCTCTCTACGCTACGTTCTACAGAAGCAATGACTTCTTCTGTACCCACTGTACAACGTCTTTGTGGATGCGTATTATCATTTAGAGTAAGCGTGGTGCGAAAACGTTCCATACCTAATCGATTTAAATGCTCTGACGGACGATATGTTGATCGTAAAATGAACGTAGTGCACTATACCTACGTATTTCAAACAGAACTTTCTAAATAAAGAATTTGGAAGCGTTTTTCAGGCGTCAGTCTATTAATGTTGAAATGAAAAACCAAACTAAAAATAAATCACTTGACAGCTGATAAAATGGTCTGGGGAGACCAAGGATTTTTTAATCCGCTTTTTATATAGTCCATTCTTCAGCGTCGTAGTCCTGAACTAGTATGAGCAGGTTCTTCTTAGTAGTTTCTGTTAAAGCTTTGTTATCGGAGAACAAAGAGCCGAGCCATAAAAAATACTTTGCAATGTTACGACTTTCGATTGTCAGGTTCCGTCCCTTCATCAATTTTTGGCGTTTCGCTTTCTTTTGACGCGGCGATGAATTTTGTTGAGTAAGATAAATGAGATAGAGATAAGATATCGTCGGCGTATGTTAGTAGCAAAGCATTATGGATGATTGTGCCCACAGTGTTACCTTGAAATATAAGCACAATCCAGGAAGAACAATAGCGAATATATGAAGTATAATTTTTAATCGTTCCCTGGAACCAGGCACTTTTTTAGATGATTGGAAAACCTCCTTTATAATACCCATTCACAAATCAGGCTCTAAAAACGAAGTTAGTAATTACCGTCTAATTTGCAAAACTTTGTATTTAATTTTAGAAATCAGAAAGTGTTGGTTTATTTTCAGCATCTGAACATCAGTTGTGAAGTTTCCTTTAAGAACCAAGTGCCCAATCAGGTTATTGGTATCAGGTATCAGACGTCCACATATTTCGGCAGACATGATCTTGTAGGCGATGTTCAGGAGCCTTTTTCTTCTGTAGATGGCGCTGTTCAGAGTGTCTCCTTTTCTGGATCAGGCCAACGATGATGAGTTTCCAATCATCAGACAAACATTCGTCGGACTAAATGTTTCTAATGAGTAGGTTTTTTAAGCTAAAGTTTTGATCCTGCTTACTTAATTTCATTTGGTTTGAGTAGCTGATAATTTTGGCTATCGTCGCATTGAATGTTTTGTTCTGCCTGACTATTGGAGATTGTTCGTTATCGCCGTTTAACAATCTGTAAATGCGGTTGATTTATATTCTCAGCATCGATTGTGAATTAACTATACTATTTCGCCTTCTGGTCTTGTATCTTTGCCGCTTTGCCGCTTAACACTTTGATATGACCTACATTCCAAGAAGAGCAACTTTTCAAGCAATATTCGTACAGATATTTGTATTTGACACGATTAATAATGTCCCCAATTCTTGATCTACGAATCAATAAACAGTTTTGTATATAATCATGCTCATCGTTACCATAAGATCATGGAAGCAGAGCAGTCCGATTGTTTACTTCTTACGCGATTAGAGCCCAGATCCACCCACTCGACTTGGTCACCCGGTATGTAAATGACCGATTTATTGTGCTTGGAAATAATTTTATTCCAAACAATGGTATTGAATGACAATCGAAAAGAAATTTTGCCGTAATAATGCAACTTGGCTGCCTGCGCAATTGTACACAAAGCAAAGGGGGAAGAGGGTGAAGAAGATAACCTGACAATTGGATCACCACGTTGGTGATTGTTATTCGTGGACATTGGCCCGCAACGAGTGACGGAAGCACCGACCACTGCCAACGAGCGCAATCTGCTGGATGACATGAGTATGTAATGAGCAACTAGTTGATATGCAGCGAGGATTGTGTTTTTTTTTTAAATCAAAGTTACGACACTTTTGGACTGTTACCAATGTGGACAGCTTGAGAATTCGCAAAAAAAATATCTTTCATCTTATGTTATTTGGAATTTATGCGAATAGATTTTTGTTTGTAAGATAAATAGATTGATTTGGGTCATTTCAAAGCTTAGGCGTCTCTGATGTCGTCATCATTGGCTGTGACATCAACATTGTTATTGGGGATTGGCCCAATGTTGATGTTGATGTCGACGTTGTTAGATGTGTCATAGACTAAAAACGTAGACACTAAGAATGGTTGAAAATAATAACTCTACATTGTTATTGTATCACACAATGATTCCCCAAAGTAAGGCTACACCTAATTTTTTTTTAAGAACCCTGGTCTACGCAGTGGCATGTATATATTTTTCAAAAGCCATCATAAATCATGACATTGCCCCATCACAACATTGTAACTCAACAACTGATTTCCCGTTTTAGAATCCACTCATCAACATGTTGGCATATAGAAATACAATCCACGCAACATTTGATTCGTCATCGATATAAGTACATGCACAAACCAAACTCGTTTCCTATCGACAATCTTTCGTCAAATTTGGCTTACCATACACCAAGAGAGGGCTAAGTTGTATCCAATACATACACCAAAGTTAAGTCCAAAGATGAGCAGCGCAATTGTTGGTGCTGCAAACGCAATAGGTGGCGCGGTGAGCGCCGCAACAAGCATTGGTTGGTTCGTGCCAATGTTGGTAGCGGCCATTGCATACTTTCAGTATGAAGAAATAATGGATCCAGAGTCGAGAATCATTCCATCCGACGAAATCATGGACCACTATGATTTTATAATAGTTGGAGCGGGGTCCGCGGGTGCAGTAGTGGCGAATAGACTGACAGAGGTCGAAAATTGGAACGTCCTTCTTATCGAAGCTGGTGGTGATGAAACAGAAATATCCGACGTACCCTTAATGGCTGGCTATCTACAGTTGAGCAAAATGGACTGGAAATACAAAACAGAACCCTCGGGAAAAGCGTGTTTAGGTGAGTCATTCGAAACACCATAAAATCAAATAACCAAGATTTAAAAACACACTCTATTTCCAGCTATGAACAATGGTCGCTGCAATTGGCCACGAGGCAAAGTCCTCGGTGGATCGAGTGTTCTCAACTACATGCTCTATCTCAGGGGCAGCAAAATAGACTACGACAACTGGGAGGCTTTGGGAAATACCGGTTGGAGTTACCGCGACGCCTTGTATTACTTTAAGAAGTCTGAAGATAACACAAATCCCTACCTGGCAAGCACTCCCTATCACTCGACAGGGGGATACTTGACTGTGGGAGAGGCTCCATTCCATACACCATTGGCGGCAGCCTTTGTTGAGGCTGGCGTTGAAATGGGCTATGAAAATCGAGATTTGAACGGCGAAAAGCAGTCCGGCTTTATGATCGCTCAAGGTACCACCCGTCGAGGTAGTAGATGCAGTACGGCAAAGGCGTTTCTTAGGCCCGCAAGGTTACGGCCAAACTTGCATATTTCAATGTTTTCGCATGTTACTCGAGTAATGATTGATCCGGTGACGAAAATCGCATTTGGAGTGGAATTCGTTCGCGATCGAAAGATCTACCATGTGAGAGCCACGAAAGAAGTGATTTTGTCAGGGGGCTCTGTGAATTCGCCACAGATTTTGATGTTATCCGGCATTGGGCAGAGGAAGGAGTTGACAAAGCATCGTATTCCTGTGATTAAGGAACTAAATGTCGGCGAGAACATGCAAGACCACATCGGATTAGGTGGGCTAACATTTATGGTAAACCAACCCGTCTCGATTGTGGAGAGTCGTTTCCACTCGATGTCAACTGTGTTGCAGTATGCCGTTTTTGGACAGGGTCCTTTAACCATACTCGGCGGAGTTGAAGGACTCGCATTTGTAAATACAAAATACGCCAACAAAACCCATGACTGGCCCGACATTGAATTCCACTTCGTATCGGGATCGACAAACTCAGATGGGGGCACGCAACTGCGAAAGGCACATGGTCTTTCCGAAAGCTTTTACAGATCAGTCTTCGAAAAGATCAACAACAAGGACGTTTGGAGTGTGATTCCAATGTTGTTGCGGCCACGCAGCGTTGGTTCAATAAAACTTCGAAGCGGCAATCCTTTCGACTATCCCTACATATACCCAAACTACTTAGCCGACGATTTTGATACGAAAACATTGATCGAAGGCGTTAAAATCGCAGTGGCACTCTCTCGAACTAAGGCCATGCAGAGGTTTGGATCTCGAATATCTGCAATCAAATGGCCCGGTTGCCTGCATATACAAATGTTCACCGACGAGTATTGGGAGTGCATGATCCGACAGTACACAGTGACAATCTATCATCCGGTGGGAACATGCAAAATGGGTCCGTATTGGGATCAAGAAGCGGTTGTCGATCCTCAGCTAAGGGTGTATGGTATCAGAGGGCTGCGAGTTATCGATGCTAGCATAATGCCAAAACTAGTAAGTGCGAATACGAACGCACCGGTAATTATGATTGCGGAGAAGGGTTCGGATATGATTAAAGAGTTTTGGATCAAAAATTCCGTTGCCAAGAAATGAATCGTACAAGGGGATATATAATAGGTTTGATGAATACTCTTTGCTCTCTATAAGGAGTGTATGCGAACAAATAAAAGGTGTGAGATAATAGCTGAAGGTTAATATAATTTGATTAAATGCACAGGAGTGTCCTGAAATTTGAAATCATTAGATGCTTCGTGCGATAAGGTAGTATAGATTTCCTAAATTGAGTGCCTGTTTTTAAGTTAAGTCTTAGAATTTAAGAAATAATTTATAGCCCAGACTATAGTGTTTAGAAAATAAAAAAACGAATTAGATAAGGCTTCGAATAAAAGAAAAAGTAAATTTATGTGGAGTTTTACATTTATTCATATTTGTCAAGACATTACAGGATGTGGGCCCGTGTGTTTGTTTAGCATTGTGTTGCGGTGGAAGTTGACGTTAATGAATGAAAGCGGGTAAGTATAAGAAAAATTATTTGATAAGTTAGCTAAGTCACAAAAATGTAATAGAGAAACAGAATACACAGTGCCGCAGTGTGCTCAACTGACACTCAGGCAAGTAGTTTGCTCTAAGTCGAATGGTTAAATCAGTCGCTATTCGTTTGCAAAACAAAAGTGTAGTAGGACAAACAGAAAGCATAGCTCCGCGTTGAGCTCAACTGACATTGGAAAGGTTTTTTTTTGTTTTTGATGTCCAAGATATGGATCCAATACGAGATCAGAGATTGCAGTTCCTACCTTTAAAAAAAAGACATATCTTTTCCTGTTTAATAAATCATAGGCTGTCTACGCCATTCAATGATGGAAGGTTGCTGTTTAGGTTCAGTGGAATGACATTTTTCTTTCTGACTTGGGTGTTGTGGGGGTTAGCTTTCCCCTGGCCCTTCTGGAAAATTCTGCAGTACGTTTTAGAGAAGTATTGTATCGGTATTAAAATACTTTCTTTCGTGATAGCAACATCATCTGTGATAGCAACATCAGCCGCATAGGCAATTTCCAGGGATTATAGAACAACGTCCCAAGAATTAATTTTGCCCTGAAATCTCTTGGCCGTCGTACCACCAATCCGGTGTTAAAGTCATACAGATGACGCACTGCATACAAGAAAAAGGTTCTATGCCGTGTTGTACTGGCACAGCACGCCATATGTTTGGATCTAGTTTCTCATATGTGCACGGCGCACGTGCAGACCGTGCACATACCAGCCGCCCGTACCCTGAAGCTGGTGAACAAAGGTTTCTCTTTTTTTTCCTCCATGCGTCATCTGTATGACTTTATAATTTTTGGTCGTAGTTAACGTCTCCTATTGCTGGACAATAAGTAGGAAAACGGAGTAAATGTTAAGTACATTAGAAATAAAAATTCGTCGAATTTTTGGTCCTGTATGCGAGGAAGGCGTATAGAGGAGAATATACAACCGCGAACTTCATGAGCTATACAACAATGAGGATGTAGTACAAAAAAAATTAAAAGCACGTAGACTACATTAGCTTACATCGAGCGAATAAATATTAATGCTCCAGCCATAAGAAACTTCCATCCATCAGGTTCGAGGCCACGAGGAATATTAAACGTCAGGTTTAATGATCAAGCGATCGCGGAGTCTAGAGCACTTGGGCTGAATGACAGAAAGCACGTGTCCAGGATCGAAAAGGGTGGAAGGCTGCATTGTCTGAAACAGAGACCCACGGGTCGGGGCCCGTTATGTAAGTAAGTAAATATTATGATCACTGCGTGGTGCTTATAAAACTAAATTCCCGGTCCCATCAATCATGATTTATTAAAGGCAAACAATGTCTTATATTTTCTTCACTTTCTGCCTTATTGTCCAGAACTCGTGCCTAAAAGTAGCAAAATAAGATTAGGTTCCGTAAGAGCAAGCATTTGGATTTTTGTATTTGTTTGTTTTACAAAGCCAATCTTCATCAATCTCCTTAACTTCCTGTTGACATTGCGACGTTTTTTTTCCAAGATCTCATTAATTACAAGACCAACACATTTCGCCTATTCCCATTAGAATACTCCGATTTTTTTTTAATATAGATAACTCCACAAAAATGAGCTGAATGGGCCTAACAATTTACAATACACTTGATGAGTGTAACAATATACCACCAATATACTATTTTCGAGTGTAATGTAATATTTTTGTATTCAAAATCACCAGGTCAACTTGAACAATCCCTTTTGCAATTTTTTTCACGAATATGCCTCACAAACCAATTTCAACATGACGTCATGATTAGGTACAAGCATACTCGGCTAAAGTGTGTAAACAAAACCGAAACAATAAGGGGAAAATAATGTCATCAGCATTTTCGTCACCACATTGAACCCAAGTTACTCCAAACAACCCCATCGTCAGCAGAAAATTACAATTGTCCACGCAAAGGCCCCCAGCTAGCAATTAGTTTTCGTTTATCCGCGGTCGTGTTTGGTGTTCATATTCAACTCAAAAAAATCAAGAATTCTCCAAAATGGTCAGCCTCGATGGCATGATGACCATAATGCGCATGGTTCTTACAGCCGCACCCACACTGACCACTTTAATATTGCTTCGCGAAAGTATCATGCAATATCGTCCCGATATCCTCGACGTTAACCATCGAATGCGGCCGGTCGACATAGATAATCTGCGAGACTCGTACGATTTCGTTATTGTTGGTGGGGGATCAGCGGGTTGTGTATTGGCTGCAAGACTGTCCGAGAACCCTGATTTTAGTGTGTTGCTCTTAGAAGCCGGGTCAGATGAACCTTTGCTGAGTGATTTACCACAGTTGTATCCAGTTTTTCAACGTGGCCCGTTCGATTGGGCATTCACCACAGAACCCTCTGATCGGTATTGCTTGTCGATGACAAATCAGCGATGCCGCTGGCCACGCGGTCGTGTGCTTGGAGGATCAAGTGTCATCAACGCTATGATGTATGTCCGCGGTAATCGAAAAGACTATGACCAATGGGCGGAGTTGGGCAATCCCGGATGGAATTATGACAACATTTTGCACTACTTTAAGAAAATGGAAGACATACGTGATCCTCAGCTAAGGGGATCGCCCTATCATGGCGTCGGTGGGCCGATAACAGTAGAGCACTATCGTTTTAACTCACCCTTGGCGAAAATATTCATGCACGCTCTTGGCGAGATGAATTTGATCAACCCATTTGGAGATTTGAATGGAAAGACACAGCTGGGATTCACCTATCCTCATGGGACGTTGCGCGACGGCTTGCGATGCAGTGCCAATAAAGGCTATATCAGGCCTGTTTGGAATCGACCCAATTTGGATATCTTAACGAATGCCTTCGTCCACAAAATCAACATAAATCCACACACAAAGGTAGCTCATAGTGTAACGTTTGAGTATGACGATGACCTGAAGTTGCGCGTGGTCTTCGCGTCGAGAGAGGTTATATTGTCTGCCGGTGCCATACAAAGTCCTCAGTTGCTGATGCTGTCAGGTGTTGGGCCCGCAGATCAGCTCAACGAGTATGACATCAATGTTGTTTATAATTCACGAGGAGTTGGTTCGAATCTGCAGGATCATGTGGCCTTAACCGGATCATCTTACCTCATCGACAACAAAGTAACCGGCGACAAACTGTCGTTCATCATACCTCAATTGATGACAACTAAAAATGTCGAGACCTTTGTTAATAAGCGAAATGGGTTCTTCTATGCATCACCGGTTTGCGAGATCATGGGCTACATAAACACAAAGTACCAAGATCCCCGCGAGGACTGGCCAGATATACAGCTGTTTCTCGGATCGTATGGTTATACGTCAGATGGCGGAATGATTGGACGATTGGGTTCTGGCGTGAGTTTCGAAAACTACGCCGATGTTTTTGAGCCCGTGCTGTATCAGGATTCTTACATGGTTTTGCCGCTGCTGATGCGTCCGCTCAGTCGAGGAAGACTGCTTCTGCAGTCGGATAGTGCACGTATACATCCGAAGATATATGCCAACTATTACGACCATCCCGAGGATTTAGCGAGAATGGTAACGTATATTTTAGATTGACTGTTGGCGAGGGACAATAATGTTGGTATTTTCATAGGTAGAAGCAGCCAAATTCGTGCAATCCATCACGCACACTCGCATAATGCGCCATCTGAACGCCACATTGAATAGGTACTCGTGGCGCAATTGCCCCCATGAGGAGTACTTGAGTGACGGTTTTTGGCGATGTATGGCGAGGCATTATTCGCAGACGATCTATCATCCAGTGGGGACCTGTAAGATGGGTCCAAGACATGATCCCGAGGCAGTCGTTGATCCTCGATTGAGGGTGTACGGTGTGAAGCAGCTGAGGATTGTAGATGCCAGCATAATGCCAAGGCTAGTATCAGGCAATACAAATGCGCCGACTATGATGATTGCGGAGAGGGCAGCCGACATGATTAAGGAGGAGCACTTGCATTATCATAGAGGGCATTAGTTGCGACTTGATTATGTGAACGTTTTTAGTGAATTTTAAGAAATCGAAATAAAAATTG
Organism: Rhingia rostrata; assembly: GCA_949824845.1. Lineage (NCBI taxonomy): Eukaryota > Metazoa > Arthropoda > Insecta > Diptera > Syrphidae > Rhingia > Rhingia rostrata. Next base: position 114,261,275 of record OX463755.1, on the reverse strand, counting down.
GGGATGGGGACATTATCTACAAAATGTTTCGAAATGATAAGGTTTTTGTCAACGGCTGATAAACTCGAAATATAAACTTGATTTTGAAATTTTCTTGGATCTGTTCTATCTTTATCTAAAAAGTGATTTCGTGAATGGATTTGTTACCTAGTTTTATAGAGAAAGATATTTTCCTTTACTTACATTGCACCGAGATACAAGTAGAAAATCACTATCATGTTTATTGTATTTACCCAGATGATGTTAATTACCTACAACACAAATGTAAACATTTCGATACCAAAATAATTCTAGATAACTTTACAAGTATTTACTTATGTCAAGATGAAAAAGTTATGTAGCGAGATTGCATAGAATGAAGGTTTATGGTGGTTGCATACTTTCATCGAAATAATTGCTATGGTTGCTTTTAGTTGTATTGGTCGGGCAAATGCAAAGAAGATGATTTCTTTTTCACAATCGAAATGTCGATCTAAATATAAGCTGATGGTTAACAAATATATCAGTTACACAGTGGTGTAGTTTAAGCCGCAGCGCTAAAATAAATTTGTTTCGTCAAGAATCTGATTTACCGATGTGTTACCTTGTCCTAATAAATGTTTTTTTTTTTATATTTTTTATGCAAAGTTTTTCGTTTTGTCCTTTACATCGGGAATGTCCAAACTGGTCTCAACACTTGATTATATAATACCAGGTCGTTATCAAGGTTAAGCTTTGAATAATTTTTGAGCAACCAGAACAATTCTATGCTTTTAATTTTAAGTTCTTAGAATCTCTTTTTTCACGCGACTTCCATTTTAATTTTGCTCCGAAAGTCATTCCGAGATATTTCGTTTCATTTGCAAATGAGACTCGAACAGTATTTAGAAATATAGGCAAATTGTTTGTCCGTTTATACGAGCAAGTGCAGGTAGTCAAGTAGTCAAGTGCATTTCGCCAGGATTTCTTCCATTCAATAAACTTGTTGAGAGCGTATTGTAATTTCATATTGGCTACCTCTATTGTTGTCCCGACTGCTAGCATAGCAGTACGTATAGTCATAACTACTATTGTGTTGTTTTTTGTCGTATATCACGTGTGAACAGAAGGTAAAGAGTGGTCAAAGGAGGATTCCTTGCGGTAACCTTCCATTATATCTTTGAACTTCGAATATAATTCGAGGATGACGTATAGCTGATGCTAGTATCATGCCAGACATTTTGCGTGTGAATCTTAACGCTGCTATTATAACGATCGCAGAGAAGGCGGCTGAATTCGTTTACGAGAACTGGGCTGTTCAGTATAGAGCGGGGTGTTAGTTGTCATCTATTTCTTTAACTTGTATATATGAAATCGTGTAACTTTTATAATAATCTTGGAATTTTTGAGGGTATAACCTGCAGCTTAAGTTATGGAAGATTTGTACTAATACCACCAAGTTTTTTTTCACATGCAGACCACATTATCATTATAGTTGGCCTGGTTCTCTCTGTACCTATAAAAGGTTGCGTTTAGCAAACCATTAACTAAGTCTGGATGCTCAAATGATGTCATCCCCATCGAATAACATTTTTGTTACTAAATAGTTTAAAATCGAAAAGTCTTATGGTTTCCAACACACATGATATGATGGTTAACTTTCATTTTAGTCTTCTTACCTGAATTATAGATTGTTGCGCTGAGGACATTATCCCCAGAATCCCAAAATATATTCTTTTTTTTTTGTAAATATAGTGTTCTGATCTATAGTTGAAAGTCCAATCTTTTATTGTTTTGAAATTTACAAGAGCAAATTTGCTAAGTACGCATCAGCTCTAATAATGTTCATCTCGTGGCGTATTTTAAGTCCTAAAAATTTACTTTAGTTCTTTAATCTAAGTTACATTTCTTACTTTATTCTCTCTTACCGTTGAAGGGGACATGTAAAAAAACCGAGATATATCTAGATATTAGGACAACAAAAAAAAAACACGAAAGGCCAACGGCAGCTCTTAATCCCGTGGTGGATACTGATGGCTCCGTGCCCTAGGGGTATTTAATAAATTTAAACTGACCTTCCAGGTTGGAGGTTTTGCTTTTAATTAACTACCCACCAATGGAAAAAAAAACTAATTTTACGAAGCAGGCAAGCAATAGTCTCGGCAAGGACTGATTTTATTGTTGGCGATCACACTAAAAGAAGCCCTTAGATATTTCAAAGCAGAATTACTGCTATCCAGGAAATACGATGGAATACCGGCAAAAAGAGAATGAAAAACATCTACTACCGACATTGTTGATCCGAAACAGCGACAGCAAATGTGGATTTAATATAAGTGCGAGAAGGCAAGACATTAAGACATTGACGAGCGCAAGAAAAGATGATCATAAGCTTATCAGCGTCTATGGAACTAAGATGCCAAAATCGAACTGGGGGATTTCAATGCAAATGTAGGAAGCGAAGACATATTTAGCAGTATAAAAACATTCCTAAACGACAACACGTTTGGCAACGGACTTAGGCTACTTGACTTTGCGGAATTAAATGCCCCTATGGGCAGCACAGTATTTTGGATCTCTCAAAGGATATTCACCACGCCACAACAAATCAGAAATACTATTCGCAGAACGGATATCGCTTAATTTCTCCATTAATACCATACCACTAGTCGAAGAACAATGGCAACGATGTCATTAGGAGTTGGTCGGATGAAAGTATGCCTGAAGAATAGAACCTCACCATCGTTTGTCCGATCCATAAAGAAGGAGACCCTCTGAACCGCCCCAACTACAAAGGCATAAGTCTCTTCAACATCGCCTACAAGATCAAATCTACCATAATATGTGATCGCCTAGAACAGTTTACCTACAACCTGATCGGCCCTAATCAGTGTAATTTTGGGACAGGAAAGTCCATAGCTGATCTTCGTCAGATCCTGGAAAAAAAAACCTAAAAAATACAAATCGATACCCACCATCGATTTAAAGCCATATACGACAGCATTTATAGAGGAGACCTATTCAGAGCCATGTCTAGTTTTCATATACCGCCCAATCTCATCCGTCTGTGTGTGATGACGATGGAGAATGCTCCATCATTCGATACCAAACTAGGCAAGCCGATGCGCTGTCATGTAAAGTCTTTAATCGGATTCTTGAGAGGATTGTGCAAAACTCCCGAGCCAACACCAGAGGCACAGTTTTCCAAAAATACTATCATAAGCCGACGATATTGACATCATTGTTCGAACTCTACGTGATGTCATAGCCACGTTTGCGAGTATAGAGAAGGAACCGGCAAAATGGGTTTAGCTGATCATGAAGGTAAGGACAGAATGTCACCATTCACAAAAATAACTTTGAGGTAGTATGGGACATTGTCTACCTCGGCTCCGCTATTAACTCTGACAAAAACATCTCGTCAGGAATAAAAAGAAGAATTACTCTTGCCAACCGCTTTTTTTTGCGCCAAGAGAGCAATATAGCTGTAAAGCCCACACTCGAACTACTATGGAGATCCTTTACAATACCCTGATCATTCCAATTCTGCTCTACGGCGCTGAAGCATGGACCGTATCAAAAGTGGGTGAATAAACCTTTGGTTTTTGTGAGAGAAAATTTCTTCAAAAAATCTTCGGTCGCATTTGCGTTGACGGGCTTTGAAGATTAAGATTTAACCGAGAACTGTACGAGTTATATAGTGACATGCTTCTATTCAAAAAAAAATCCGGATTTAAGATGGCTGGGAAATGTAAAATGCATGGTAACCAACACTCTAGCTCGCAGAGTTTTCGAATAAAGGAAGACATCACCTTAATTGGCACGCATATTAAGAATGCGACCTCAACCAATTTGAAAAGTGCATCTGGAGGCGATTAGCTAATGACTTGGCTAATTGGGGAAGCCCATGTTCATTCTGTACTGTAGCGCCGCTTCAGTTAGTTAGTAAAGCTGTGTTAACAAGCGAAATTGCCGTATTTGAGCCGAGAAAATTCAATATCCATCAATGTAACGGCAAAAATTACTGCAGGTGGCATCATCGGACCGTATTTCTTTAGAAATATGGAAGGAGTGCGTGTTACTGTCAATGGAGATCAACAGAGCCATAATCAATGTTTTTTTGTCAAGAAATCGTCCTGTCAATTGGTAACCAAGGTCCTGTGATTTGACACAATTGGATTACTTGATATGGGGATAAACGAAATCTCTTATTTAAGTCGATAAACCCGTAACGTTTTGGAAGCCAACATAGCTCGTGTTATTCATGAAATACCAGCCGGTATGCATGAAATAATGGTCGAAAATTGGACCATTTAAGAGTCAGTCGTTGGCAACATTTGAACGGAAGCATCTTTACACCTTAAATGGCATAAATCAAACTAACAACTCAAATAAGCTCATATTGGATCATCCTTTAGAAATGAAAATAAATGGATTTGTGTAAATAATTTGTCCAGTGTTCAATGGATGTGTCCCTTATTTGTTTTATGATTTAAACAGTTACTATTGTTGGAATCGGATACATAATAAAAAATATGAAACATTAAAACTAAAATAAAATATGATTTGTTATTATTTTAAAAGTTCTACAGCACTTAAGGATTTAAGAATCATTCATTGCTATTGTGTAAATCGTCTTTCCAGTAACTCTATGAAATGAAGGGGAAATTCCCAAAATATTTACTGCTAACAAAAAAACAAATGTTTGTAAAAAGGACAATAATTCAAATATTTAAAAAGAAAATACATATTATGACGTTTAATGTAAAAACAAATTCCATTATCATTAAAACCTGCGTATATGCTAGGGCCTACTAACACAATGAACAAAAAATAAAAAGAACCATATTGTAAAAAAAGTCAAACAACACAAAAGGTAAATAATAATTACGCATTTTTTGTCTGTTAAGATAAAAGTGTTACGACTCTATAAAATGCGCATGCAGCAATACTATTCTTCAAGTGAGGTTTTTAACCGTGAGGAGACATCTTACATAGCAGTTTTCTTTTTTAAATCGGTATACGTTGACGGGTTAAATAAGTACACTTGAACGGTCAATTATATCTCCAGGTATAAGTGGCTCAAAATTGTTGTTTACATTTTTTTCTTGGTATAGTGATTTATTAAGTGAAAACCTTATTTATTTTAATAAAATAAACGCCCTAAAACTTATAAAATCTACGAGCATTCTTCATTTTTTCATGTTCTTCATTTTTTTTTGTTTACTGGTTCGACAAAAAAGAAACTATCTCACTGCTCACGATTTGGATAACTTCGTCACGAACCTATATTTATAGTTGTGTTGATTGACATTGACCGTTTTTACAAGAGGGCTTATGCTATAAACACATTAGGCGATTTTTTTGTTTTTGTTTAGAGCAGAACCTGGGTTGTCAAAAAATGTTTGTGATTTTTTTTTCGTGAGTGTGAAATATCATCGATTTTTTTGTTTGTTTTAAAGGCTTTTCGATGCCATTACGTATGGAATATAACACCTCCAAATGTCCGCCGCGGCTTCTCTGTGTGGCGTGCATCCGAAATGTCCAATTTTTCATGACTCAGTCGCATAAATCCGGTTAAATTCGAGCGATGGCATGGGTTATGATGCCTTTGAGGACCGCTATGGTTTGCTTATTCGCACAGATCTGCGACTTCAGAAAAACCTACAAGAAAAAGTCTAACGGGATCTCTGTGACCAGTTCACATCACTTCCATGTGAGATGAACATGCCCTCCAATCGCTCGTGCAGAATTTCAAATGTGGCGTTAGCTGTGAAGTACGTAACCACATGGTAATTGTATCCATATCATCCCATTCAGGCCAAAACAAGTTGGTAACCACCATGTTCAATGTGGTTCTCAAAGAAATATGGACAGATGACGCCACCAGCCCAAAATCACACCAAACAGTGACTTTATCGGGATGAATTATACGGTATTGGATCTGATGTGGATTTGTATCGTCCCAAAACTCGACAATTTTATTTGTTGACGTACCCATTCATCCAGAAATATGCCTCATCGCTGAAGTTTATTTTTCGATGAAATTGAGGTCAGTTTCCAACTGCTTCAGAGTCCATTTAGCGAACACACTTTGTTGTCTATGGTCGTTTACCTTCAGCTCCTCAATCGGTTGATTTTGGTACGGGTGCAAGCTCAAGTCACGACGCAACATTCCCAAATTTGTGGTCGCGAAAGGCCTAGTTCTTGTAAGAGACGCGGAAACGACTGCCTCGGATTCTCCTGCAAACTCGTCGAAGTTCGGGTGTTGGTTTATCGTTTACTGAACCAGTGGACACACTCCGGATTTTTACCCTCGGAAGGACTATTCTGGCGACAGTAAAATGCGTGAGCGAGCGGAATGATGCAAGAAGAGACGATTAGAGCTTACTTGGTGATTTGGCCAATTTGACAGATGTAGCTTCAACTGTCAAGGTTCGGAAGTCCCAATTGAAAGATGTTTATTTCTCTTAAATAACTGTAATGTATATTGGGGAAAATAAGTCTTTTGCATGTTCGTTCTATTGTGTGCTTGTTCTGTAACAAAAATAGCTTTGGTATTGTTTTGTTCGTGTAATCTTTAGATGGTCTTTTTGCATATGAGTTGCAAATTTGTGTCTTGTAGGTCATTGAGATGGTAAGAGTCTAGGAAAGATCTACTGCAAGTCTTCGATCAGCCAGATATTGTACATTTGAAATAAGGGAAAAATCATTCACAAAGCGAATTTCTCGTTTTTGATAGCCTGGTAATCTCAATGCATTATTTGGGTCGAACTCCATTATTCAAGGTGTACTTTAAGTTGTGCTTTACAGAGAAGAAGAAGCTGCTGTTAAGTATAACTTCGCTCTAAAATTTTATTAAGTCGACGCTGATTTGGCAATTGACAATAAAGGTTGTTACCATGATAAATCTTAATCTGAAAGTATTTCCCATTCCATTATGCAGAACTTAAGCATAATAATTCGCCAGCTACAGTGTATTCCCTACAGTCTAAACTTTTATTGTCCGTCCTATTAGTCAAGGTCTATGTAATAGTTGGACTGCCAAGCGTGGGAATTCTAGTTTAGTTACCGAGAGTAACAACACCTACGTTTTTTTTACTACCCCAACTCTTGGGAAAGTCAGACATACATCCAAGAGTATAAAACTGACATGAGAAACTTTGAAATTTTGAATTTAAGTCTTTGTCGCACAAGTATTAGTTCGTAAGCACAAATGAATGGAAAAAGTAGTATCAGGACCCTATATGCGCTGTAAATGCCAGCTATTTCAACCATTAAAGTGGGCGACAATGGCGTTAGATAACTTTCATGCAGAGTCCAAACTTCTGGGCTGAGATAAGCGTTGACTGAGAATTGAAAAAAAATTTAGATCATGTCAAGAGGATGGAGAATTTTACTTAACATTTTCAACACTTCAGTAAAGATCTAATCCAATCTTTCAATTTGTACCTTGTTCAGACTCAATTTAGCTCATCCCTTTTTATTTCAGATTTCTTCAGCAGATTTATAAATTTCAAAAACATGTCACCTGGAATAGCATTTCCTATGCCATGCTTGCAGCAGAGTACTGGATTGGGCCCAATCATGGTGTCAACTGTTCTACAAGCGCTCTTGGCTGCCCAATGTGAAATATCACCACCTGAACTCTGGCCGAAGGACTATGGACCAACGGTTTTAACAAACGGTCTGGATACTTATGACTTTATAGTTATTGGCGCTGGAAGTGCTGGATCTGTGGTGGCAAGTCGATTAAGTGAAAACCCCAATTGGAAGGTCCTGGTACTGGAGGCGGGTGAAGATCCGCCAATGGAGTCAATGGTTAAGCGATCAAAAATTCTCTGAATCCCAATAATCACTCCTTCTTTGCAGATTCCCAACTTGTTCTTTACTCTACAACATACTAAGTACAATTGGAATTATTTTAACGAACCTGATGGAAAATCCTGTCTAGGTTACAAGAACCAAGTCTGCTATTGGCCGAGGGGCAAGATGATCGGTGGCACTGGGGGAATCAATGGAATGTTGTATATTCGAGGAATTCCTCAGGATTATGATGATTGGGAGAGCAAAGGCAACCCTAACTGGGGATGGAAAGACGTTTTACCCGTTTTCGAGAAATCCATCGAGTTGGGAATGAATAAATCTGAATGCAGAGGTGGACTCATAGTTAACCCATTTAATGCAGACTATCCTGAGGTACGTCAAATGCTTTATGATGCAGCCGATGAGTTGGGAGTGCCAAGGATTGAATCTCTTAATGAAGGTTCGCACATAGGTTATACCGCTTTACCAGGAACTGTTGAAAATGGTCTTCGTAGAAGTACCGGATTTGGATACCTTGCCAAAGCCAAAAATAGGCCGAATCTGCATGTCATCAAAAATGCGTTGGTAACAAAGATAAATTTTGATGAAGCAGGACAATATGCTACAGGAGTCACATTCACATACATGAATAACCGAATAATGACAGCAAACATAGCCAAGGAGGTTATACTTTCCGCTGGAACCTTAGACTCGGCAAAGTTGCTAATGCTGTCGGGAATTGGGCCGCGAAATCATCTTGAAAAACTGCGCATACCAGTTGTCAAAAATTACAGAGTCGGCGACAACCTGCAGGATCATGTGATGATTCCTGTGTTCTTTAAGCTCAACGACAACAATATAAGGAGCGAGGAACTAAAGGATGTACTTGACGCTAGTTATAATTATCTTACAGCTCAGAGTGGACCGTTGGCTTCTCATGGGACCTCTGCAGTAACAGGACTTATTAATTCAGACCTAACATCCGATAGTCCATATCCGGACATTTTATATCACAACGTCTTCATGGCAAGTGGCTCCAATGGCATGGAAGTGTGGAGTAACGTGACTCTTATGTCTGACCGATTAGCTCAAGGTTTGCTTACTGTAAACGCTAACAAACATATTTTGTTAGTGTATGTAGTTCTGCTAAGGCCGAAATCCAGTGGCACAGTGCGTTTGCGAAGTAATGATCCGAAGGATCCGCCAAAGATATTCGCAAACTACTTAAACTCTGAAGAAGACGTCGAAACCCTTTTACGTGGAATCAAGTTCCAAATGGAAATGGAAAATACCGCCTCCTTTCAGCAGCAAGATGGCGAAATCCTTCAACTTGACCTGCCTGAGTGTGATCTGTTTCCATTCAAAGGCACAGAGTACTGGAAGTGCTATATGAAGTACATGACCTATACATGCTATCATTTGACGGGTACTATCAAAATGGGTCCTGACTCGGACTATAGCGCTGTTTTGGATTCTCGTCTACGTATGAAAGGGATTCGAGGATTGCGTGTAGCTGATGCTAGTATAATGCCAGACATTGTGAGTGCGAACACAAATGCTCCGACTGTTATGATCGGAGAGAGGGCGGCTGAGTTTGTTATGGAGGATTGGGGCAATCAATATCACACGAGTTGTTAGTTTAAGTGGTTTCGTAATTGTTTTTGTAATTTTATGGCAATGTCCAGTTTTTTTTACTAGGAACTTAGAAGCCAATAGAAGGCGCCTCAGGCTGCAAGTAACTTTGAGAAGACACTTTAGGAGAATTAATCGCTAGACGAATAAAAGGGTTTATTTTAATTATTTTATAAAATTTAGATTAAGATCTACTATTAAATTACGAAATGATATAAGATGACATTGATGACTATGAATAATTAAAGTAAATAAAATACATATCTACATAATACAACTTTTTTTAAACCATGAGTTGGGAGTGTAAATACTTTTCTCTGTTTTGGAGCCTTTCATTTGGTCTCTCTTAACTCGTATTGTACAGAGCGATTTAATTGCTTTTCAGAAAACATGTATGTGTATGTATTGTCATGAGAAAATTTCCAGCCGAAGGAAAATTTCCGAAGGTGACAAAACCTGCTTGCGAAAATCTGACAACATCCGTAGTAACACTGTCGCACACACTATTGAAGTGAAAAGATATGTATTAGGCCTTATATGGGCAGTAACGTTAATTTTCTTGTTTTTCTTTCCGCATTTTGCAGATGCGGATGTAAATACTCATATCCTGTAGATCTTTCTAAGAGGTCCGATAATACACACAGAATTTAATTTTGATACTAAATTTTTCATTTATACAGATTGGCGTTATGTATGGCGTAGGACTCTCTTATTGAAATTTCAAATTACCGTTTAGAATTGCATTAATACACCTCCCAATTTCCTCTTTGATGATCGTAGGCTTGTTTAAATACACCTTCGATTTGAAAAATTCCAATCGCGTTAAACCGCAAGATCTGCATGGTCAATTCTTATCGCGAAAAACAGCAGATTACATGATAAGGAAATGACTTATGCAGTAAATAAATTGTTTCTTTGGCTGTATGGCATGTGACACCAACATGGTGAAACTACATGTTGGTCACATCTTTATCTTATTATCATGCCTGACCAGCTCAAAATCCAAACCAAACAGTCACGCGTCGTGGATGCAATTGCGGAAAATACTCCGACTTTGAACGATTCGAAGGATTTTAGCTTCAAGGTACTCTTCCGAAAAGCTGTTCGGAATATTTCACAGCAAATTTTGTAACGCATCCCGGGTACACTTAGATAAATTTTTCATGCATTTTTTGACAGCTAAGTGCAATTCTTTTTCCGATCTCCTCCGACACAAATTCTTCGCGGAATTTATTTGAATTGTAGTGAAGTGATATTTTCTCCGATGGCACCATACCTCGAATGGAATTTCAACCGCCGACGAAGTATGCGTTGTTGAAAATGTTCCGCTCCGATGGATACCTTGCTAGTGCAGATTGCCTACCAATCTTCCTTAGGTGAGGCGAACTTATAATATACATTTATAACTTATAACTAGTTCTACACCTCCAAGCATATGAGGAGAAAGACAACTTAACTAATATTATGACATAGCACACTTTAAATAGTAACGTCATTTTTATATAGTAACGTTAGAAAATATTCAGCGGTTGCTTGAACTTAAAACACAAGCCAAAAAGTATGCAGCAATATTTTATACTCTAATAATTCCAATTCCACTCAAAACAAATCTACTCCTAAGGGCCACTTGCACGAACGTTTTTTTTTATCTCTGGATAGTTGAGCTAACTACTAGTAATTTGAATACGTAACGTACCATTCGTGCAAATCGGTTTAGGAATAGATACTTTTGAAAAAAATTAAATTGATGCGTGAAACTCTTAGATATTCTTGGAATAGTTGATGTATATTCGTTGAAAACAACTATTTATTTCCACTATTGATAAATGTTGCATTTAACACAAGCTGCACGTATTTATGCACCTAAAAACTTACAAAAGACTTTTCACTTTGTGATATTTTTTCTTGGCACTTGATCAAAGTAAATGAGAGCTTGGCTGGGCAACCGAATCAAACAGTGTTTAAAAGTTGTGGTTCGAATTAACTCAGGGCAGTGACAAATCGTACTTTATCAGAGATCAGGGTTTTACAAATTAAATCTCCGTGTTTACTTTTACATTATTAAATCATAAACATTAATGTATCTTATGAACACTAAAAAAAATCTACAAACAAAATCAACCAATACTGGTTATGACAAAGTGAAACAATACACACAGTAAATTCTCGTTCGCGCATTCACTTCTTATTTGAACGTATAGGGTCTTTAAAAACAAAAAAAGTAAGCTTGCATTATATAATGAACATGCATATATAACATCTATCAAGTTTAGTTTAAACCCGTGTGCATACTGTGCATACTGTGCATACCGTGTAGATCCTTGAATATCTTTCAGAGTCGGTTGGAGTGGTGTGATTTGCTTTAAACTCAGCATCTGGTGACGTGTTTTTTTAAGTTTACTTGCGCGTTCAATTAAGTGTTTAGGTTGGATAAAAATGATTTATGTGAAATTGTAATTTATTACGGAATGTTTCTAAATTGCCCATGTTAAGTGAATACAAATTTTTATTTATTTTGTAAACCTGATATGAAATTCAGTCACCTTAAATCTGGTGTTGTATTATTCCTAAAAATGTGCTGTGCAAATTAATTGCGACAAACAAAATTGACGTTCGGTATTGTTTTAATTTTATATATGGGGGTATATTAGTTTTCATTCATAGTTTGTAACGGAGGCAAATAAATTAAATAAATAAATAAAAATAAATCTTGCAAAAGTCTGACAAACATGAGAAGCATCTCAAACTTGCCGTTTGGAATCGTGGTTAAAATGGAGGTTCTCCAAAAAAAATTACTTTGCACACACAAATGAAGGGAGAAGCTAGGTCTGAGCATTGTATAGGACTTTAATGTCAGATAATTAATTTATTTTATCTGTTGAATGCTGTCCTCTAATTTTTTTTTAAAGAAAAGCGTAAGCCCTTATCTATTAAATATAAGTTGGGAGATAGCGATGTCGGTCTTCTTATATAGAACCAGGGTAGACTCTTATTTGTAACCTCCAAGTGGTAACCATCGGGTACTGGTCTCATCCAACCGGATTTGACTTGCTAAACGATAAGTGCAAGTGTTGATAACACGACGATAACGACGGTCAGTATGGCAGTTCGTCAGCTATCTGCTATATTCTTAGGGGAAACAAATAAAATAAAGGAACCGAGGAAAGCATTGACATAAGGGGCAATAAATAAGTTCCTATCGATGAGGTCGTTAGATGTCTAGATGAGTATATATTGCGGTATTTCTACGCCATTCTTTCAAAGTACAGTATTTGATTGTGGGCTCCAAATCAGGCCAAAATATATTGTAAACAGTTAAAAACCTAGCACTTTGGTGTCAGTCATTTCTTAGTTGGTATTACACAAAATTTACGAAGGAATTCGCCTGTAAACTGGGATCAAGAACCTGCGAAAAATAAAATAAAATTCAGTAATGACCAATACGATAGTCGGGTTTAGGGTAGGGTTTACATACAAAACTACAGGAGAACGAGCAATAAATTAAAGGCTGGTAAAACCAAATACACTGTTTTTATATATCTGTGGTATAACTTAATTTTTTCTCGAAACTCATAAAACCAGAATTTTTTTGTACTGTAAGTACATTTCGAATGTTTTGTTTTACACATTTCTGTCAGTTCGCCGATTTCAGACATTTCTCATGACCCTTATCTGTATAGCATCGGGTAACTATTTCTCCAGGTCTGGTCCGTCGACAGTTGAGATAACCACAACAAAAAATCGTCCCCTATTGAGATGATATGCAAAGGAATGTATGTATATCCTCACCCTTGTAGTATAAGCCGTAGCTCCGTCCTGACATGTTCAAAAGCCAGTCTGATTTCATCTCACTGTGATCTCATTTTCTTTAAAAAAAGAGCATCTGCAGGCATCATGAACTTAAGAAAATTTATAAAAAAAATAAAATAAAATCGTGTCTTGTGACACGTTTTTGAGAACATTTTGAGAGTATTTTCGACCCTGCCTTCCAGCAAACAGACATTTTCTTATTCTTGGTTTTAATTCGTCTTTTAATGATTTGACTTGTTTAGTTTTCCGACTGATTCCATGATATCACAACCCAAAAAAGTGGAGTTTAGAATTCCCTCCGCGCGTGCGTCGGTCCGTTTGTACATAATGATCTCTCTAGTCCAAACGGCTTGATCGATTTTCTTCAAACTTCGTATTGAAAATTCGTTTGGTCGCAATTCTAGACATTTTTTTTACTAAGAGAACGTTGCATACGACCAAAGATTATAAAGTCATAAAGATGACGCACTGCATACAAGAACAATTGTTCTATGGCGGGTTGTACTGGCACAGCCCGCCATATGTTTGAACCTCGTTTTTCATGTGGGCACGTGCACACCGCCCACCCGTAGGTACCATGAAGCTGGTGAGCAAAGGTTTCTGTTTTTTTTTCTTTGTTCTCAATGCGTCATCTGTATGACTTTGTAATCTTTGATACGACCCAGTGATGGCGCACCCACCATTCGTTTTCTCTATATATACCAGCGAATTCGGCACAAATATATCGTTTAGTTCGACTAAATATGTCAATATTGTCGACGTGTGATCGAATGCTAAGGTTTTATTATAAAGGCATACTTTTATTTCATCAAATATTACTTTAAGGTTCGTAGATGCGGATAACGGTTCTCGAGTGGTGAAAACTATCTTGACCACCGTATTCACCGGACATTATTTAATACAAAAAGCATGATGCAAACCAATTTAAGAATGGCAACAATACGATGACAAAAAAGCGTCATCTCATTTGGCCGTAGTGAGATTTTGTTGGAATCTTGGTAGGTATTATCATCTTAGTGATCGAAATTTCAAAGATATTTGTTGCTTTATTTTTAGACCTAAAATAGCAAAAAATCTCTAAAAAGTTAAACTGTCATGTACCAAACAATGCAATTACACCGACAAAGAAAAACTATAACAAGCAGTATTGAAACAAATCTAACAAAATCCATGGCATTGATTAAAACAATAATACATTTTATTTTAATCAACAACAACAATAAAAAAAAACCTACAACTCAACATGTCCAGCGTAATTATTGCGAATAAACTCGGCTCCCTTCTCCGCAATCATGATGGTCGCTGCATTCGTATTCGCACTCACAATATCCGGCATTATACTGGCGTCAACAACTCGTAGTCCCTTGACTCCTTTCACCCGCAGTTGATCATCCACAACAGCGGCCTTATCTGTATCAGGTCCCATTTTAGCTGTACCCACCGGATGATAAAGCGTCGATGACATATACTTCATATAACACTTCCAATAGTCGTCGCTCTTAAAACCAAATCGATCACACTCGCTTATGTCCAACTGGACCAATTCAACATCCTGTTCCTTAAATGCTTCGGTCTTTTCCAATTTCATATGGTATTTGATTCCACGCAAAAGGGTATTCACATCTTCAGGTTGGTCCAAGTAGTTAGCAAACATCTGTGGCAAATCCTTTGGATCGGAGCTGCGCAATCGCAGCTTGCCAATTGACTTGGGTCGCAGCAAAACAACATAAACTAGGAAAAGATGGTTACTCTCGTGTATCTTACGGATTTTCTGTGCTATGCTGTCGGACATGCCAACAGCATGAAGCCATATCTCTAGGAACGCGGTTCCCCTCTGTACAAACATGTGATGGCTTTCAATGTCAGGATACGGACTCTTGGATTTTTCATCTGAATTTATGAATCCAGTTAGGCTTGTGGTCCCAGTCCCTGACAACATTCCAGTCAGATTGGTGAGGTAAGTGTAAGCGGCATTAAGTTGATTCTTCGGAGTATCTGGTTGAACGCTTTTATCGCTTAAAGTGTAGAGCAATGGAATTATCACATGATCCTGAAGGTTATCACCGACTTTGAGATTTTTCACAACTGGAATCTCGAAGCTTTCGAGGTGTTTTTTAGGACCGATTCCCGAGAGCATCAGCACTTTGGGAGTGCTTAAGGCACCGGCTGAAAGAACAACTTCTTTGGCTACGTTTACTGTCATCTGGTGTTGGTCTTTGTAGAGGAAGCTAACACCCTTCACACTTTTCCCCTTCTTGTCGAGATTTATCTTCGTCACCATAGCATTTTTAATCACGTGAAGATTTGGCCTATTCTTTACCCTGGCAAGGTAACTCTTTGCTGTTGAAGACCGTTGGCCGTTGTGAAAGGTAGCCGGCAATGGAGCGTAGCCTAGATCTGATCCTTCTTTAAAACCTTTAAGTCTGGGTAGTCCCAACTCCTCGCCGGCAGAGTAAATCATTTCTCGTATCTCGGGGTAGTCAGGATTAAACGAATTTATGGTGGCACTACCTATCGTATCTGAGTCGTTGTTTTGGAGTGATTTCTCAAATACTGGAAGAACATCACGCCATGCCCAATGGGAGTTTCCCTTTTTCTCCCAATTGTCGTAATCTTGCTTTACGCCGCGCACGTACAACATCGCATTGATGGCCCCACAACCTCCGAGCATTTTTCCCCTTGGCCAGTAGCAAACTTTATTCTTGTAGCCCAAACAACTTTTCCCATCCGGCTCGGTGAAGTGATTCCAATTATACTGCGGCGAGTGTTGAACTGTATAGAACACTGCAGGTATCTGATGGTGAAATTTACACAACTTTTAGCGCTGGTCATTAAATGGGCATTTAATGTGCTTACCTCTGATTCTATTGGTGGATCGCCCCCCGCCTCTAATACCAAGACTTTCCAGGCAGGATTCTCACTGAGTCGACTTCCAACCACGGAGCCAGCAGTTCCAGCGCCTACAACTACAAAATCATATGTGTCGAATCCCTTTTCAAGAGCCGTTGGTCCATAGTCCTTTGGCCATAGTTCAGGCGGCGATATGGCACATTGTGCTGCTAATAGTGTTTGGATGAGTGCTGACGCTATAGCAGTGCCCGGTCCCAGGCTTTGGTGGGCGCACTGTGTTGAAAATGCGGCAGACATATTTTCTGATGTCTACTACTGACCGCGTTGTATCTACAACTGAAATGAATTCGTACGTTGAGTGTTCTCTACCTACTCACTTGTAGATCAGACTCGGAAGCTTATCAAGGCAGTTGGGTTTTTTTTTTATTGTTGAGATACTTTGATGAAAGATAACCGATTTTTTGCAATTTAGAAATGATAAAAGTTATTGAGGAGTAGTTTAAGGCTCTATAATGACTTGCCTTTGTTATGTAAAACACTATTTGTTCGAAGATTATCATCGAGTGCCTAGCTATCATTATTTTGTTGTCTTCACAAAAATAAGCACTTACAAGCCACTTACAACGCAAATAGCTCATGTCACCTTCGACTTTAACTTTAATAAAAGTTTGTATGTTAATTTAGATTAAAAAAACATATGAGAAGGCTACAATCCACTGCGCGGATCTTTTAATACCCTGTGCCATCACATCCCTAAAATTGGCGATGAAATATAGAAAATGACATTATCACAACATATTGTTCAGTCAGTTTATCAAAATCTTTTATGGTTCTACAAAAAAAACAAAAAATTTTTTTACATATGTCTTGGGGTACGGAATAAAATTGATTTTTGTAGGAAAACACCCCCAAAAAGTGAGTGTGGGTTAAAATTAACTATGGACGAAATTTTTAAATCAATATTACCAATAATTTTGCATCAAAAGTATTTTTTCTATATGGGGCAAGATACAGATGTTGAGATTGTCTATATATCATGATTAATCACTTTTTTAAAAATGTTAACCGTTTGACCACAATAAACTTTTTTCCAAGAAGTAGGCGTGGTAGTGAGCGGATTTCGAGAATTTTTACACTTTTTCGGACAACATGTAAAAGGCTCGCATATACCAAATTTTTGTGTCTTACATCAAAATCTCAGGCCCAAAAACCGGTGACCTACGGCAGACGGATGGACGGACGAAAAGACAGACATGGCTTAATGAGCTGAGCTAGCGATTCTAAGTCGATCTATATACTTTGGGGTATATCTAGCTAGTTTATTTCTCTATGTTAAAAACTATGTATCAAAACTATTAAACCCCTATGGGATAGGGTATAAAAAAACTTGTAAGAGGGTGGATTTAGCGTTATCGATTTTTTTCTTTTAATAATCAGCATGCTTTTAACGGTTTTTGTACACCCTTAAAAGCACAGCGCGGGCATTAAGAAAATTTATATATTGGGATCGAAAAACTAATCCGAAAACTGAGTCTTCGCAATAATACCGAAAACCTAAGTCTAAAGTTTTTCCATGCAATAAGTTTATGTAATTATCTTGGAGGTTGTTAGAGTGATTACACAGCACGTCCCATAGCAAATCTGACATACAATATCGGTAGAATTTATGTGCCAATGGTTTTTTTTTACATATTTGCGACAAAATTTGTTTTTTTAACGGGGGTTATGGTTTTTAACAGCAATTTGTAATAATGTCATTAAAAGTTCGTTTTTTAGTTTTCGAAAACTTTTAATCGAAAACTCACTTTTGGTTCTATGAGAAAACCGTATGAAGCATTCGACATTTCATATTTCATATTACGTCCGAAAAAGGGCTTCAGGGTAATTTGATTAGCATTCATGGCACGATGTGTATTACGGTTAAATTGTTAAAGTTGACGAAATGTATCTGGATATTACATTTGAGTGGGCCAAATATCCCACGATAGTGAGACTCTGTTAGAGTCTCCTATCAGTTTAATAGCACGCTTTTGTTTACTAGGTACAATAATGTCTTTTCTGCAACTGGCTAGATGAGGGCATTGAACTTTGCTTGTTTGTTGCGAATATTCCTTTTTTAATATTGTGGTCAGATCAGATGGGGCTTTTGCGGTTCGGAATTTTAGCGCATTGAAAACTTGGTCGTTCTAACTAACGCAAATACCTAGCATGGATGATCTTTGATGGCAGAAGACGGTATTGCGTTTCGGAAGCATTAAATTCCATTTTATCTGGTTTACTAAATAGGTTTACTAAATAGGGTAAATACTGTCGAAGTGGGAACTTAATGAACTTAACATATTTTGTCGCAAGCATTTTTAAAAAAAAAGTGCTTTATATCAAACCCTGCAAAATTCTTTGAAATGTAAAGTGTAATGATTTTGCTTTCGCCACCAATGATTGATTGGATACACTTTTCGTTGAGTTATGACATCAAATAAGCGGTGAGCCTGTTGTAGAAAAACATTATAATTGGCAATAAGAAGTTTTCGTTATTTGAAAATTTTACAAGCCGACGGTCTATAAGCGTTTCTACGACAGTAGGAAAGTTAAGTGCAGTTAATCGGTAGTTGGAAGTTGGAACAAACTCAAGCATTCACGGTGAATAGGACAAATGAAAAAGTTTACGCAGTGGTTTTGTCAGCGTAAGAGAACACCTCTTGAGAATTATGAGGGAGATACTACATGGACCAGCCGATTTGTGTATTTCAATATCGAATAATACTCTAATTGTACTCGTACTAAAGTGGATTATTCTCATAGAATGTTCAACTTTCCCAATTACTAAAGGAGACTGGCCACAATGTGCAACGAGTAAGTTGCTGCAAAGCGAGCAGCAATCAGATCGGCTTTGTCTAGAGAGGTGACAACTTTAATGTCATTGTAAATGAGGAAATAGAAATTGGTGATAAGCTCGAATTCTTAAAGTTTTTTTACAAACGATTTTTACTATCTTGGGACATTAAATTTCTTGCCTCAAATTTTTGGTCTTGGGTGCAATTGACACGCTTAACGTGGCCATTACTGTAATTGCTGGGTCGTTTTAACTTTATTTGATTTTCCTCAGTAAGATTAACTTTTGTTATATGCCCAAAAACATAAGACTTTCAACCTAATACCTCTTTACAGCTCGAATCATACTACTCGCCCGCCTTCAGTTTGTTACTATTTACCCGGCTTGGGATAAAGGATCTCATAGTGGAAGGGATTATGTCCATTCACTAATGTACCACTTCATTCTTCCAGATACTGTCTAAAGAATTTCAAAGATGTAGTCAACCGTGGCGTCTATAATCCTAATTGGGCTGGGCGTTAACTTTGTTCTTATTAACTTAAATTGCTCTGACAAATCGAACACTAGGTAATTTAGGAATCTTTTGGGTTAGTCAGGCTCTTTTAATAGGGTTCGTTGTTAATAAGCTGAATAGGGTTAGTTAAATTGAAGCCCTTTAGGTTGGGTTTACTCCTAAATTATCAAAAAAAAAAATTAATGGCTAAAGGAGAAAAGGGCAACAGCGTTTATACCTGGACCTGGAATGTTAAAACAAACAAGCAGAAAGCCTAAACTGCTAAAAGTATCTGCACATTACTGCCATCTAGAATATACGATGCCATTGGCAAAAGGAAGATACTAAACTGTGACATTTGTTACGACACATGTCAGACTTAGGCAAGAATACAGATGGAAAAACGCACCCAGCTCTTTGGATGTCTAAATATTTCGAGCAGGTATAACATCGACTAGGGACAAGGAAGTGCTTGTTTCAGTTAAGGTATTTCAGCAGATGTCAAAATGCCTCAGCAACCCCCAAATACTGTGAAAAAAATCGCAATTTTATACCCCCACGTCAACCAGCAATAATCCTCAGGTTTAAAAAAGAATGCCGCAGATGTCAGAGCCTAAAATAAGGTCTACAAGGAAACACAACAGGTCAAAACTAAAACTGCTAAAATAGTTTCGCAGTACACGAGGACAAGGCTTAGTATGCTTTCAACATGACGGTACAGTCAAGATCGAAAAAATGGTTCGACAATCGAATCAAAGATATAAATTTGAGATAGAATGGTGGAACAGATATACTACATCGATGAATTGAACAGAAGATCACAAACAGAAGACTTTGGCCTAGTAAAGAAGGATGTAGAACACTACCTTGAGGTTTACCCTAATGTAGCTTCCTTTTAGCTAAGCAGCTTTCGTAATGGCAGTGATAATGGATAATGTGGTGTGTGCAATCGAAAACTGAGTCTGTGATGTACAACTCATTAAGAATAACACTTGTGATAGTAAAATTTAATACTTTAAGAAACGAAAGAAACTTTTATATGTTTCTATCATTTCATCTTATACAACGAGACTTAGTTGACAATATAAACAATCTTTTGAGTCTCAACTAGGTTAGATTGAATACAACGATTGCAGCAGACCTTACTCTTTTATTTTGTCCGCCATTCATATGCTAATGAATCTTCTTGTCTAGAAAATGTTTTACCATCAAATGTATTTTTCATTTCAGCTTTTTTCTTTTAAATAATCGCCCAAGGCCGCTAAAATGTCAGCTGGTACAGCCTCTTATTTATCATGCACGAAGCAAAGTAGTGGATTAGTCAACAACCTAGTCTCAGCTGTGCTACAAACACTTTTAGCAGCCCAATGCGCAATTTCACCACCAGAACTCTGGCCGAAAGACTACGGACCAACTGCTTTAACAAACGGCCTTGATTCTTATGATTTTATAGTTATTGGCTCTGGAAGTGCTGGATCTGTGATGGCAAGTCGACTGAGCGAAAATCCAAATTGGAAGGTTTTAGTACTGGAGGCAGGCGGTGATCCGCCACAGGAATCAATGGTAGAGAATAAATGTAAAATACTCTGGAACCGCTCTAATTCATCATTCTTCACAGATACCAAGCTTGTTTTTTTCACTGCAGCACTCCGACTATAGTTGGAATTATTTCGTCGAACCAGATGGAAAATCCTGTCAAGGCTATGAGAACCAAGCCTGCTACTGGCCAAGGGGAAAGATGATTGGCGGAACTGGTGGAATCAATGGAATGTTGTATATCCGAGGCATTCCACAGGATTATGATGATTGGGAAAAGAAAGGAAACCCGTATTGGGGATGGAAAGACGTGTTACCGTATTTCGAGAAATCTGTAAATTTTGGAGGGAACTTTTCGGAATGCAGAGGTGGACTAACAGTGAACCCGTTTAATTTGGAATTCCCCGAAGTGCGAGAAATGCTTTTTAATGCAGCCGAAGAATTGGGAGTGCCACGGATTAAAACTCTTAATGAAGGTACGCATATTGGTTATACTACTCTACCTGGCACTATCGAAAATGGTCAGCGTAGAAGTACCGGATATGGGTACCTCGCCAAAGCTAAAAATAGACCAAATCTGCATGTCATCAAAAATGTGTTGGCAACAAAGATCAATTTCGATAAAGCAGGACGGCAAGCTACTGGAGTCACATTCAAATTCAAAGATAACTCTGAAATGACAGCAAACATAACCAAAGAGGTTATTCTCTCTGCTGGTTCCATTGATTCGGCAAAGCTGCTAATGCTGTCAGGAATCGGACCGCAAAATCATCTCAAAGATCTGCGCATTCCGCTTGTCAAAAATCACAGAGTCGGCGACAATCTGCAGGATCACGTAATGATTCCTCTCTTCTTCAAAATCAATGACAGTAAGGTAAGGCGACAGACACCAAAGGACACTCTTGACGCTAGTTATAAGTATCTAACCAGCCAAAGTGGAATATTGGCTTCCCATGGGACCGTTGACGTAACAGGACTTATTAATTCGGACGAACAATCTACGAGTCCATATCCGGACATCTTATATCATAACATCTTTATGGTTGGTGGTTCCAAAGGCATTGACAACTGGTGTAACGTGACTCTCATGTCTGACAGCATAGCTCAGGGTTTACGTGACATAAATTCGAACGAGCATATTTTGTTAGTGTATATTGGTCTTCTGAGACCAAAGTCGATTGGTACACTACGGCTGAGAAGTGCTGATCCAAAAGATCCGCCAAAATTATTTGCAAACTACTTGGAAAAGGAAGAAGATATTCACACACTTTTGCGTGGAATCAAGTTCCAAATGGAAATGGAAAAAACCGAAGCCTTCCAAAAGCAAGATGGTAAGATAATTCAACTTGATCTTCCCGAATGTGATCAGTTTCCGTTCAAATGCACCGAGTACTGGAAGTGCTATATGAAATATATGACTAATACAGTGTACCACTTAACGGGTACCGTCAAAATGGGCCCCGACACGGATTACAGCGCTGTCTTGGATTCGCGTTTGCTTGTGAGGGGGTTGAAAGGACTGCGAGTTGCAGATGCTAGTATAATGCCAGACATTGTGAGTGCGAATACAAATGCTGCTACTGTTATGATCGGAGAGAGGGCGGCCGATTTTGTTAAGGAGGATTGGAACAATCAGTATGAGGAGGGTTGTTAGTTGTTTTAAATTTTATGTAAGTCTGGGGTTTTGTAATATAAAAAAAAAAGTTTCTGTAAAAAACTGATAGGATTTAAGTATGATCCAATAATTTTTTTCATTATTAAATAAATAGGAAAAATTACATTTATGAAATAAGGCGTTTATTTTGAAAACATTTGATATACTAAAACTCCACAACAATTAACTGGGAATTTTACTAGGTACATGGAAGTCAATTCGATTACATGGCATCGCAAGTATTTTCTTCAATGCCAATCAAGTGGCACCACTGAGATAATAGTACCTTGAGCGCAAATTGGGTATGGACCCATTGTAAAGCCTACAAAGCCTGCTTGGATTGAATCTCAATGGAAAATTTAGGAATCCAACGATCTTTAGTGCGTTTGTTAGAAAACACAGATATTGGCTTCCGACTATCTCACTTTGAAAGAGCGTGAAATATTTTGACTAATAGCACAAAATTTCCTCAACTTTGGATCCACAGAACAACCTGGCGATCTACAAAATAGCTTTTTCACATTGACCGCCTAAAATACGAAAGAGTCTAAAAAGAACAAAATAGAGACTCCCTGTTGTACCTTCATTCTCCACCAACTTCAGCACCCAGACGCCTAGACTAGTAGCCGCCACCTACAAAAAGGTGGCCACATGATAATATTAGCAAGTAACGAAGGTATGTGACAGAAAAGGTGAGCAGAATATTCAACTAAAATAACGAAGAAGAAGAAAGTCCAGGTAAAGAGTAAAGTGTACGCAGCTCCGGCTTACGGGAGAATCTCGCGAGAAGAAAAACATCCATCAAAGGAAATCAACTCACAGCTCGCTTTTAAGTAGGAATGCAGCATTTCGACTGCCTGTTAAATTAGCATGAAATCAAGAGATCAATAACCCTCCCTTCCAGTATACAGTATAAAGGCTGCAACAGTCAAGAACAACAAATCAATCTGTTCCTAAAACTTCCAATAGAACTCCTCAAACATGAAAGCCTATGAAGTTTAAATGTAACACCCACCAAGTTTGGATGGACAAGCGCATGATGAATTGAAAATTTACTCAATGGATCCAACTACAAGTATAACAGTATAAGGAGTCGAGCCATAAAAAACAACAGGATCGTCAGTTATCAACTTCCGATGAAATACATGCGGAACCCTTTAAATCATAAAGCCAATAAAATTTGAATGCAACACCGACCAAGTCTGGATGGACAAGAACATGGCCAATGACTTAAAAATGTGATCCGCTGGTTCTATTTACAACTATTTTTGTTGCTCCAACTATCTGTCACGACTATATATCACGAACGCGAACGCGAACTGCAAGAAGTCGTGTAACATCTCCAAATATGGTTCTGAATTCACTATAACTGCACAGTGTACGTCCCCTTGATCTTTAAAAAAATCGAAAGGGCCGACATTTACGCAATTGAAAGTGTGCAGCTTTAGGTCTTTTTACAAAATACGACGTTATGGTTCTATGTACATCTTAACCACTTGCGCGCTTGAAAATTCTAAGGTTCGGGTCGTCACGAACAAAATGATCAACACTCTCCGCGTTTTGTACCTTTCTTGATGAACTTTGATTTTCGGATTTTGATTTTCCATTGTTATACCGGTCTCTTAATTTACATCCTATATTCGCCGAAAAAGCGTTTTTGTAAAACGCGTGGTCCTTTTCCGAGAAACGCTTCAAAGTGACTGAATTCCTTAGAGCAGGGCTACTGCCAACGGCCCACGGATTAATTAATTAATTCCATATTGCCATATATCAAGCGCCCACGGATTCTTTGCGTTCTTTTTTAATTCCTTTAAGACACCTCGTATTTGATTTAGAATGACATGGTAAATATAGAGCCAACGAAAAGTTCAGAAAGAATACTTTTTCTTATGTTGCATTATTTGTGTGTGCGGCTAAATTGTTAAACGCGAGGAATGCAGCTGGCTATTTCATTTAAGCATTACATATTGTTAAAATAGCGATAAAACAAGGTCAGGCAGAAACTATTTTGACGATGTTCAAGTAAGGCTAAAGAGTTCGCTATTCCTATGTCTCCTATCTAGGAGGTGCAATGTTTTTTTGGTGCACTCGACCAGCCGTGGGCGTTGAGCTTAAGTTTAGGACGTATAAACGCTTTGTATATTGTGGCCAGAACTTGGACATTAGGGAAACCTAGACATTTCGCAGCGTTTTTAGAGTCATGGAATATGAGTTCGTTGCAACGTATAAGTTGTTACTACCACACATACATATCATGGAAAGTTTTTTTATGCTTCCTCGGCGTAAACGCTATTCGTCAATAACGGCTCTAGATTTTGGTTTCGATTTAACAGCAGAAGACAGCATTCTGTTTTGAAAGCATTAAATTCTACTTTGTTGGATTTACCCCCATTGATGATGTTGTCAAGGTCGGAATTCAATGAGCTTAACATATTTTGTCCTTTAGAGTCCACGTTCGTAGAAGAGGGACGTGGACATCAAAACGAATATGAGAATCTGAGAGTACTGTCATCAGCGAAGGAATGATACGGATTAGAAGTTGCAGACAGGAGATCATTTATAAAAAAAAAGAAAGGGGGTCGGAGACAAAACTGAACCTTGAGGGACACCAGCATTTATTTGGTGAGTTGCAGACTTGAATCCGTTCAAAACAACTTTGATTGAACGTTTCGAAAGATAATTTCTAATCCATAGAAGTTTTTCATCGATTCCAAATGTATGCATTTTCGACAAAAGGACTGTGAAATGCCTTTTATATATCATGTGCAAAAACTTTACTTTCTCCACCATGGTGGATTGATTGGTTCCACTTTTCGGTGAGAAATGTCATAGAATCAAAAAGGAGACCTGTTTCTGCGAAAACCATATCGCCGGTCATTGAAAAGTTTTCGTGTATCGAGGTATTTCATAAGCTGGCGATTTATCAGTGTTTCCATGACTTTGGAAATAAAGGACGTAAGTGAAATTGGTCGGTAGTTGGAGAGAGAAAAGGATTCGCCTCGCCTTTTTTGGCACAGGCTGGACTCGGAGAGTCCTGATAGCTAGAAAAGCTTATCGTAGAAGAGCAACTCTTCCGAGGATATACCATCTGGACCTGCGGAATTGTGAATGTCAAGATCAGAAAAAACTCTTGCAACTGTAAGAGTACAAACATGAATTTGTCCCATAGAATGATCTAGGTTCTCATGTACAGGAGGAGACTGGACACAATCTGGAATTGTAACGGGTGTTTTTGGCTTTTCGAAGAGATAAAACTAACAGTTTGTGGCCAAATCGGGCAACTCTAATGTCATTTTTGTTCAGTTTGGTTTGCCATTTCATTATGATCAGGTTGACAAATGAAAAACGCTTGCAAATCTATTTCGAAAATAATGGTTCAGTTCGCGAAGTTTACCGCAGATCCGCCCATTTTATGGTCGACATAATCGTCCATCAGAGCAATTAATTCGGTTAACCATGGATCGTTTACGCACTACGTTTGCTCTATGTGATAATACGCATCCGCAGGGACTTCGAACAGTGCGCACCGAAGAAACAATTGCCGATGTAGAGGACCCGAATGAATCGATTCGCCACCGTGCACAGCAATTGGAGCTTTGTCCATCAACTTTATGAAAGATTTTGCACAAAGATCTTGGCTTACGACATTACAAGATCCAGCTTGTGCAAGAATTAAGGCCGCAAGATCAAGCAATGCATCTATATTGACAACACTATCTAATGTGAAAAATTATCCACAACGTACCTTGTCTTAGATTTGTTTGTTTTTAGCACTTCTTATTTCTTATTAGTGTATGTTTACATCAGTCTATCTTACATATAATATATATAGATATGCACTCATTCAAGTAAAGTCAACATTAAGATTAAGATAAGAAGTACATTTTAAAAAATATTTGTTTATCTCCAAAGTAAGTAGATATTTATATGATTAGTACGTATCAAGAGGGCAGCTATTTTTATCGTCTGATTGTGTACTTGTCACTCGCTTGACAAAACAAATACCATTTACTGATCCTATACACACCTACGCATACGTATACCCCCCCACCGGGCTATAATAGAGAAGTTCTATCTCGAAAGAAACAAACAGACATTTCGCTATATATGCTCGATTAATAGATTTTAGATTAACTAACGAGTCGAAACATCGATAACCCGCCTTAGAACTTGCTGTAAACAGCACCCCTTCCACTTGGCCCATGAGGTAAATCATTTGAATTTATAAGCATTTATTCGCAGTTATTTACAAATACAAGTTGCATAGCATATCGGTACATAGTTGCGAGTTGCCACTTGTTCGGATCGTTTGGGAATAGTTTGCGAGAACCTCGCAGTCAGTGCAGTTGAATTTTTATTCGAGACCATGGAATTTCTCCCATCTGAGTGTGCAGCTCGGTCAGCCGGGCCGGGAAATACATTGATGAATCTGCTTTTTCACACGTTGATCACGTCCTATTGCTCCATTTCAGAACCATCTATGTGGCCAACGGATTATGGAGCATCATTGGCGGTAAAGGGTGAGTTTGCATTTTATGCTATTGAAGATCTTTTTATTGATACTCTTGATCAAAAGGATTAGATACGTATGACTTTGTTGTGGTTGGAGCGGGCTCGGCAGGTGCTGTGGTAGCCGGAAGATTGAGTGAGAATCCTGATTGGAAAGTGCTTCTGCTTGAGGCGGGTGGAGATCCTCCAATTGAGGAAGAGGTAAGTTAACTGATTGTATATTTTTTTAAATGGAAGACGTGATTCGAGTTTAAACGTTTTGAAACATTTGCATAATTGCAAAAACAACAAACAAAATAACATGTCTGATTTTATTTAAAACGATTTTAATTAAGTCAACTTTGAAGTCGACATAAAAATACGCAATGTGCGCAATAGTTTATGTACAATAGTTTATGTACAATTAAAACTTAAATACAAAAAGAAAATACTCGTGTAAAATGAATGTACAGTCCGGTTCACTTGATTAGACACACTCGAGTTACGATTGAATTTTTTTTTATTTTAAGGATCAAATTGAGAGACAAAATAATTTTACAGAAATACACATTAGTACTGACTGAATGATAAAATATTGATAAAAAAAATAATTGTACTAATTTTACAAAAATGGGCTTGTCAAAGTCGGAAGTAAGTTAAAGACTTTCGAAAAACTATGAAATAGCCTGCTAAATTGGTTCAAGTGAACGAGTAAAAATTTCGCAAAAGAACCATTTATCCTGCGGAACAAACTACAAATTAAATATCTGAATACTTTTATCAGTACAAGACTAGCGCATATACAAAGTCTAGTATCAAATTCCACTCATCCACCGCTAGAATCATATAAAACCTATTTAGAGTCATATAAAGGGTGACCCATAATTCACGCAAAATATAATTTTCAAAGCATATACAGATTTTTAACTAGACAGCTTAAGCTCGCCACGGCTTTGCTGGCAAGTACGTACTCATTAATTGAAATTTTCTATAACCGTTTTGTATAAATTTTGATGCATAGACCTTTTACTTCAAAAATCCCTAAAGCAAATAATTTCTCAACAATTGCTCGTGGGTTACCTAAACCCAAAATCCGACAATATTAATCTTTAAAATTAAGATGAAAATAAGCTTCATCACTTTTTGTTGTTTAAAAATACAATCAACAAACTCTTAGTACTTAATGGTCAGTAGTATTCAGTTCTTGAGTCAATTGATGTTTGTAAGAATGAAATTTCAAATCTTTCGTGAGAATTAGCCCAATTTTTGACTACGGTGCCGAATTGATGTTCCAGGACTGTCAGCAATAATCTTGCGAACTGATTCAATGTTTTCTGTGAAACGACTTGTTACAGGTCACCCAGATTGTCTAATATCAATAATTCATCCCGTTCTCTTAAATTTTAAAGTATTCTCTTCACAGTTGATGGTTTATAATCACTATAACGGCCATATTTTGTACAAAAATTGCGGACTCTAGCTGACAAACATTCATCATTTTTTAAATAATGCTCAACAATGAAAATGCGTTGTTTTTTTTCTCATTTAGCGTTTCATTTTTACTAACCTCGAACTATCAGCTGTCACATTATTATCTTTTTCTGTTGGCAGCACCGTCCTATTAAAAGGCGCAAAATTCAAATTTTGGGTGAATTATGGGTCACATTTATAATAATTTTGTAGGGTGCTCCATCTTTTATGTCGATATGTGAATGTTAAACGTACAAATTTTTGGAGCAACAGGCTCGGTAGTACCCAGGGCCGAGATTTCTCACAAACGTTCTTGTATGCGTGGGTACTTTTGGCACAAAGGCGGGACCTCCTGTTATATGCCGACTACGAACGGCGAATTTCAGATAAGCTTTTCTTGACAATTGATACTACTCGTATAATTTATCTGTTCATCAAGTGAGGAGGACCAGTGAAAAAAAAACTTTTTTTTTTTAAGCGGGAAACACAGAATTCGTGAACCAAATTTCATAATTCTAGCTCAAAATTTAAGGTCCAAAAACTGGTGACGGATGGACAGACAGACTTGGCTAAATCGACTTAGCTCCCGATTATGATAGTAAAAACTTATATTCTCCTATAGGAGTACCAGGCCGTTGATCCAAGGGTGAGACAGGGAATCAAATAATATTCGCTGAGTAAACATTTCCATGCACAAACACTTTTCCAAAGTCCCGGTGCATTTGTATCAGGTTACACACGCGCCTACGCTACCAAATACACACCTGCATTGCCATTTTTGACGATTCGGTAAATCATACAGTGGGACCAGGTATTGGTTAAATTCCCACGACAAGGCGATTGGATTCTCAATTGAATATCCCACTCCTATACTCCTATACTCCTATACCCAGCTTCAAAGTGATGATGGATAATTGGTGCTTCAAAAACTCGGAATCGTCACCAAACAACTGTGAATGCTCAAACACTGGGGCGGCGATCAGTGGCAAGTGGCCTGGAAGAACGGTACTGCACAAGCGACGATTAATAGAATTTGCTTTACTTGACCAGGATTGAACCGAGTCCGACTGGGGAAGAGTTCTTTGAACTGATGAATCCAGATTTTGCCCTCGCTTTTCAGATGGAGGGTTAAAGAGAGTTGGAGGCGAAAGATGAGAGATGTCTACTCTTGGGCATCGATTGCCCAGTGGGAAAATTTCTGAGAACATTCCTTCATAGTTTGGGAAGGAATTAATCAGTGCGAACAGCCGAGTTAGTTAGATAGAAAATAGATAGATAGATAGATAAAAATTAATAAAAATATCATTATTTCATTTTTTGTATTAATTTTTATCGTGGCAATTATAATAATTACTACA
Organism: Rhingia rostrata; assembly: GCA_949824845.1. Classification (NCBI taxonomy): domain Eukaryota; kingdom Metazoa; phylum Arthropoda; class Insecta; order Diptera; family Syrphidae; genus Rhingia; species Rhingia rostrata. The sequence goes on along the minus strand of OX463755.1, from coordinate 114,231,387 downwards.
TGTCCATTCCAGATTGTCGGTTGGCACATAACGACACAACATTCCGCATGGGACTGGCAATACCAGACCGAACCGAATGGTAAATCATGTATGGCAATGAAGGGTGAACGCTGTCACTGGCCACGCGGCAAAATGATGGGCGGCACTAACGGCTTGAACGCAATGATTTATGCTCGTGGAACGCGCAAGGACTTCGACGACTGGGCAGAGTGGGGTAATCCCACATGGGGATACGACGATGTGATGAATTACTTTCGAAAATCGGAAGATCTACGCTCTCCAAGAACCGGCTACAAGCGTGGGGATCATGGAAAGGGCGGCCCAATGGGTCTCAACAATTACCTCAGTGACAATGAATTCCGTTCAACTATCCGTGCTGGCATGGAGGAAATGGGTTACCCGACCGTTGTCGATTTCAACGATGATACTAACATTGGATACATGGACATATTAGGGACTACAGACAAAGGAAGACGCATCACAACAGTTCACTCGCATATAAATCCAGTAAAGGACCGAAGCAATTTGCACGTCATCAAGCATGCTCATGTCAAAAAATTGAACTTCGACAGCCAAAAGCGTGTAACTGGGGTGACATTTGTACACGAAGGGATGAAAGAGTACACGGTGAATGTGCACAAGGAAGTGATAGTGTCTGCGGGAGCGATAGGAAGTCCACAAATTCTAATGCTATCTGGTGTCGGTCCCAAAGATCAGTTGAACACGCATGCAATCCCTCTGATCGTAGATGCACCGGTTGGAAGCAACCTGAAAGATCACGCCAGTCTTCCGTTGATCTTTAAAATCGATAAATCTACAGCTCGTGAGCCAAGTGAAAAGGATCTCATCGATGCAATGTACAATCTGCTTATGGGCCGTAGTAGCTCGCTGATGCATCATCAAGCCACAAGCTTCACGGGTTTTATAAACACGACAGATCTGCACGGGCCATATCCAGATATCCAAACGACGCACTTCTTTAGCCTCATGAATAGTCCAGAACTCAAGCACTATGTCAAAGTCACTGGATTCAATGAAGGTGTTGCAAAATCAATACTTCAAGCGAACGCCGATTCAAACACCTTCATCATCTATTTACTTTTACTCAAGCCCAAGTCAATGGGGTCTGTGAGTTTGTCCAGTGGCAATTACCTAGATAAGCCGAAAATCCAGCCAAACTATAATGACGCAGACGAGGATTTACAGACGTACATAAGGGCGTTAAACATCTACTCTAAGTTGGTGGAAACAAAAGCTTTTAAGCAACGTGAAGCTGAGTTGCATAAGCTTGACCTGCCGCGTTGCAACGACTTGCCATACAAATCGGATAAGTACTGGAAGTGTTATACGTCCTACATGACCAAGACGGTGTATCATCCTGTCAGTACGGTCAAAATGGGACCAGAGACTGACAAGAGTGCCGTGGTCGACTGGAGACTTAGGGTCCGTGGTGTGAAGGGTCTGCGCGTGGCCGATGCAAGTGTAATGCCAGACATTGTGGCAGCAAATACTAATGCCGCTGTGATAATGATTGGCGAGAAGGCTGCTGATATGATAAAGCAAGATTGGGCCGGTAAGGATGGCAAGGATGAGTTGTAGTCTTGGTCATTTAATACAGTAAACTTTTTTGTGCGATTGTGGTGGGTTTTATTGGGGTTATACGTGAGGGTTCTCCAGAAATGTGATTCTTTAAACTAAGTACCGAAAGACGTAAGATTTTGCTACCTGAGCTGAAACATCTCTTGTGAGTTTAAAGAAACTTTTCAAGTATGAACTGGTGTTAGGTTTCGAATCTGCATTTCGTCATAGAAACTTACACTTGTTACTTGGAGTCTTCTGTTCTTTGTCCAGCGACATAAGTGGTGCCAATCCATTTTGCAAAATCCGAGGTCTCACAAAAGAAAGTTGATATTTGTTTAGATTACTGCGTGGACGCAACAAGGGACATGTAGAGCTATGTCAATCAGTAGCCTAGCTTAAGGGGATTCAGTCGCTATGGAGTGCTTTTCGGGAATGGATCGCGCGTTGTGTGTCCGAGAGTTTTACAGGAATTCTGATTAAGCGACTGTGGCGCATAGAAGATTCTGCAATATTTGAGGTTTCTAGCACTTGAATGATTCACTTAGCATACCTCTTATTAGGAAATGTACAGACGTTTAAAGAGAGCGGTTTAACACCGGAAAAACAAACATTCGGAAAACCAAGATCGTAAGCGTGCAAGTCTTTATGTACATAGATCATCATTACATTGTATCTTCCGCAATGGTCGAAAGATAGCCCCCATAAAATTCAATTGGTTCAAGAATTAAATCCCCAGGCTAAAGGTTAGAGTCTAAATTTCGTATACCAGGCAATTGAGCCTTTTCCAACATTTACAAATTTCTTAAATTCAGACGAAGCAAATTGTTATCTTAATGAGAACGCTAAAAGGCAGAACTATCGGAGGGCAACATATCTGGAATGCAAGTACCAGAAACCCGTTCATTCTTCTAATAGGAACGTATGAGCTGCGGGTTTGGTGCGAGAAGTTGTCAGTCCTTACTTTTTGAAGATATAAGGGGACGTGCGATTACAGTGAATGCAGGGCATTATGTTGAGAGTTAAGCTGACTTCTTAGTGCCAGAATACGAAAAATTACTTGACCAAAGAAAATTTCAGCAACGTTACACAAATAAGTCTCTACCTTGTGTTTTAAACAAAATATTCCTCAGAAATTAGCAGCCAATATGGGGTTTCCAAAGGCGTCATAGGATTTTTTGTAAGTCAACTTTCAAGGCCAGCAGAAGTTGAAAAACTAAAATCTTAGCGGAATTAACCTCAATACCTGCTGGTAGATATAATTGAGTAATTGAGTCATCGAAGTTAGGGGAGGGAAATGATTGTCGACTCTGGCTGAAGAAAGAAGTCATGTAGGGTTTAAAATACTATACAGAGTCAAAGTGACGAGAATCGTATGCATTCCCCCTCTGCCTCATTACAACAAAAACAGGTTGCAAGTAATGTAACCTCTAAAAAGCCGGAGGAAAATTATGGCTAAACAGCTAGATCTCGAAGCTAGATAGTCATGGTCATTAACAGAAGTTGGTGTTATCATGTGTCACGAATTTGTCTCAACATAATATTAAAAAAAAACCTTTACAAGGTCAACCTTAAATAAAAAACCGCATTGTGGTGCAATAAATAGTTAGCTAATGACCTGACTGATTAAAGAGGATTGTGGACAAACAATTACAGTGTCAGAAAAAATACTTCTTAGATGCTAAGTCGAAATGAATGATTATTAATTGAACAATAGGTTAGACGCCAGCATTATTAGTACCATGAGAATAACCGAATTGGTGGAATGCATCTCGTTTTCAATGTCTCTTTTTAGAAATTAGCTTTGGCCTTCGAGTACTTGTGTCCTAGGTCCTTTCTGATAAACACCAACGGCGTGCCATTAGCTTTTGATAAAAATATAAATTATATGCATCTGTATTCATTATCATTTTTAAAATAACACGTACTGTAATTATTTTAATCGATTAAAACAGATTGACCTTTGTCACATAAAAGTTGAATTATTCGTGTTGTTGGCATATCAACAACGTACGTGATGGAAAACGAGACAAAGTCCAGCCTGTTATTCTTTAACAAAACAAAAACTACTTATGACATTTTATTCTAAATATTTATCGAAGCCTACATATTTATAAACATAATTAGAGCAATTATCGATGTAATCGTTTTTAAAGAACAAAATTATGTGGGAGGTACCGTTCACTCTGTAGATCCATAAACAACGCATTTAACTGAAATTGATGTCAAATCGTTCAAGTAATTTGGTCTTCAGTATCATTAACAGACACCTTTTAAAAAATAGATTTGAAAAGCTGATTTTTTACCGGGTTACCGCGAAACATTTGAATTTTGTAAAATTTGAATTTTTGCGCCATCGCAATATACATACTAAGGGCCGATTTTTCAATCGCCAGATAAGCAATCAGATAACACTTAACAGTCAATTTCAATTTCAACAGGCGTATAGCACTTATTCTAGGTATATAACAGTTATCTGCCGAATGAAATTATCTGCTCCTCAGTGAAACTTAAACTGACTGTTTATGAACTGTCAAAAGTGAGAAGTTGGAATTTTTGGTTATTTAGTAATCTGAAAATTAGTCTGCTAGCTCTTACATATAACAATGTCACTATATCTATCTCTTTTCATTTCAGTTTCGTGAAGTTAGACACAGTTGAGATTAACAATATCGTTCGATTTCAATCTAGGAGTTATTCAATGATTGAAAAACCCACATCTACTTATCAAGTAAATAAAGAGTGGAATACATTTATTCATTAGACAGCAATAAGACTGTTTAACAGACAATTGAAAAATCGGCCCTAAGTATACCCGGATGTAAAGATTAACATGGTTTCAGAATTTGCTTAAAAAGTTCACCATCCGGTACACAAATTACCATTAGTTAAGACATACACCAGCACATAATCTGCGCTTCTCAAACTGTTTTTTTTTTTTTTTTTTGACAAACAAAGTTTATTCAAGAGTTGGGGACTAATGAAGAGCGTTTTTTTGTTTGTAATTGTCTCATTTTGAAAAATGAAAATTTGGGACAATGAAATGAGTGTACAGTTATTACTACTTAGAACCAATAAAAATTGCAAAATAATGTAGATGTGTCAACATCCCCAGTTAGGCTGTATAAAAAATAAACAATGAACAAAAGTTCTTCTGACATATTCGGAAAACAGAATCTTTGAATTTCATGGCTTAGGGTCCAGTTATAGCTATCATTGAACAACTTCAGTGGGACAAAAAAAAACATGATGGAATTTAAATTTTACCTTTTAGCTTCTTATAAGAATCACAGGAAAATGCCATTTTATTTCAGTGGAACGACAATCATAAATTTCTTCTCAAAAACAAATCTTGATTAGTGAAAACTAAAAAGTGATTTTCCGCGGAAACTATAATTAAAAATTTAAATATATTTTGATAATTATGTTGGAAAATTCTCAAGCCTTGTTTTGACACCAACTCACCAATGATTGAATTTATAAAAAAGCCGCAATAAAGTAAAAGAATATTTCCAATGGGGGTTTTCAATGATAGATAAAACTGGGCCCTTAGTAAAGCTGCTTAAACAGATGGTGGTTAGAAAGGTATTAGGCGGGGATCAATACTGTAGTGATTAATTATGACATGATGTAACAAGGGTAACTTGAAACTGGCACTTCTTAGGTTGGGGATTCACCTTCAAACTAAATTCCTTACCACATAAACCATTTAGTTTTAAAAAAGACAAGAACCTCGTACATTGGATCACTAATGCGCAACGGTTTAGCATGCTTTCTAGCCAAACACTTAACTATGTCCTCGGATATTACAGGTCAGATATTGTTGCGTTTCAGAAAATACGATGGATAGGATCCGAAATATAATAAAAAGAAATATGACGCATTTAATACAGCGCTGTCAAAAACTTATTAGGGTGCAAATTCGGAAATTAATTTCTTAAATTTGCGCTCTGTTAGCGATACAAGCAGTATCGCCATTTTTTGAGTCAGCACAATCCTCATGAGACTCTTGATACTCCATTTCATTCCGAAAAAATGACTGTTTGGTACGGTTTACATCGGCTCATTTTTCTCGCCAACATTACCGTAAATGACATGCAAATGGTTCGTGATTTTATTTATTCCTCATGTCGTTGGAAATAATTTGAAGGAGAAACATATTAGACGGCACAACATGTCATACAGCCCGTGAAACCATGACTTTGTTGAGCCAAACGTTTGGTGACCGAATCATCTCAATAAATGGACCTGTGAATTGTCAACCTCGTTCGTGTGAATTGACAGATTTGAATTAGTTCACTGGTCTATGCTGATAAAACAGCAAAGATCGATCACTTAAGACCGGGTATGCTCGAAAAAGTGATTCCAAATTGGACCGACAGGATGGCCTTCATAAGGCGCAGTAAAAGCCATGAAAATTGTGAACTAATAATGCCAACATTTTGGTCATTCCACTGAATCTATTTTGTTTTAGTTATAAGAAAGTTCTATATCTTTAAAAACAAAAAAAAACATCCCATAGAAGATTTGACCCTTGCTAAAACTTTAATCGTTTGGATCCTGAAAGACTAGAGATGAGAAAGCTTTCGAAGAAAAGTAAGATAAAGTTAATTAATGCAAACTACGACAAGTTCTGCCTGACCAATTATATAAAATCCTCTTGTCGTATCTTGAAGATAGATTCTTCTATGTGAAACTTGGAAACGAATATTCACGAATAAATAATGTCAGGAGTACCCCAAGGAAGCGTCCTTGGACCACTCTTGTACCTCCTCTACAAGACGATACCGCTATATTTAGCAGTTGGCACAAAAATAGAGTAAACAAATATGAAATTACAAAACGCTCTTAACGAGGTTAATGAATGGACAAAATCCTGGCGGATTGCACTTAACGAGAGCAAAACGATTCATCTAGATTTTTCGTATAAATGGACAATCAATTTGCCTGTATTTCTAAATACAGTTCGAGTCCCTTTTTCAAATGAATTAAAATATCTCTGAATGACACTCGGTGCAAAATTAAAATGAAAGTCACATGTAAAAAAGAAATGAAAAGAATTTAAAAATAATTACAGAGAATTGTACTGGTTGCTTGGAAAATATTCGAAGCTTAACCTTGATAACAAGCTGCTATTATACAACTATGGGGTTATAGCACCAATGAAACAAATCTAAACATTTTACAAACTTTTGAAAACAAAATGTTAAGATCATTCGTCAATGCGTCGTGGTACAAAAGGAACGATGATCTACAATGATATCTGGATATTCCCGCGGTTGAAGACGAAAAGAACAAAAAAAAAAAAAGAAAAAGTTTATAAGAACTCTTTTACACAACGGTCCTCCAAATTCTTGACGAAACAAATTTAGCCCTTGGATTAGGCTTGATAATAACAGACCGCGCTATAAATTATTGCGGAAAAAACAGGAACTCTCAAAGGAAAGTAACCTGCAAAATATTCATTACTCATGATAAAAAAAAATTGCTACATACTTAGTTTGAATACAAATACAAAAAGGGTAGTGGTTTTAGTGAGTAAAAGTCTCACACTTCTTTGGGCACATACTCATCATGTCTATGAAGATTTCCACCAGCCCAAGGAAAAAAATTAATAAAACAATTGCAGCTCTTTGATGAAGAAGGAGTTAAGTGACATTTGCACAGTTTCGAGATAATTAAGCTTAAAGTTTTTGAACTGCAAATTTGATTTTATTAACAGTGCAGAATAGTACCTGAGGAAGCACGTAAGGTATTGTATACGGTTTTCTAAGAGTAAAGTTTTCATTTAATCAAAGTTTAAGTAGGTGCATTTCTGAACATTTCGTATTTCACTTTAGCGCTTTATTTGATATATCTGGCATTAACGTCAGGACCTACGAAAAGTTCTTATTTTTGCAACTAAGATTTATTTTTATTTCTATGAAATATGTTTATCGGTATTGAACGCGCAAGCTTCCAATCAACAGGCGAACACTACACTGCGGCCACGCACGTCTAGTTTTAAGAACAAGCAAACAATGGACAGAACTTCCAGAGAATGTATTTCCCTCAATATACACTTCAAGCACCATCTCAAAGCGCTCTTCGAGGGTTATATATACACCTCTACCGAGAAAAGTTTATAAAAAATTACAAAGGACTTTTTAGTGACTGTGTGAAAATGTCTACACAGCCCTTCTAATCCTATTTAGCCCATGATCACAATACCAAGGGTTTTTTGTTTTGCTTTATGCTGACCCCCAGGTGTGGGGTCTGTTACTTTAAGCTTGATTACCAAACTCTGCGTTTCAAATGACAAACACAAATTGAATTTCTATTTAACACACACACACCATCGCAAAATATGTCAAATTTGGCATATTTAAAAAGGAGAGTATTAATGACGTAATTTGTATGCAATGCAAAAAAAAGTTGTCAAACAAAAGAATACTTCAATATCATTAATGGATTAATGTATAGTAATAATGGGACCACACGCTTATCAGGAACAATTAAAACTGGTTATGCTTATCAGCATTAGCAACCCCTTTGCGTGATTGAAAACAACAAATTCCCTAATAACTGACCTGTCGGTGGTGTTCCGACAAAGAGAAAAGTGTAAACGCCCAAATTTCAAATGCTAACAGCATGTTACCATACTTGGTTACAACATTAAAACGTGAGTTGTCCACAGTAATCGTTTTCAATTGCTTTAAGGCCAGCTTAAACTTTCACCCTTACCTACCGCCGAATAAAATCAGCCCAAACCCAGTGAACGCAGCAGACATGTACTCTCCGCGTGTCTAGTTAGTAGGCTAGACTAATATTTAGAGAAATTCCGACACAATCGATCTAATCCATTTGAAGTTCATAATTATTTTCTATCAACGGGACATTTCACTTTGCTTATATGACTCGAGTTATTTTTATTAATAAAAAAATAATTTACGAGCCACTAATTACCAAGTCAACTTACCTCTAGCACGTTATGTCACACCGCGAGCTCGTTTATCTTGTAGCGGTGGTTATGACCAAATAATTGTGATTTTTATTTTATTATCTTGTTGCGCTTGCTTTACTCACCTGCAAATAAAAGAAGAAGATGAAATAAGTGAAAATGAGATATTGATTGAGAGTTGCAAATATAGGTGAGTAGGTGGTGGTTTAATGTTGCGTAAGTGATGTTCACCTGTATAATGTGTGGTTATGTCATTACGTATCTTAGATGCAAGTCATATTTGTTTTGAGTTAGTGGTGAGATCTGAGATAAATTGATGAGTGTTATCAAGAGAGGTATCTGTCTTTTGCCACATATTTATTTTTGGCAATTTTAGGTGAGGATACAACGTACTGCCGATGGGAATAATTATGAATTATATAAGAGTTGTCTCAAAACAAAGTTTATATTCAGTGGATGGATTAAAAAATAGGTAAGCCACATATACAATTTCGGAATTTATTTCTTAAACATAGATAATTTGTAAACTCTCGATTTTGCTGCACTCAATTCGTCGAACAATAAAATAGCATGACGAAACCACTCATTTTTGTGTGTGAAGTTATTATTTTAGGCACATGAAAAGAGGACCTCATATTTAACGTCGAATCCGAACGTTAAATTTGGGAAGCTTCATATGACAGCGATACTCTTGGATTTTTGTTATATTTTCCGTTGAGGTGAGGCAGTGAATAAACTTAGATGTTGTCACTTTCGGAATTTGAACCAGAGACCTAGTGCTTAGAAGTCCCACTCACTTACCACTAGTCCACTGCATCTAAATACATATATTATACATCACCTCTCTTAGTAATAAATATGACAGGATAAAATTTCACAAACTCGTGTCACAGACATATTTGGCGTGTGTCCTGCTGAAACCATGTTCCTTGGTTTTAGACAACTGCCAGGCACCAATAAGCCGTCTAACATTATAACGTTCTGAATTCATTTAAACTGTAAGTCCCCTTTCGTTTTCATTAAAGTAAGGGCAGCGCCTATGTTAACTTTAGGCGAATAAAGAGATGCTGGCGTTTTTAATTCGTTGCACTCCAGTGGCGTCAGTTCTGCTGTCCATTTAGATGAACATGATAAACGGATATTCCCTTAGTGTAATGAGGGAAGACGTACACCGCCTACACCGCCTACACCTCATCAACCCGCCAACCTAACCTAACCTACCCTAAGATGATCATGATCTTCTTCCGAAAATTAGATGTTGGCAATAGTTACTTACTTACTCCCAACTAGTTTAGGGCCTCTGCCTGATACAAAGCAGTCTTCCATCCTCTTCGATTCTGTATACGTTGCTGCCAGTTATTCAGTTCAAGCGCCCTGGCATCCGAGATCGCTTAAACCTCAAATCAGAAGTTCAGTTCCTTGCAGCATTGAACCTGAATGTTGGGATTCGAAAATTTTCTTGGATGAAGCATTATTACAATTTCGTTCGGTTTGGCCGACCCAGTGTAGTTTACGTGTTTTCACCTTCACTACTACATCTATATCTTGGTACAGCTCACAAAGTTTGCGGTTGTATCTTCTCCTTCAATCGCCTTCTTCGCATACAGGATGAAAAATTCGAAAAAAAAATGTTTTCTTTATAAATGGCAAATATTTGTTTCGCTTTTCTGTTTACTGTCCAGGACTTGGGGTTGTAAAGTAGAACTAGGTCCACTAGAGTAAGCATTAGGACTGTCGGGTTAAGAGTTTTGATCCCATCGTTTCGCGACTGACATATTCCGCTTTAGCAGGAATTCCATTCCAACCTTGTTGTTCACTAGATGACTTTTTGTTGCTCAGTTTTTTGACTATATTTCTTGCTCTATCACTCTTTTGGCATTATGCACATTAATCAGGTGCTGGAACTGCTGCCTGAATACATCTGGAATTTCCTCTGTGTCAGTGACTAGATTGCAATTGTTATTTTGCAGATCCTACGTTTTTCTCTTTTGTAGTATTGGCAGATGTTCTTCTTTTCGACAGACTTCCCTAAGCTTCGAGGCACCTTGTAATGATGATCTATGCACATTTAAAGCACTGGTGGACTGATTAGGACTTTTTTTTATTTTTTACCGTTCCCGATGATATTGGTTACCTGGTTTTTTTTTTAGTGTTAACCCGGTATCCTTCAATTTTTGAGCCATTTTCCAATGACAGGTATTCTTGGCATACCATTTAAGTGGTTTAAACCTGAAGAACTGCAGAATCACCTGAAGAACTGCAGAATCACCTGTGCTCTACAGTCTACAGTCGCCGAACCACCGTTTAAAAAAAAAAAAAAAAACTCTAGCACGCACAACGCGCAGTCCGCTCCCGACAATCCATAGCGACTGATTTTCTTAGAGGATGGCTACTTATTGACAAACCACCAGCGCCCCTCATATTCGTTGCGTTGACCCAATAAATAAAAACTTTCTTATGAGACACCTTATACAATATCTCTGGAGTTTACGACTGTGTCTGGACACTACCAGAAGGTTGAGAGTCGCAGTTGGTAGGCATCAGCTAAGTGGGCTTTAGTGGTTGAGCATTGTCTACCATTTGACCAGCGCCAGCGACTAGATTGTTAATCTCTTCTGATTTGCTTTACTTAAGTGCCTCAACCACAATGCCTCCACAATGAGCCCGGTTATATAGCTAACCACTTCAGATTACTACTTGTGCGCCCAACGACGTCTGGCAAAGAATCGAAAATTATACCAGTCGGGGCATCGATGGATCATCTGTTTGCTTTCAATGTCTTAGCCATCTTATGCGTGTTTTTTTTACCAGTTGTAAAGTTCTTAGTGGAATCTTCGTCTGCATAGCCCGTCAATAGAAACGGGACCGAAGACTTGCAGACGAATTTGAAAAGGATCTCCTCATGCTTCGGTGCCGTAGCCCAGGACTTGGATGATCAGGGTGGTTTTTCTTAGTAAATAAACTAAATTGCATTTGAGCCCAAAGAAGCACAATTTTTAGTGAGAGTAATTTAAAAATTCGTTTGTTTTCTGAGAAGATATTGATTTCAGAGTAAATAACACAGCCGAGGTATGCAAAGACACTTAAACCAATCTTTTTGTGGATGTGTTCACACTTTTCCATCTCTATAATTCGATTGCATATCTCACAGAAAGAATGTTTTCCACAACCAAATCTTTGTGATGTAGAGCTGTCATGTCATAAAAACTATTAATCCCTTACCAACCTTTGTTCTTTGATATTCATTCGCATACACAAGCCTATGGCAAAATTAACAAATAAAGTTATTAAATAATAATTCCGATATTTAGTAGTTTAACAAACGTACCTCATACAAAAATGTGTGACACACCCTTTTGCCAAACCTTTTTCTTTCACATAGACATCATCTGCCCGCCTTTCCTATTTCCCCGCTCGTTTTTGTAACTAATTTGTATTCATGGCCTTATTTGAGGCAACAAAAAATTTACTACAATCTTGCATAATTTCAACCATCGGATTTGTAGGCTTAGCCCAAGTGCAAGACTTTCTTTCGGCGTAGATACATAATTATCTTTTGTTCACCCACTGTCAACACTGTATTTTATCTCATTACTCGTATCTCATTGGAGATACAAGCAACGCAATTAAAAATGAAAGACAAAAACAAAACCGCTGGTGAATGGGCTGAAGATTATTAACTTTGGCCTAGAAAATGACCATGTATCGTAATGACATAATAAAAACATAAATGTCAACAAGATTCATTGCTCAGTTGGTAAATGGGCCTGTAGGTCATATAAGGAAGATCTTTGTATTTTTTCACCCCTTGATTTATATCGGAATAATGGTTCAAAAGTATAAGGGGAAAATCTGAAAATCACACTGGGTAGGACAATATTGTTACAAAGTTCACAACTAGACGTATTCCGTATTCAAGAAATAAGAAGCACTTGATATTCATTTGATAATAATTAGAAGCAGTCAAGGAATAGGAAATACAAATTCGTACTTTTTTGTTTCCATTTGAAGGTGTCTGTTTGTAGATGTCTAGAGGATTTTTTGTAGAGTCAATTCTGTAGCTGATTACCATAGCAACAGGACGAAATAAGCGCAATAAGCTACAGGATGATAAATTGCAGGTGGCACTGAAACAAAACTGCAACTCTGCCACAAAGGGCTTGATAATGTATGAAGTTGCCCCATCTTATTGGAACCACACAGTATTGAATGTAATTAGCTTTCGGCGTAGTTCTGGAACAAACAAACCTTAAAAATTTCTAAAGATCGGTCTGAAATACAGTCGATTTCTTCAAAAAAGTAAGTAAGCCCGACAGTGAAGCTTGATGTAACTGCACACTACACTGCGACTCGAGAGTGCAATTCCGTCTCATGGAGAATTTCGAATTACATATTCGATAAATTTGCTTGTTTACATTGTCGTTTGGACCTGAATGGGCTTCACAAATACAAATTTTTGGCGCAACAGGCTCGTTAGTACCCATGATGGTTTGACCTACTGTTTTATGCCGACTCCGAACTGCGAATTCGAGAGGAGCTTTTCTTGACAATTGATACTAAACGGATGATTTGTCAGATCATTACGAGAGGAGGGCCAGTGAAAAATCATTCAGTTGTTGCTACGGCTGGGAATCGAACCCATACCTTCTGCGCGGCAGTTCATCGCACTAACCATCGCACCACTGAGCCCTGAATGGGTTTCGTCTGACATAAAAATGGAGTGGAGTTTTTTGTTGTGGGATATAGAATCGTACATAATTGTCTGTTGATATATAGTTGAGCAGATGAATTCCTTGTAAAAACGCCTGCAGTGACCTGTATGGCAGCAGCTACATCTGCATCTGTTTCCTGAGTCTGAACTGTGTGTTTGTTTCGTTAGTAAGACCATCGAGCAACATCCCCGGATCGGGAAACCTCAAACTGCGAATTCGAGAGGAGCTTTTCTTGACAATTGATACTAAACGGATGATTTGTCAGATCATTACGAGAGGAGGGCCAGTGAAAAATCATTCAGTTGTTGCTACGGCTGGGAATCGAACCCATACCTTCTGCGCGGCAGTTCATCGCACTAACCATCGCACCACTGAGCCCTGAATGGGTTTCGTCTGACATAAAAATGGAGTGGAGTTTTTTGTTGTGGGATATAGAATCGTACAGAATTGTCTGTTGATATATAGTTGAGCAGATGAATTCCTTGTAAAAACGCCTGCAGTGACCTGTATGGCAGCAGCTACATCTGCATTTGTTTCCTGAGTCTGAACTGTGTGTTTGTTTCGTTAGTAAGACCATCGAGCAACATCCCCGGATCGGGAAACCTCATTATGGTTCGTCCGCAGCCGAAACTCTGTTTGGACGGAAATTACCAACTCCACTGTTCATTATACCATGTCTCATTATACCAATTACCAATTGTCCACATTTATTTATTTCAAATAGCAATTTCAATTTAAACGCGTAGTATGAACGAGCTCCACACACGTGCTGGAGCTCGTTTACTCAGTGCTGAGTTAACTTATGAAGCAGTTTTTCAGTGCAGGGTTAAATTTGTCCCCGTGTGTGTTGATTTAATTTGATTTTTCTGTTATCTACAACAGCTCAGTTATCAGCTGTGTGGTTCCCTTTTGCCCAAAAAAATGAAAATGCTTTTGTCGCGAGTTTTTTTTCCTCTTAAAATAGTTACACTCAATATCTAAAACAGTTTCGGTTCAAAGAGAGTATAGGCGCACGTTTGGCGGCAATCCTCCGAGCAGATGGACCATAATGTTGTTAAAAAATTTGCCGAGCATGGGACAGTCGAAAGAAGACCTCACCATCGAAACCCTTCAGTTCGGACGAAGCAAACAATCACTACTGTAGCTACTACCATACAAAATAATCCAAGAATTTCAACAAGATTACCTGCTCAAATGGGTATAAGCAGACAGAAATTGCAGTCAATTATGCACAATGATTTGGACTTATTCCCATATGAAATTCAAATGGCCAACAAACTGAACGCATCAGACTTGCCGATTCACTTGGAATTTTTTTTCAGAAAATGATTCAAAAGGTGGAATAGGACGGAAGCATGTGGAACTGTCTTTTTATGTCTGACTTGGCCCATTTCGATTTAAACGACAACATATACAAACAAAATTGTCGAATATGAAATTCTTCCAACCCGCAGATACTCCATGAGACGGAATTGCATCCACTTTGTGTCACAGTGTGGTGTGCAGTTTCATTCAGATAACGGTCACACCGTTACGGTTACTGGAGACCGTTACGTGAGCATGTTGAGAGAATTTTTCCATCCAAAATTACGCCGAATGGGAAATTTCTTTTAACTCTGTATGGTTTCAGCAAGATGGTGCAACTCCTCACATAGCCCGGCCTGTTATGACAGAATTGCGACGAAAATTTCCCAATAAGCTGATATCCAGAAACTCCACATTCCGTTGGCCCCCCAACGACTGACCTAACTGCACCTGACTTTTTCTAGCTGGGTTATTACAAAGCGAAACCAACAAATTTGAATGCATTGGAATTTGAAACATTCCTTTCGAGAAACAATTTCGGCTATTCCTGTCTCAACTCTCAAAGCAGTAATGAACGACTTTTTGGTAAGATGCCGCACATGCATCTACTAAGCATGGGGGCATTTAAATTCCATTATTTTTAAAACTTATTAAGCTATATATTTAATAAAACTGAATGAGCTTTAACATGAATAAATGAGAATTGAGTTCTACATACTGAAAAAAAAGTTATTTGAGTTTCTTGATGTAGTAATATTCATCAGCCACCCTGTGTTTAATTTTTAAAAATTTAATAAAATGTCCAAATAAATGGAATTGAAAATAATTGTTTGCTCTATATTTTATCATCTGTCAAACACGTTTCAATTAATCCCAGGGTTAACTCACCAAACCTGCTGGGTTAACTTGAAGTTAACTCTGGATTTAAATTAATCGAAAAACTACTTTCTTGAGTTAACTCGAGTTTAATCCCGAAAATAGTTTGATCTCGCACAGAAAATCCGACCCTTAAGAATTCTTAACATTTTAAGGAAATCAGTAAAGGCGGCAGGAAATTTTTATTTCCGTTAATGTGCAAAAATGAATATTCCATAAAGAGATATGAAGACTAAAACTAATTTTGAAGCGTTTTTATAATTGCCATTTGCAACATTGATTTTCTATATAGCGAGTATCTATATAGCGAGATATTGAAGATATGCTAAATTTGGTATAAATAGAAAAATCCTTATGGAGTTTTTCTAGATTGTTAGGTACACTTTTGGAATCGATGTTAAACAGGACGTTCTATTTTTTTGTTACAAATATAGAAGGCTAAGTTTTAGGCACTGTACGGGCTCATAATGACAAATATTTCATTATTCTTCCTTTCAAAAAAATGGAATCAAATACCTACTTAGAAAAAAGTTTTTAAAAATTTATTTTGTGCTTTTTCCTGATCAGCTGTTTTTGATTTTCTCTTACAAGAGAAGGGTATTGTTTTCATAACCGACGGAGGTAATAATCTCTTATAAGAATTCTAATACAACATTTCATGGAAATCAGAATTCAGACGCAGAAAGTAGTGATTTTCCGTTTTTGGCCAAAAGTGAAAATTCCACTACGAAATTATGAGGCTTATATTAATTATAATGTTGTATAATTATATAATGTCAGTAACTAGACACCAGAGACAAACATAACTGCATAAGTCATGTCAAGTGTTTTTGTTCATTATTCTTGGAAATTTTATCAGGGATAAGATTTCAATAGATGGGTTCCCGGAAGACTTGTTGAAGATCCATTGTCTTAGACCAACATTTTGTTCAGCGATAAGGCCCATTTCTTGTTCAATGGATACGTCAATAAGCAAAATTGCCATATATATGCCGAAGTACAACCGGAATATGTCCAGGAGCTGCAGTAACATCCAGTCAAACCAACCGTGTGGTGTGGTTTATGAGCCGATTGAATCATCGGTCCGTATTTCTTCAAAAAATGAGGCGGTTTTTTTACCAGAAATTTAAGCCCAAGACCGCGACAGCAATTGGTTCCAACAACCGGAAAAACAAAGTACACGTTGTTCGGTGAATATCTATCGCTTTGGACCAGTGAATTGGCCAGCAAAATAATGTGATGTCACACCGTTAGAATTTTTTTATTTGGGGCTACTTAAAAGTCTGAGGTATTCGTGGATACGCCAGGTACGATTGAAGCATTGGGAACAACATCAGAAGTGCTTTCCACGAGATATCGATGAATATACAAAAGTAATCCTCCTATCAGAAAATGCTATAAATTTTGCGATTGGCCCCTAATGTCAGTTCTGTTTTGACATTTGTGTAGTAAACACATGCGAAATACACGTTAATAAACAATGTTACGCTCCAGAACGCGGAATATCGGTGACTATTTATTTGAGCAATAATCGGTCGGTGACTTTGGCACAACGTGAATTTCGTCGCAGATTTCCTAGCCGTCCAACGCCTACTGGTGAAACACTGCGACGTTTAGCCGCTCGCCTCGAAGAGACTGGCACAACACGAGATGCTGCCAGGCGTGGCAGACCCCGGAGTAGCCGTTCTGCAGAGAATATTGCTGCTGTAGCCGAAGATGTCATGGAAGCGCCGTCGACATCGACCAGACGACGTGCCACGCAAATGGGTATCAGTCGACGGTCTTTACAGCGAATTTTGGTACAAAATTTGAAGATGTTTCCGTACAAAGTTCAGACGGTGCATCAGCTGTTAGCTGCTGACCGCCAATCGCGTCTAACATACGCTAAAGCCATCCTTAATCACCACCAAGAGGAAGATGATTTTTCATCAGCAATAATCATGAGTGATGAAACCCATTTCCATCTTAGCGGGTACGTAAATAAACAAAATTGACGCTTCTGGGGCACTAAAAATCCGCGTGTAACCCACGAAGAGCCATTACACCCGCTCAAAGTCACTGTATGGTGTGCTGTTTTCGCTGGAGGAGTCATCGGACCTTTTTTCTTCGAAGACGTCGCGGGCCAAACGGTTACTGTGAATGGTGAGCGCTACAGAGCAATGATCAACGAGTTCTTTTTGCCGCAACTTGATGAATTGGGATTGGAAAACATGTGGTTCCAGCAGGACGGTGCAACGGCACACACTGCACGTGCCACAACCGATATGCTGAAGGATGCATTTCCCGGGCGCCTAATCTCCCGTTTTGGCGATTTGCACTGGCCAGCAAGATCGCCTGATTTGACCGCTCCAGACTTCTTTTTGTGGGGCTTTTTGAAGTCGCGGGTTTATGTCAACAAGCCTCAGACTCTTGCAGCTCTTAAAGACAATATCCGTCAAGAATGTGAGGACCTATCGCCGGAAGTTTTGGCCAAAGTGATGGAAAATGACATAAAAAGGGCTCAAATGACAATCAACTGTGGCGGCGGCCATTTACATGACATCATATTCTCGACTTGATGTAAAAAAAATTAAAAGACCAAATAGTTTTTCTTTTTTTTTAATTACAGCCAAAAAACATCGGAAGGTTATTTTTGCGCCACCTTGTACTTCATCGCGTCATCGAAATTCGGAACGACCACATAGACGACCTACAGAGCAGTTGCAGCCAACATTTGATAGGGATTATCTTAAAAAAGTGAAAGTCAATGATGTTTTTTTAGATTAATAATAAAGATTTTATACGATCTAACTTCAATTTTTGTGTTATTTCTTGCAAAAATCTATATTTTGTTTTGAATAATTGGATGTGCACTTTTGCTTCAAATATTAGTTTTAATGTTCGGTTTAAGTTTAATCAAAATCGTAAGGTTTATGATACATTTTGATATTACCAAAATGACAGAATTGCCAGATCCACGTTATTGGTTTGATTAAAATCCCGATTAAGATTTTTTTTAAAGAAACCAATACTCGCTCTATTAGCGTGGTTAAAATGTTCTCAAAGAAAATCGTAGGTTATTCCAATTTGTTGGGACGCTCATTGGAAGCGATTGGGGTAGGGTAGGCATACAAAATATTTGCACAGAAATAAATTACAGTCACTAACATTGCGTCGATAAGAGTCTAGAAAAATGTCTCCTTGGAGACAATAACACTCTCTCGATAGGGTCTAGAATAAGGTCTCCCAATTCAAGAATTAGTCATTACGCCTATTGTCGGCATATTGTCAAACCTTACTGGCTCTCAGATTAAAATATCGTGCCAATCTATAGATAAGAAGAAAACGTTTTTTATTTTTGCGATAAAGGACTGAAAAGACTGAAATAAATAGGTTCAATGAAGCTCAGGTAATAGTGTTATAAATAAGACTACTTCCACGGGCATCACTCCACATCTAAATTGAACTAAGTGTGACTAGAAAAGACTTCATCTCTCCAATTCAACCCAAAAAACCTTACTAAATCTTGAAAAATTCGAACAATTGTTCTAAGATTCGAACAAATGTTGCACTTGTACTTGCACCGACCTATTGAAATCATACATAGTGAAGGACGTCCGACGTAAATATTTGCACAGAAATAAATTACAGTCACTAACATTGCGTCGATAAGAGTCTAGAAAAATGTCTCCTTGGAGACAATAACACTCTCTCGATAGGGTCTAGAATAAGGCCATTAGATCTTAGTCGAGTTTAGCTTAGGTGGGAAATAGAACCAAAAGTGGATTTTACTGCTCAAAGTTTTTTTTAAACCAAAGTGGGTCCAATTTAAATAACTATAATTAATTAACTATCGATTAACTTTGTTTATTAATCTCCATATTCAACATACCGGCATGAACCATTAAATTAATCACTTCATGATTGCAAAGCTTTATGCTTAGCAACATTTGCTGCTAGTGCAATTTCTCTGACATAACTGTTTGAAACTTGTAATCCATTACAATCTATGTATATTACCATAATCTGAATACTACTTGCAATTAACTGTGAAATAAAATTTAATGGTTCCAATGTCGTAACATGTATTCAAAAATAAAGCCTCACACATTCACACAACTGACTCATTATTTCATTTGCGGTGATAATCAGTTAAACCCTCTAATTGTGGATTTCTAAACGAAACTGTCGGTGATGTAAAGGCAACTTGCTCTTGCAGATATTTCTCAAGCCGTAATTGTCCAAAAGATAATACGCAATTTTGGAATCTAAACATTTCCACGCTTCGGAGAACTCTGAACATAGCTGGCGTATTCGACCTTGGCTCCTTAAATTCCGCACATACACACTCCACACGTTTGAATTCGCACGTAGATATGATATCCACGAGATATTTACCTGATTGCTGATTCACATATAATGAACAGTTGCATTGTGCTGGTAATTAAAAGTGATTACCATGAACATCGCTGTTTTGTGAAGAGAAGATTGACATTTCAACATGCGGCCAAGATTGCGGGCGTATAAACTGGTATGGCTAAGTAATTAAGATTTTTTTGAGAATAAGATAACAGCCTTATCTTATTCTCAAAAAATCGTGATACCTTTGTTTCTCTGTTTTGCAATTAAAATATGTGTTTAATGACATATAAGTGAAAAGTGAAGCTTTTCCAGGATTGGCGCTCTCATTAAACTAATGGGTAAAGAGCAAGCGATATTGATCAAGGTAACATTTATTAAGAGTAGACGGGTTTGAGTACACGTGATGGCTGATAAGCATGTATGTATGACTTCATAATATACATTTACCAAAACGGAAAAAAAAACTGATATTTGTCAAGCAGCTGGTGAAATGGAAGGTAACGCAATTAAATGAGTTCCCACGAGGAAATGAACACTGACACCTATGGTCCAATTTAATTGTCCATCCTACATTACTCTGTAGACGCAGCCGTGAACATGAATTTTATGCTGAATCTGAATGGCTAAGTTGAGATATGCCTTTAATGATAATTGACACTACTCGAATGATTTGTCAGATCATCACAAGAGGATGGCAAGTGAAAAATCATATAGCTGTTGCTACGGTTAAGATCAATTTGACATATATATATGTCATGTCTTTGCCATGTCTTTCGCATATGGCAATCGCAAAAGATCGCCATGTCTTTTGCAGAAAGCAATCGCAAGAGACCGCCATGTCTTTTGCACAAGGCTTATCCCCTAACCTCTCGATTATAACCTTACCACCAGCGACGATGTTAACAGCCCATAAGATCAGCCGCAACTGATATGCTTTCTTCGCGCCCACCAGCAATTAACCTTTGGTTTATCAAGAACAAGGCCTACACGACTAAACTACAGGTGAAGAACAGAGCTGCCATATAAGCAAAGACGAAGGCAGGAAAATAGGCTTTTCAAAAAGATCGAAAATACAGAGAGGGGCCACTCCAGAAAAGATATTCTTATGTTTTGCTAAAGTTTAAAACGTCAAAACCCGGAAAACAGAATCCTGTTAAAATGAACATCGCAGTAATGGCTGAGAAAAGCACATCTTCTCATAAGGATACTGTGTGCTCTCAAATGATCAGACCTAGAATGCCATGTAAGATGTTGAAAAAGCCTATTGAAGGATCAACAGGAACCTAATTTTTGTACAACAGCGGAGGTAAGCCCATTTACACCCAGAGTGAGTGATACAGAGCCATTGAGACTAGATGGCTCGCTACATACATGAGTCTCAACCAACACGCTGGCGTTATCTTGTCTAAGGCTCATACATGGTAGACAACGTTGTGAATAACATTTTGGGAAAAACTTTAGGTTTATTTTTTACGCGGCATATTGTCAAACCTTACTGACTCTCAGATTAAAATATCGTCCCAATCTATAGATAAGAAGAAAACGTTTTCTTATTTTTGCGATAAAGGACTGAAATAAATAGGTTCAATGAAGCTCAGGTAATAGTGTTATAAATAAGACTACTTCCACGGGCATCACTCCACATCTAAATTGAACTAAGTGTGACTAGAAAAGACTTCATCTCTCCAATTCAAACCAAAAAACCTTACTAAATCTTGAAAAATTCGAACAATTGTTCTAAGAAGCATAAGGCATGTTGCACTTGTACTTGCACCGACCTATTGAAATCATACATAGTGAAGGACATCCGACGTGGGATATACACAACACAGACTTGCACAATTAGGATAATCCCTAACCATTATTACTTCAGTTCGTATATCAACTCTTTTGATTCACCAAAAATAGATACAATGCAAAATTATTTTCTGAGAAGCACCCTGTATTATATCATAACATATTACAAAACTTGTTTAGTCTATCAAAATGTATTCCTACTTAGTAAATGAAAAAATTGAAATATCTGAATGCAAGCTATGCACATCCGAACATTCAATGGAAGGGAGGGTCAAGGTTATGTAAAAGCGCGACCGTGATTTATGCCATTGAAACCTGGACCGTACACTTAAGTTGTCTCTTAATGTTAGAAACCTCTAGCTGTGTCGAAATTGCAACAAAATTAACAACATTCGGCCGAATGATGACAAGATAACTACTTTCAAACATGTGGATAATGCAATCAAGTTAAACGAGTTTGCAGACACCAAGCTGCAGCCAAACGAAAGCAAAATTTGATCGAATTTGAATTACAATGTAGTGTGGAACAAAAAAGCACAAAGTTGTTCCACAATAAAAGGCCACCACTACTTACTGGTCTTCAGATTTCTCTCTCTCTCCCTCTCCCTCAAGGCACGAATTGACTCGGTCAATTCTCACAACCCGCCAAGATACATAAACAAAAATAACGACGTCATGTCTTCATAACAACGTCATACCTCACACATGTGCAGCAAAAATAATCTGCAACACGCGGTGCGTATGCCACCGTCATTCAATACTTTTTTTATTTCATACAATTTACTCCAGTATAGCGTCGCGCCTGCTTATTGTCAACTCGTGAAAGTGTTTTTCTATCCATGGCAAGTTCCATCGACAGTAATCATGTATCACCACCACTGTTTATTGTGCACAGGGTTTTGATGGTAGTGGTGTTGCCACACATTAGAGACTCCTTCTTTACGCCACTTAAACTTTGTGACTGGTTACTTTGGCTTTTCGGTACACGTTCGATGGTTTCAATTGTACTCTCAGATACAAGCCGACTTGTAAACGAAACGGATCTTGAGCGCAACGTCGTGAGCAATTTCAACGAAGCACTCGAACACTAAAGGTGCCCGACGACGGTATTAAGCCATTTTACGGATTCGAATGAGTTCCTTGTGAGGTCGATTGCAACAGAAGTTTACTCATCGGATGTGTGTACGACGTGCTAAGAGCCCGCGCTTTACTCTACGATACAGCGATTTCTTGTGTAAAAAAGAATCGCTTTGTGAAAGAAAGAAAGTAATCGGGTTAGATAGTGTGAGTTTGTGTGTTGCATGTGCAATTATGTGAGAAAAAAGAAAATTTCGAGGAAGTGAAGTGAAAATCAGCAGAAGTTAACAAAATTAATTCAATTGGAACCCTAACAACGCAAATTGTTTATATATCTTTGGAATTATGGTTCTCGCACCCATTTTTGGAGCAGCTGTAAAATTGGTACCAGCTTTAGGTGGTGCCGTTTTTAAGGCTAGTGCTGCATCGAAAACAATTGCCACAGTAGGGGTAGCAGCTGGTGCAACAAAAATCAGTTTGGCGGTAGCGGGTGCTATAAAAGCTGCTACAGCGGTTATAGGACTGGGAAAACTAACTATATTGCCATTTTTGATTGCTGCGATAGCGTACTACAACTACGATTTGTTTGATCCGGAAAATCGACCCTTTAACGTTGAAACAATAGATAAGGCGTATGATTTTATTATTATTGGCGGTGGTTCAGCGGGCACAGTGTTAGCATCGAGATTGTCCGAGGTTGCACATTGGAAGATTTTGTTGCTCGAAGCTGGTGGCCATGAAACCGAGATATCCGATGTACCATTGTTGTCACTGTATTTGCACAAGAGCAAAATGGATTGGAAATATAGGTGAGTATTGCAAATAAAAGAGACTGACAACATAATACGTTCAGAGTCCAGAGTACATTAAGCAACAAATGCATTGGATAACTGTTTTTTTTTTCATAAAAGATATCTTTTTGTTTTGTGTATTACAAACAGTAGCAATCAATTTTGCAATAACTTCCATTAATTTGGTTGTTGGAAAGTCAAAGATAGCGATCAAACTTAAATTGAACCCATGTCGACAATATGAGACAAAAGAGTTCAATAGCGAACTGAGGTTTTCGGTTAATTAGAAAGTGGGAAGTTATAGTGACAGAGTTACGTTAGGTGTGCTGTATTTTTATAAAGTGCAAATTTTCAATCCGATGTCGTAAACGGATGTGATGGATCTAATTGTGCATGATAGGACATGTGACTAGCAGCTTTATTTCTGTTAATGATTCTATTAAGGATTCTAATAGGTATACCTCGTGAATAATGTTTGTGATTAGGTTTTAGGCATTGAAAAGCTATGACATAATTGTAAGGAAATCTTTTACAAATATTTTACCTTGATAAGATGCATGTAAATTGTTTTGTGCGAAAAAGGTTTGAAATAAACAAGAGGATATCACAAAACACAGGTTTTGGAGACAATTTTGTAAAGAGAAGAGTCGGTGACGACCGACGGGTGAGGTAGAAATGTTAGCGAGAAAACATGTACGTATGGCTAAAAGGAAACTTTAAACATTAAATTGAATTAGATCTACAGACAAAAAGAGTGTGTCTCTAATACATTCCGTAATTGTCTTAAATTTTAACTAAAGGTATACCTAGAGCATTTATGAGAGAGAAAGCTTTTCAGAGTGATCTAAAGGCGTGTTTTAATTACCGTTTCTTAGAAATTTGCTTCGCTGCTGTAGTTGTATTTTTGAATAAGAGAAATAACATTCTCAGCTGAGGTTAAAAACAATTTCCTTACTTTGCAGCTTATAACATTGATGAATACTTTGATTATACATAAAAAAAAACCAAATCTACTCTTTTAGCAAAAACGATGGGAAAATTAATTGAAAAAAATTTATTCTCAACATATTTAAACAAAATCTACAGTTCCTCTTGTGGGGAATAGTGTTCCAATTTTCTTGTTCATATTAAAAATGAATCCATTATTTTTAAAAGAAATTGAAGGCTTTTCTGCTTAGTCATGATGATTCGATTTGGATGAAATACTCGCCGATGTAACTTTTGCCATTTTTTAAATTAATTTCCTTGAGCTTCTTTAATAGAACACCTCGTCTCTATTTCACAAAATTTTTAACCAGCAAAATCGTTTTCCATGGAAAGGAGCAGGTTTTAATCACTTGGTGCCTGGTCCGGAATATAAGGTGGATGCGTAATAACATCCCAACCAAGCTCCAATTGCCATCTCTTCGCAGTGGCCTTGTGATTAGTTCGCTTTACAGCGCTCAGCTACTCAGCGTGGACTTCATTTTTCAAATACCAAAAGTGACAACACCCAAGTGATTTTCATTGCTTCACCTTTGCGAACGTCTGACTAACATCCAAGGGTAGCACTGTCATGAGAAGCTTCTTAAATTTGACGTTCGGATTCGGTGTTAAACAGAATACCCGCTTCTTTGTACAAACATAAAATATAAATTTTTGGCGCAGCAGGTTCGTTAGTACCCAGGGCCGAGCTTTTTCCACAACCATTCATGTGTGCGTGTATAATTCTTGCATAATGGTGAGACCTCCTTTTCTTTTCTTGACAACTGATACTACACTGATGATTTCTCAGATTATCACGGAAGGAGGGCAAGTGAAAAATCATTTAGGTGTTGCTACGCCTGGAAATCGAACCCAGACCTTCTGCGCGGCAGTTCATCACACTAACCATCGCGACCCTGAGCCCGCTTTGGGCCCGTTAATGATAGATTTTTTTTCGCAATTCGACCACGACCATTTTAACTTGAATTTGTCGTTAGTTATCCACTTTTCATCACCATTCACCTTCACGTCCTTTTCTGAAGGACCGATTTTGTTGAGATTCAACAACAATTCGCAGATGTAAATCAGGTCCATTGGCTTTTTTTTTGTGGCGCCCATATATCGAGGTTCTTTTTGTATTCATCCTTATTTAAATCGTTCCATGATTTTATTATTATTGTCCGAGATTGGAACATTGGAAGATTTTTTTTTTCTTGAAGCTGGTGACAATGAAACCGAGATATCAATGTTTAGCTCCTGAACAATCGAAACAATGCTAACAGGATGGTCAGACTAGACGATTTCCATGATTTTATCAACATTTTGACAATTTCCATTCCACAGGGTGGTGCATCTTTGATATCGATATTACCGGAACGGAATTGACGAAACCAAAATTGCCAATTTCGCCGGTAGCGAAGAAAAATTTGCAATATATGCCGTATTTTTTTGACTTGCGTTAAAAAAAAAACGATCACGAAATCTAACGCTATTTAGAGTCGTTTCTTTTTAGTACACCTGATGAAGGATTTATGGAATAACAATAAATTAATACATATACATTGTTGCAATTCAAACTTACTCATAGCTAACCATTGTTATAGATTTGACATCGATAAACAAAATGATTCCGTATACTTATACAATTCCAACTACAAGATCAAGTTTATTTTGTCAACCAATACGTGACCCGGTTACTTGCCCTCAAACAAATTCGAACAACACGTCACTCAACCAATAGTTTAATATTTTAGCTGTGGAGAATGGTTTGTATTTAATCATATGTGCCCCTATATGCACCATCATTTGCATATCCATTTTGAATGCTAATCGACTTGGACACACAAAATTTAAATTTTGTGGGTTCTGAGACAGTTAATTCTTCCTAAATGCGTCAAAGGTGAAAGCCAAACTGGTATATGTAACTATATAAACGGATCAGTTACATAAATTCAAGTTCGTGTGCCAACTCTTTTATATTGTAATTGAAGAGGGGAACATTTTGTTTACATTTTGGTTGGCTAATTATTGCCTCACTGGATTGAAAACCGAAATGAGTTGCTTGTTTAATAAATCATTTCATTTGGTGAGCATCTGAAAAGACTTAACTTGCAAGCTACGTTTAGAAATGCCGGTAACTAAGTGGTGGGTGTTGGTCTTGGAGGTATATAATAGTGGTCGCACTTGAATGGAGGGATGAGTGGATAATGATGGAAGTGAGTTTAGCATGCTCAGGCTTTTAATTAAACCATACGCATGCACGCGTTTTAATATCAGAATATTTTGCGAACCTAATAACCATGAAGGTATGTGAATCGCCTACTGGCAATTGAAGACTTGTGAATTATTTTGCTAGGGAAATTGGTTGTTAAATTGCTGATGTAGATGCGTATCTCCCCATAATTGTTCCGCAATGGTAAAACCACTGTGTTAGCCATTACATCTATCCTGTTCATCAAGACTCTATCGGGAAATATGGAAAACGGAATATGCTTCCATAAAATGGGTGGGGCATGCTGCCCCCATGCAACCCCCCTGCTTAATGAAGCCTTATTCAGACTTTGCACACGTCGTAACTACTACAATTTGTAAAATATTAAAATATTAGGTAAACAAATTTAGGCTTTTATGTTTTTTACCAAATCATATATGAGTACGTTTTTAATCTTAAGTCACAGAAGATATTTTTTCAACTCAACAACTAACTGTTTAGAGAACTTCAGTTGATTTGGTAAATCAACTTATGTCGACCTAAGAACAACAATCTCGTCACTTTAATTTTGGTTAATCATTTTGGGGGGACATAAGCTTTTTTACTGTATCGTCAGTTAGGGAATTAATGCAGACGTAAGATGTCTTACTGCAACAGGTTTTGCTATATTTTTTCAAGAGTCTTAGAAAATATTTGTGCATAATCTTCTTTACCTTCTGAAATAAGCATAAGCTGTGTTACATTATGTAAGGCACTACATTGATGACTTAAGCTATTTTAGTTATAACTTCCAAATTTTTTTATTTGTTTCACCTGTATTAGCTTGAAAAAATAGAGAAAGGGAATTTAATTCAAAAACCTTGAAATAGATAAAACACCTTAGTTAGGTTGGTAGTAGTGGCGGTTCGGCATGAACCTAAGTAGCGCTAATGCGCCTCTTTGTTACCACGACTCGTGTGATCCTTATTATAATTGTTGCTGTGGATGTGATACAGGCGGTCTCTAGATCCAGCCTATGAGGTTAAGAAGACGGATAAGATTTCATAACCTTTTACCCGATATGTCGCTAAGGTTTTCGAAGAATGGTTGGTCTAACGTACGCAATCGGGCTCCTACTAGTGACGGACATTTGCAAATAAAATGGGAGAGGGTTGCTTTCTAATTCGCGTCAAAGCAACTACGGCATTTAGGGTTGTATGGGATCCCTAGTTCTGCAATTGGCCAGTGCCCCATGACTATCGCTGTTATTTTTGTGATTCTGGGCGGGTTCTATTTAGTAGATCGTTTGTTCTAGTCCTGTCGTATGAGGGCCATATCATCCTCGATACGATGCAATTTGGAAACCTTTATCATTTGGAGTCGGCTTTCTTCAGGAAGTATGAGTGTATTTGTTTCTTATCGGCGCGGACCATTTCCGCGAATGAGGCGTGAAGACCTGAGCCTTGCCTGGCCAGCTCGTCTGCATGCTCGTTTCCTCCAATGTCATTGTACCCTGAAACCCAGAGAAGTGTGACCCTGAAGCGTTCCCCAAGGTGGGCAAATTCGTTCTGGCATTCCTGTACCAGTTTTCAGGATATGGTAGCCGATTTGATTGCCTTTGTGGCTGCTTAACTATCTATGATAATAGCAATATTTTGCTTTTCCATAGTGTAATGCCCCAGTACCGTGCAAGCCTCTCGAAGAGCCAGAAGTTCCGCCTGGAATACGCTTGCAAAATCCGGTAGGCGTTATGAAACTGATATTTTCGGTGATTCCGAGTAGACTCCGGACCCCAAACCACAATCATCTTAGATCCGTCGGTGTAGACGACCGTGTCGATATATCTTACTACTTCGTTTCTGTTCCACTGAGCTCTGGTAGGAAATCCTACGTGGAAGCCTTTCTCGAAGCTTAGTAAAGGTGTTATGTATTCTGTTGGCATCCTGACTCATTGAGTCTTACTGAGCTGCATAGAGTGGTATCCTTAATATGAGGTCGAGAGGTAAGAGATGCAATAGCACAGTAAGAGCATCCGTTGGTGCCAATCTCAGTGCACCCGTGGTACTGGCTGTTCTGTGCAGCCTTTTTAGTTTTGTTAGGTTGTAGCCTTTGCGGGGAGCCACCATACTAGTGAGCTGTATGTGAGAATTAGTAACACCACTGATGTGTACATCCACAAGGTTGAAGTCCCCATTTTGTTTCAAAGGTATAGCTGCAAGCATAGAAGGCAACACACGCCTTCCTTACTCTGTGTTCGATGTTGTGTTTCCAGTTATTTTTTGGCTCAAGCATGATACCCAAATAACTAGCTCTGGAAGAGAGTGTGAGTGGTTGGCCATTAAGACAGGGGGCGTGAAGTCAGGTATTTTGTTTTGCTTGGGTTTACGCCGAGGCCACAACTTGCAGTCTAGAGCAGCCCTCTTGATTTCACTTATCACGGAGCGGAATTTTCCTGGATAATTGCAATAATTAGAGTTCAAACGAGATTTAAGATAAACACGATGGAGTTGGTTTCTTGTGTTACGAAGAGATAGTAACTGTTTGGTGAAATAGGGTGGTAATAGGAGGACTTCTTCTGTAGCATAAGTGGGACTTATTTTTTAAAGCAGTTAAATAATTTAGAGTAGAACATCGTTGCAGCATTTTCAATAGTAATGCTCGGGTTTTTCAAAAATATCGCTGAAGTTAACGTTCTTAAGTTTAATTTCAATTCAAGGTAAGGTTTTTACTGTTTTATCGGTGCACTACCTTGTTTCTATAGTGTCCCACGAAGTCCCACTAAGTCCAACAAAGCTAGTGCTCTGTATGAATAGAACTGAGGTAGCACTTGTACTAGTCTAAAATTTGTTGCTTGTTGCTTTGATAAGGAGCCGAGTATTCAGTTATTGTGCAAGTTGTCCATAACTCATGTTAGTCATCGTAAGAAGGTTTGACTTCAGAACTCTGCATTAATACCAGGTTTTAATGCAGGGTGGATTGAGTCAATGATAGGGCCAACGCTTCTTCTATAGATCACAGAATGATGCAATTTTGTTTTTTTTTTTTTTTGGATCGTAGATTTCCATTACCGAAAGTGCTACTCTTGAGGGTTCGGTTATACGGGATACTGTATCAATCACGAAATTCTAATATAATTTCTTAATCAAAAATTCATTCGTTGTACACCATTTTTTCGTATCATTTAATGAATTCACCTAAAAAATTGTAATTTTAATAAAAGTCTTCAAAGTGTTTGATGTTATGAGTGGCCAACTAACGATGTCAGATACAGGTAACAACATCAGAGACATGTAACATCATCATTGCATTTATTGCGGTGTAGCGAAAGTCGTGTTCATCGTATAAATGAATACATTATTATTTAATTTGCAGATACATTTATGTCTTTCAATGTACAGTAACGCAAAACTATTTTATTTAACACTTGCACGTTAACTCTTTTTTGTTGGCTTCGCTCAACCGAGAGTTCATTTTTTTGTGTATCTGTAATCAGGCTTTTTTTCTCAATACCGACTTCAACTTGCATAACAATCTGGTCAACCGGCAAATGTGAAAAACACAGTTGTCTCAAATCCACATTTATAAAATGTTTCAGCAACACGAGTGTATTCCTAGGTACTTGTTGCTTGACATTTATCCGATGTCAGAGAAGAGGTGGACAGAGCTTCATTACAAGAAAGTGAATTGGATCCACAGATAACTTCGGATATCAAATTATCTCAATCGAGGCGCAATCTTTTTTCGATTTCCATCCGGAATCAACTGAGATAGAAAAGCGGCAGATACCGACGGAACTATTGCACATTTGGTATTTCGTCATGCAACGTGTTTGGCGGGATATACATCGTACTCGTACTTATGGTGCAGAGTCCATTCAAATCGGAGGATGTGGGTCAGTATTTTGGTCCTCTTGAAAAGTAGGCCAACTGGCAGGGGAAACTCACTTTTCCAGTTTGGGAAATTCCATTTAGTTACGTTTAGTTCGGGTACAGCTTAAAAAAAACACCGGCCGTCAAGAGAATGTCGTGAATGGTTGGTCACTTATACCCCCATAGCACACCAACCAGAGGGACCATATTAAGTAATAACAGTTACTCAGGCTTTCGGTTTCATGGAAGCTATATGGATGTTTTTCTGTTCGTTAACGTCCGGAGAAATTGCATAATTTCTAACGAAAAGTGCACGCGAATGGGTTAAACGTTATTGAAACGCTTCCACACTTGTTGTGGTGAGCGAGGGCCCACTTGACATTGTTCAGGCTTAATTAATCGAATTAGGTAATTTGTTAAATCGTCTGATGGGCACGTAAGACTGCGGCCTGTCATACATCTCTGATTGTTGATATAACATGTAGGTACTTAGGACGTGAATGTAGGTGAGACCATTGAGCAGACATGGGTTCAGTTAAAGAAAGTAACTGAGGTGAGGGAGGTTGAGTGGAGGTGATGCAAGATTCACTGGCGAAAAACCAAAGGTGCTTCAAGGTTTTTCATGGGGTACTTAAACATAAAGATGTCTCTTGAGTTGTAAAGAGTTATTGACCAGCGGCAGTTAAGATTGTGGTCATTTTGGAATTTGATACAAATGAAGTAATGGAGTAGCTTTACGTACGAATGTGTGCATGTTTATGACTAAACGTGAAACGTATTTTAAGGTGGGTATTCAAGTGGCGAGCTGCAGATAATCAATACATAAACAAGTTCACATGCATCGTTTGGCCCAAATATTTGTTTTTTACATTAGCAAGTGCAAGCGAAGGGTCGAGGTCATTGACACAGTGGTTATTGCGATACACTGATGCGCAGGTCTAGATTCGATTACCAATATCTGCAACAGCAATTGTCGCAATTACAATGATTAAACTGTTAATCCGTAAAGCCAAGTTCAGAGGGTTGTTAGAACTATAAAGTAGTATCCTTATTTCGACTCAGCCGTTCGAAATTGGCATAAAATAAGCACACATGAATGGCTATGAGAAAAAAACAACGTCCTTCGAAATGACAAGCCGGTTGCAATACAAAAATTATCTGAGATTAATTCTTCATTTACAGACCTGACAATGTTGTAGGATCTGTCAATCGTCTCAATGTAGTTTTAGACTTGTGATCTACTATAAAATGTGTCAAATGTTTCCTGCTTTAATTTTTTTTTTTTCAAGTTCTCCTTGGCAATTTAAGAAATATTAACAATCGAATAACGTGTTAAATTTTTAAAAACCGGTAAAAATATAATATTTGCAATTTGTTTAATCGATGCAATAGTAATATAATTAAGGGTTAGTGGAAGAAACATTGTTGCAAAGCACAATCTCGAGAATCTGCACGAATTCACGACCTCTAAGCATCCTAAATTTCGACGATTCTAATTCGAATGCCGTCAAATGCGATACAGCCATTAGAATAATAATTTTTTGAATCTGAAAATCCCAGGTCGCAACATTTGTTGGTATAGAAATCTCAATTGGCTACTAAGATTATCAGCATTCTTTTTAGCAACCTAGGAAAGATTCATCGATTTACACTTACGCAATATCGTATACATAAAACTGCTACATGTATCTCAACATCCATACTGTCAAGGAAAGTCTTCAGAAACAGCTCCTACGCACTCTACTTCGCATAATTTAAATGTCGGGAACATGCTGTGGTTGCGATTCATTGAAGGCGCATTTAGAAAACTAAATTCGGAAGCGATCATTGAGGCATTGAGGCCCTCCTCTCGTGATGATCTGACAAATCATCCGATAAGCATCAATTGTCAAGAAAAGCTTATCTCGAATTCGCTGTTCGGAGTCGGCATAAAACAGGAAGGTCCCGCCGTCGTGCAAGAAGTACACACGCACACATGAATGGTTGTGACAAAGCTCGGCCCTGGGTACTAACGAGCCTGTTGCCCTAAAATTTTTTTTTTTTTTGCAGTCCTTCGACATGAACATATGTCAGCAATAAAACCATTCAAAGTTGGGTCTATCTCCTGTTTGGGACTTTGAAGCAGTGGGATACCAAGTCATTACCTATGTGTAACGTTGCTTTCGCATCTCCGGAAAGCATTTAAATGACCATCAGGGAAATTACGCCAATTACCTATCTGCGCAACGCTGTCTGAAATAAATCGAAAAATGCCTTGGAAGTCGAACGAATAAGTTGGCGCAAATCAGAGAGTATAAAGTCCGTTGCACCGTTATTAAGTTGCAACTTTAGTAAGTAACCTACATTTACATACTGGTTATATGCCTCATTTTTAAGACCGGCACATCTATCCGATGTAGTAGTGCGGTGGGCAGGCCAAGAAGTTATGTAGAAAGTAGAAGACTGGTTGTATGTACATCGGTGTTACACTCCGCACAACACCTTCTCAAGCATTGTTTCACATCCTACGCCTACGTCACCAGGATAGGTGTAGCTTTACGAAGATCGAAGAGATCTTGTTTTGGGCAAAAGAGAATTTCAAATCTGTAAAGCATATTGCCATCATATCAGTCTGTCACTAAAATCGATCAAACCCAAAAGTAGGTCTAGACTGCTCCCAATATTATTAAGAGATGTCAGAGCAGCTCACTTACCTCTAATGGCTTCTTAGGCATAGCGATAATTCAGGGAACTATAAGATCGGTTTCGGTAAAAAATTCTGATAACGACACCACGTCAAAAATCAAACAAGGAATAGCGCATTTGACGCTTAAGATGTCGAGATGACATTATGGAACGAATGGGCAATTCTTCAGTTTGAAGAGTTTTTGAGTCCCAGCCCGATGGCAGACGCATTAAAGGAAGATCTCGCCAAAAGTGGCACACACAAGTAGAATCTGAACATTCTGAAAAGCCATGTGGGTTTCACCCCGAACTGTATTGTCACTTAAGTATTTGAATAAGTATGGTGGGAAACCAAATCTGATCTATATTTGCTTGGAGTCGCCTAAAGTGAGCGAACAACGCATAAGAGTGCCTGACATTAAATTTTCTCTTAAAATAAAACGAAACAATGAGTACTTACGTCTCACGACTACCATCATAATTAAAGCGCCATTAGTGTTAAATAGACTGTGAATTATAACTGCTCTAAAAACTATCGATTGGTTTTATATTAAAGGTTTTTGACACGTATTTGGTTGACCTACACTTCTTCATCCATACGTCACGTCGATACATAAGGTGCAAGGTCACTGACGATGCGGAGCGCATAAGCACTCAAGACCCCAAAAGCAAATGAGCCGTAAGATAGACAAACGAGAAAATGTAACATCAACAAGCAAAAAAAAACATTTCCAACAAATAGCAACAAAAAACGGTTTTCAAAGCATTATTACTTCACATCCATCATTACACAATGATGCCTCATCGCATTCACCTTTGGATAAGTGGTCTTGTCCGACAAGTCGCTTGTGTCACTCCCAGTTTATGTCTGAGATTGGTTCAGTGACAAACCAGAAGTTATCTCATCTGTCAACAGCTTACCCAGCCTTTGTACAACTAATTCATCAAACAATCAACTGGGCACAACCAATTTAGATACATCATCGTCACAATTGTATCTATAAGCGGGGTGAGAAATAATTCAAGAGTGTTAATAACATCTACGAATGAAATCTTTAAGCGAAAATCATAACGATGTGATACGATGTGAAATTTCCAATGTTGTGACAAGTCAGACAGACATCGTTTGGTCTAACATCACAGCCCCAAGAGAAATTGTTGATCATTTGTGAAATTATATGTAAACGATGTCAAATGGCGGCCTTGCCAAAGTGGACTCTAATTTTTTTTATTTACCACCTGGTGACTAATGGACATAGTTGACATTTAAACCAGCTAGGTATGTTTTGACTTCGTGTCGGAAGTCATTATTATGACGCAACATATCACAAGAGGTTATAAATTACTTTTGGAACGTGAGCATCTCTAATTGGCAGACTAGTTGGTCTTGTCAAAAACTAATTTAAGTTTTAGGCAACCGTTTATAAATAATAATTTATACGTTAATATATTTAATTTGGCGATTATAATAAATATATGATTGCTTCTAATTTGTTTATGAGTTTGATGTTTGAAGACCTTTAGTCTACTGCTTTTAGTTATCGATGTATGGCAGCGGGTAGTGGTTGACGTTTTCAAAAGTTTGGCTCCAATTTCGGTATATGACAGCAAGCGATAAACGAATTGTCAAACTTGGTCATTTAAAATGGACCGCTTACAAATAATTATACGAAAACCTTAGTGCAGCTTAACAGTTAATTAAAAAATTATTTTCCAGAAAGAAGGACTCAGATGAAAGGAGAGAAAAGTGACTGATTCTGCTAGGGGTCCGTTTTGGGAACCTAATATATTTCTCTGCTTGTTACCTAGCACTCAATGTTTTGATAGAGCGAGCAGTAGAACTTTTAAGTAAGCACTTTTGGTGTGTTTCACCATGTAAGCTTATCCCTGTTTGCTAAAAATAGTGCCTTGGGTCTAACCTGCTTAAATTTAATTAGTCTTCAGAAGATCCGCCTCTAGTTTGTGCAGCCTGTGGTCACATCTAACGTTGTAAGTCGTGTCTGTGTTCCAATTTATTAGATACCCTAGAACATGGGGCCCTTTTATTCACAACGAATATGGATGCAAAATGCTAAATATACCCCCATCCACACTTCTCATTAACGATCTCCATTTTGTTTTTTGTAGAACTCAACCTCAACCGACAGCATGTCAAGCGATGAAGGACAAACGTTGCTGCTGGACTCGCGGTAAGGTAATCGGTGGAAGTTCAGTTCTCAACACCATGCTTTACATCCGCGGAAACCGTCGAGATTTTGATCACTGGGCTGAATTGGGAAATCATGGATGGGGCTACGAAGATATTCTACCGTACTTCAGAAAATCTGAAGATCAACGAAATCCCTACCTGGCCCAGAATACCCGCTACCATGGCACTGGTAAGTTAACAAAGTATATTTTTGAGATCCTTTTAACAGTACAATTCACAGGTGGTCTTTGGACGGTGCAGGACTCTCCTTATAACACACCACTCGGCCCTGCCTTTCTTCAAGCTGGCGAAGAGATGGGTTACGATATTTTAGACGTAAACGGGGCACAACAGACAGGTTTCGCCTTCTATCAGTTCAACATGCGACGTGGATCGAGAGCTTCCACGGCTAAGAGTTTTCTTCGACCAGCGAGACTACGGAAGAATCTGCATGTCGCTTTGTTCTCCCACGTAACGAAGGTGTTGACGGATCCACACACAAAACGTGCCACAGGCGTGCAATTCATTCGAAACGGTCAGCTACAGAATGTCTACGCTATGAGAGAAGTTATACTGTCTGGAGGGGCTATCGGATCGCCACATATCATGATGCTCTCCGGTATTGGGCATGCGGATGAAGTAAGCCGAGTGGGTATACCGGTAGTACACCATCTACCTGGTGTTGGAGAAAATCTCCAGGATCATATCGCCGTTGGCGGACTAGCCTTTGTCATTGACCAACCAATCTCGATCGTTATGAAGAGAATGGTAAACGTTAACACAGCTCTGCGGTACGCCGTGACAGAAGATGGGCCTCTAACATCCAGTGTGGGCCTAGAAGCCGTGGCGTTTATAAATACCAAATATGCCAACTCATCCGACGACTGGCCGGACATCAATTTCATGATGACAAGTGCTTCGGTAATGTCCGACGGTGGAACACAAGTGAAAACCGCTCACGGTCTCACAGACGAATTCTATGATGAGGTCTTCGGTGAGGTAACAAATCGAGATGTATTTGGAATTTTCCCCATGCTGTTGCGTCCCAAGAGCAGGGGATACATAAAGTTGGCTTCAAAGAACCCCCTACGCTATCCACTTTTATACCACAACTACCTCACCCATCCGGATGATGTTAATGTCCTTCGGGAGGGTGTTAAAACGGCTATTGCCGTGGGCGAAACTCAATCAATGAAACGCTTCGGAGCACGCTTTTGGAGTAAAAAGCTGCCCAACTGCAAGCATCTACCTCACTTCACTGACGAATACTGGAACTGTGCTATTCGGCAGTACACAATGACCATTTATCACATGTCGGGAACAGCAAAAATGGGTCTGCCCTCAGATCCTGAGGCGGTTGTTGATCCCGATCTTAGAGTCTATGGAATTCCGGGTCTGCGCGTAATCGACGCTAGCATAATGCCGACTATCACGAATGGAAATATCCACGCACCTGTGGTCATGATCGCAGAAAAGGGTGCCGACTTGATCAAGGAGCTATGGTTGCAACCGACCCCTTATGCCAGAAAAAAGAGGTCAATCCAATGGAATAACGTTACGGACACCATAAAACAATACGAGCTTCCACAAACACGTTACGGCACGTAGCAAAGCTGCTTCGATGGCGCTGGCCATAGTTAACAAATTTTAATTTTAGCCAATTTGACTACATTATTGTACTGCTTGTTATGTATTTATTATTTGTTATTAATTATTGATAGTTTGTTGAGATGCTGCTTTATATATTTGGACATGTATATAGTGTGTAGATTTGTGAATAATTGAGTACGTAAGTTATTGTCGATTAGTAGACGAGCGTTATAGTTGTTTTCCTACAGTTAAAGTTAAAGAAACCATTTTGTACGAAATAAAGTTTTGATGAATTTTTTAAGAGGCAGATTATTTTGACAAATTTCAATTACAATCAAACGGCGATTATTTTTATTTTAGAGTCCATTGCCACTCAAAAATGTTTGAAGGTATTTTAAAAAGCGATGTATGTGTAAATTAATGTTTTGGCAACATTGTGATTATTTGTTGGTCAACATATTCGTACCAAGTGTAAGCAACACCGAAATCACAAATTTGGCTTGGCGTATACCACTTTACAAAGCTGCAGACGACAGACGACGTCTCCATTTCACTTAATAGATGTTGGAACGAAGACAAAATATTTTGAATATCAAAAATAATTTTGTTGCTGAATCCTATTTCTGGAAGATCGGCTCTATAATATTGGATTTCCGAACATTTCGGGTAACACAAACTTGGAGCATTTATTCAGAATACAACCCGACCCACGACTGGTCAAATATTGTGAAAAGGTTTTAATGCCCCGATTAATGCAATTTCTTCAGCACCAAATATCAGAGACAAGTCTGTAGTCTGTCTGTGGATTTTCCTGTCCACCGGAAAAATACAGTGGTTTGAGGGAGAATGCTACTAGATTCTCATACAAAAAATATATAAAAAAATTACCGTTGAGTTTTATCTGGAAAAGACGAGAAAACAAGGATGATGTTGGGGATTTCTACCAAAATATAAAGCGTCATGTCCAATGATAAGAACTGAATCCTCTTGAGGCGAATAAGAAAATTATTAAATAAGTTTCAGACGATACGTCCCGACGTTAGGAATACTTCTGTAGACAGTAAAAAGTGCGATGAGCAATCTGCAGCTGTCAAGCTGACTGCAAAAACCAACATTCAAAAAGCCTTTTTATGAACCGAGGATGATAAAATCAAAAGGTGTTTAAAAAGCTGCCGAAAATCTTCGTTTTTATAGTGCTACAGGTGACTTGGTAAGGACCATGATATCCCAAATTAATTAGCAAAAGTTGGCTAGATGTAAATATACCCGTAAATGGAACTCGGCAACAAAAAAAAAAAAATGCAAAGAGATAACTCCCCTCAATGTTTCATTTAGGATCCTATCTGCCGTAATATGTGAATGCGAAACTGTTCACCTACAACCTGATCGGACACAAACAGTGTAGTTATAGGGCAAGAAAGGTAGAATACAGATCAAATCTTCACCCTTTTACAGATCCTGAAAAAAACCAAAGAAGTCAAAATTGATAATGGAACACCACCTAATTAATCGATTTCAAAGTTGCATATCACTGAATTTATAGAGACGAACTACACAGAGCTATGTCAAGCTTTGGTGTACCACCCAAACACGTTTGTATGTGCAGGATGAAGATGGAAAGTTCTCGCTGCTCCATCAGGTTTGATAACGACCTCGCCGAATTATTCGATACCAAAAAATAATTTAAGCGAATCTTCTGAGCCAGCACCAGAGACACAGTCTTCCATAAATCGGTGAAGCTACTAGCATACGCCTGAGATATTGACTTCATTGGTCAGACTATGCTTGATGTTACAGCCAAGTTTTCTTGTATAAAGAAAAAAGTGGCAAAAAGGGGTAAAAATATTGGGTAAGACTAAATAAATATCTATATGCTGTCAACACGAATGTTTCAACGAGTTATGTGGATTTATCATTGAACTAGGATAACACCAAGTAAAGGCTGTTTTTTTTTAGAGGCATAGAACTTTGAAATGGAAAAAAGCCAAGAATCCACCGAATCCACGCCTTGCTAGGTGATCCTGTGGCTTCAATTCTTGCACGAGTTTGATTTTGTAAGCACGCAAGCCAAAATCTTTCCGAAAAATTGTCCATAAAGTGGAAGGACACATATCCAATTCCTGTGCACGATGGCGGATAGACTGATAAGGGCCTTCCTGTAATCTCTTTAGATCCGTATTATCATTTAGAGTAAACGTGGTGCGAAAACGTTCCATATTTAGTCGTATTAATTGCTCTGATGGACGATTATGTTGACCGTGGACGTAGTGCGCGATATGTTTTCGAACAGAACCATTATTTAAAAAAAATATGAACATAATTTGGAAGCGTTGTTCAGACGTCAGTCTATTCATGCTGAAATGCCAAACCAAACTAAAAATAAATCACTTCACAGCTGACCAAATGGCTGCTACTTAAAAAAGTGTTGGCAACTTAAAGTTTTGTCCCGCTAAAAGGACATCGACGAACTAGACAACTATGACAACGACAACTATACTTTTAAGGAAGTATAAGGATTTTATATACCTAGGCTTATCAATGTCTTCCTTGGTCGTTTTGAGCGAAATATGCTCCTGAAAATCGTCAGTCCTGTTCGCGTTGACGGGCTTAAAAGGGAAATATTCAAACACCAACTATACGAGCTGTTCAGCGACGACTTGTTTTTAAAAAAAAGTTGGCATGCTGCCTACAACATGTGTAGAAAATGGACATCATTCGTAGAGACTTCGATTTCATGTAAAATGATACGGACAGTAGAGGAATTCTCGACTTAAATGTGGTCCATATATAGAAGGAAATACACAAATTGCTCTACTGGATACAGTTTATGATCGGGGTAATTGGAGAGGCATGTTGGTTGAGGATCAAGTTCAGTTCACCTCATACTGTAGTTATACCTCAATATATAAGATAGGAAACGTATTCAAACAAATTTTAAAATTTGGGACGGTAGAAGGCTCAAGGAAAAAGATACTGAGTGGTGTGGTTTCACAGCTGCCGGTATCATTGGGCAGTTTTTTTTTTTTTAACATGGCGATGAAGAACGTTGTTGATAGATTCTAATCGACTTTTTGTTCCAAAGATTGGATGAGAAAAAAATTAATTTGACAAGCGGTACTAACACATTTCATAAAAACCTCAACTTGTTGCAGAATAATTTTGCTGGTTGCTTATGTTTTTCTTAACCGTATCATGCAATATACCTCAGATGGACTTCTTTATATTTGAAATATTCGATGAGTAAGGTCTGTGTCATCAATGCAAGAGCAATTCAAGACCTCAGACATAACATTTGAGCTGAGATTTAGGTTTACCCTATAGCTTAGCAAAAGTCATCAAACTTTTTGACCTATGGCCGCAGTTTGAGTAGTGGCGGCAACAAGGAAGATCTTAAATAATTAACATACTTACTTAAGTGGCGCTACAGTCCGGAATGAACCTGGGCCTCAACCAACATGCCTCTCCAATTAGCCCGGTCCTTTGTTAACTGCCTCCAGTTGCGCACTCCAAGTTGGTTGAGGTCGGTTTCTACTTGTGCGCGCCACTTAAGGCGAGGTCTTCCTCTACTGCGTCCGACGTCTGGCTGGTAATCGAAGACTCTGCGAGCCGGAGTATTGGTATCCATTCGTTCTACATGTCCTAGCCATCTTAAACGTCCAATGCGGAGTTTTTTGACCAGGGGCATGTCGCTGTACAGCTCGTATAGTTCTTGGTTGAATCTTCGTCTCCATTGCCCGTCAACGCAAACGGGACCGAAGATTTTTCGAAGAATTTTCCTCTCAAATCGACCAAGGATTTCTTCATCCGCTTTTGAGACGGTCCATGCTTCAGCGCCGCAGGGCAGGACTGGGATGATCAGGATCTTATATAAGATCTCCTTAGTAGTTCGAGTGAGGGCTTTACTACTGAATTGCCTTCTTAGCCCGAAGAAACAGCGTTTGGAAAGAGTAATTCTTCGTTTAATTTCTGACGAGATGTTGTTGTCAGAGTTAATAGCGGAACCGAGATAGATAAAGTCCCGTACTACCTCAAAGTTATATCAGTCAATGGTGACGTTCTGTCCAATTCGTCGATGTTGTGTGTCCTTTCGTGTTGACAGCATATACTTCGTCTTGCCCTCATTTACTGATAAACCCATTTTTTCCCGCTTCCTTCTCTATACTAGCAAACGTGGCTATGACATCACGTTGGGTCCCCCCAATGATGTCAATATCATTGGTTCGTGAGTTTTGCACAATCCTCTCAAGAATCAGATTGAAGAAGTCACATGATAGCGCATCGCCTTGCCTTAATCCTTTTTTGGTATCGAATGTGTCAGTGAGGTCGTTTCCGACCCTGATGGAGCAGCGAGAATTCTCCATCGTCATCCTACACAAACGGACGAGTTTGGGCGGTATACCAAAACTAGACATGGCTCTGTATAGTTCGTCTCTATAAATTCTGTCGTGTGCGGCTTTGAAATCGATGAATAGGTGGTGGGTAATTAACACAGATGTTATAAATTCAAGGTCTATAAACTCTAATGTCATTTATGTTCAGTTTCATGGTAGTTTCCGTTTTCATCATGAACAGGTTGGCAAATGAACAACGCTTGCAAATCGTGCAATTTATTTCGAAAATAATGATTCAGTTCGCGAAGTTTACCGCAGGCTCCGTCCATTTTATGGTCGACACAGTCGTCCATCAGAGCAATGAATTCGGTTCACCATGGATCGTTTTCGCACTACGTTTACTCTATGTGATAATACGCATCCGCAAAGAAGTTGAACAGTGCGCACCGAAGATCAATTGCCGTTGTTGAGCAAAATGCTGAAGAGGGCCCGAATGAATCGATTCGCCACCATGCGCACAGCAATCGCATCTTTGTCCATCAACTTTATGGAAGATTTTGCGCAAAGATCTTGGCTAACGACCTTACAAGATTAAGCTTGTGCAAGAATTAAGGCATCGAGACCATGCAATGCGTCGTGATTTTGGTTTATGGGCCGAAAATGATATTGATCTCGATGCTGATTTTCATCGCAATCTTTTTTTTCAGTGAGAGGCTCATTTTTGGTTGAATTGCTACGTCAACAAGCAAAATTGCCGCATTTAGAGTGAGACTGTATGACTGTATGGTGTGCTCTATGGGCTGGTGGAGTCATTGGACCATACTTCTTCCGAAATAATGCTGGAGAGTCAGTTACCGTTAATGGAGACCGGTATAGAGCCATGATCACCCGCATTGGATGGCATAAATGTGGATGAGATGTGGTACCAACAAGATGGCGCTACATGCCACACAGCGAACGTCACAATCGTTTTATGGAAGGAAACATTCGATAAGCGCATAATTTCGCGGAATGGACCTGTCAATTGGCTTATATTCTTTGGGGATATGTGGAGTCGCACGTCTACGCCAACGAACCAGAAACGTTAAAGGACTTGGAAGCCAACATTCGTGGTGTTATTGCCGACATAAGGCTCCAAATGCTCGAAAAAGTGGTTGAAAATTGGACCTCTAGACTTGGCTTTATTCAAACCAGCCGCGGCGACCACATGCCCGAAATCATATTTAAACATTAATGGCATAAAAGTATCCTCCCAATAAAGCCAAATTAATGGACATAAAAATGATCTTCTTGTGTTTTATTTCAATTCAAAGTTCTATACCTCTAAAAAAAAACACATTTTATAATAATAATAATAATATAGATACACCATATGAAAAAATGCAAGAAGATCTTTGACTTTGCCAGCAAAGAACAACTGATGCACCTTGGAATCCTTCACTTTCATACAGAGAATTAACGACTTAAAATATTCCTGAGGTACACACTGATTTTTGAACTCTTTTCTGTTTCTGTGCGTCTTCATTAACAGGGCAATCCCCTACTGTCGTTTGGAGTTGTCCAACAACAACATCTTTAGATGAGCTCCAATCATGTCAAAATTTATTCATTAATACTCCTAATAAAAGAACCTATAACGTCAGAGCTCACTTGTGGATACATAGCTTCCCCACACTTGTATATTCAAACGCCAACGCAAAGAATGATGTTTACCTAAAAAGAAAAAAGAAATCCTGATCTTTAGCATGCATACATAAAGAAGGGCAAATGTTTTCTTTTACAACTTTAACCTTAAATACAAAATAATATTATTTTTTAAAACTGATTTAAATTTTAATAGTCTTCTAGATTACTTTTTACGAATACCTAATGAGTTACATCTAGAATATACTGCTTCGGCTAAGCATTTTTTTTTGAACAGATATCTATGTATGAGGAAGATATGGGTCAGCATTTATTGCTATAATTTATTTACGAATTTCTTCGATGGCATGATAAAGGTATTTAAGGCATCCGCTGTCTTTTGACTGTTCAGTCGCATCTATTTTATCATCGTGAAGTATAGCACGATGTCAACGCCAGGGGTTTGTACGTCTCCCATTGAGGGAGGCCCGGTTAGTACCGCCGTGACAAGTCTTCTAACATTTCTTATTGCATCACATTGTGCAATCACACAACCATCGGTATGGCCAAGTGATTACGGTCCAACGGCATTACAAATCGGCTTGACGTCCTATGACTTTGTGATTGTTGGTGCTGGAACGTCAGGGTCAGTTGTGGCTAGTCGATTGACAGAAAACCCTGACACGAGAGTGTTGTTGATCGAATCTGGAGATGATCCATCATCGGAATCAGAGGTTAGTAAATACACAGTCTATCCAGCAGGAAAACATGTATATTTTCATATCAATATATATATTTCAGATACCTCCAATGTTCTTGACTATCCATAACGGACCACAAACATTTGAATACCAAACTGAAGATCTATCATGCCCGAGCACATCAAGTGGCAAATGTTTCTTGCAAGTGGCGAGAGTTATGGGCGGCGATTCATCCATTGATGAGGTCATAAGTTTGAGAGGAAACGAGGCAAAATTCCAAGAATGGAACCTTCCCACTTGGAGCTACGAAGAAGTCTCCAAGTACTACAATTTATCAGAAGAATTCCAAGAGACAAACGGATACCTAGTTGAAAATCCATTCGATCAGTATGACACATGTTACATCACGGATATGATTTATAATGGATATACACAGCTTGGATACAATTACTTGGGAATCGTTGACAGCAACTCTGAAATCGGTATCGGCCAGGTCGAGGGACACTTGGAAAAAGGCCAGCGCATGGGTGCCGGAAAGACATACCTCTCGGTAGCAAAGTCACGTCCAAACTTAAATGTCATCAAGAACGCCGATGCAACTCTTCTAAACATGGGTACAACCAATGGCGAAGTTGTTGTTAACTCGGTTACATTTGTATTGGACGGCGATGTTACGATGACCGCAGTTGCTAGCAAGGAGGTTATCTTGGCTGCTGGCACTCTTGGCAACGCCAAGTTACTTATGCTTTCAGGCATTGGGCCTCAAAGTGATCTTAATGCCAACTCCATTCCAGTGATTGTCGATCTGCCTGGTGTTGGGCAAAATTTCCGGGATCAAGTTGGCGTCCCTGTAGTATTTGAGCACAACAAAACCGAAGCAACAGCCAAGACCACAGAGATGAGTCACATCGACTTGATGTATTATCTCACAGAGAGATACGGTCCATTGACAACATTAGGACCCACACAGCTAATGGG
Organism: Rhingia rostrata; assembly: GCA_949824845.1. Lineage (NCBI taxonomy): Eukaryota > Metazoa > Arthropoda > Insecta > Diptera > Syrphidae > Rhingia > Rhingia rostrata. The sequence goes on along the minus strand of OX463755.1, from coordinate 114,186,872 downwards.
ATACATTAACAGCGGTATATCATGCGAAACATCGGACTGCCTTAGTCCCGATTTGAGCATCGTCAATTATTTCTCACAGCGAAGTGATACACCTTTGAGAATGTTCAGCAACTCTGTTGGTTATAAGAAAGAATTAGCGCAATCTCTTCAAGACATCAATTCAGAGGCAAATGTGCTCCTGATGTTGGTGTCATTGCAGAATCCAAAGTCAAGCGGTTACGTCCAACTGAAAAGCAAATTACGCCTGGACAACTTGAAGGTGTTCGCCAACTATTTAAGCGAAGACCAAGACGTTGAAACTATCCTACAGGGCATTAAATTGGTAATGCAGTTGGAAGAGACAACTGCCTTTATCGAGGGCAAAGCGACGATAGCCGAGATTCCCACTCCGTGTGAACAGGAGTTCAAGAGCGATGACTACTGGCGTTGCTATATCAAGTACATGGTGTCAACAATGTATGCCTTGAGTGGAACCACCAAAATGGGAATCGATAGTGACACTCTAGCCGTTGTGGATCTGGATATGAAAGTGAGAGGTGTTAAAAATTTGCGAGCAGTTGGGTCTAGCATCTTCCCAACACCGGTTACATCTACTAATACAGGTGTTATGGTTGCAGAAAGATTGTCCGAAAAGTTGGCTGAACTCTATGGTTTATAGATAATGAAAAATAAACGAAGGGTCTATTTTAAAGTAATTGCTATTTTATTTTACAATGGTCGCCTTTGCTTAGGGGCGGTCATTTTAAAGGTTTGTAGAAAATAATAGTACGTGGATAATTTCCCCTATCTTTCTGAATGGAAGATGATGAAACAAGTTTCGAATTGTATAATCTTGATGAAACTGTGGGTTCATTTATTTTTTCATATTATTTTGGTCGAGGAAAAACTCAGATGAAAACATTCAACCCGGTGGTTACCATCATTTTTTAAATTATACAACTACACCAATCAGCTAATACATTTACATACAATACACTGTGGACCTTACTAACTTAATTAAGTGGCTACAGTCCGGAATGAACATGGGCCGCTACCAACATAGCTCTCCAATTAGCCCGGTCCTTAGCTAGCTGCCTCCAGTTGCGCACTCCAAGTTGGTTGAGGTCGGTTTCTACTAGTGCGCGCCACTTAAGGCGAGATCTTCCTCTATTGCGCCCGACGTCTGGCTGGGAATCGAAGACTCTGCGAAGTATTGGTGTCTATGTAATCTACATGTCCTATAGCCATCTTAAACGTCCAATGCAGTTTTTTGACTAGCGTCTTGTCGATGTATAGCTGGTATAGTTCTTAATTTAATATTCGTCTCCATAGCCCGCCAACCCAAACGGGACCGAAGTTATTTAGAAGAATTTTTCTCTCAAATCGACCAAGGATTTCTTCATCCACTTTTGATACAGGTCACGCTTCAGCGCCGTAGAGCAGGACTGGGATGATCACGGTCTTATATAGGATCTCCTTAGTATTTCGAGTGAGGCTTTACTACTGAATTACTGGCCTTCTTAGCATAAAGAACAGTGGTTGGCAAGAGTAACTCTTCGTTAAATTTGGGACGAGATGTCGTTGTCAGAGTTAATAGCAAAGCACTGCTAGACAAAGTCCCGTACTATATTAAAGTTATATCTGTCAACGGTGACGTTCTGTCTAATTCATCGATGTTGTGCGTCTTTTTGTGTTATGAGCATATGCTAAGTTTTACCCTCATTTGCTGCTGAACCCATTTTTGCCGCTTCCTCCTCTAGCAAACGTGGCTATGACATCATACCCTTGAACCACTGACTTTAAGGCAGGTTAAAGTATTGCTTAGTCGCATAGGTCGTCCCACCTGCTTCCTCTCGTTCCTGACATTGACATCACGGTACTTCGCACATGAATGCAACGAACTACAGACACATAACAGCACTGGCGACAGATCAAGACATTTATAAAGGGTGATCCATTTCGAGGTTCCCTACTTTTTTAAAGAAAAAACACAGAAAATTCAAATTTAATGGAGAATGTTTATTATCATTTGAACGAACATTCTTTGGCATTTATTTTTTGAAGATTATGTCTATCAAATGTTGGCCGTTGCTACGTCGCAGATGGTCCATCCGTTGATTCCAATTTTCGATCACTCGTTCGAGCATTTCGACTGGTAACTGGCGAACGACACGCGTGATGTTATCCTCCAAGGCCTGAATCGAAGCGGGTTTGTCGGCATAAGCTTTTGACTTTACATATCCCCAAAGGAAAAAGTCTAACGGTGTGATATCACACGATCTTGGTGGCCAATCGACCGGCCCAAAGCGTGAAATTATGTGCTCACCGAAATGTTCTCTCAATAAGTCCATTGATTGATGCGATGTGTGGGAAGTGGCGCCGTCTTGCTGAAACCAAATGTCGCCGAGATCACGAGCTTCAATTTCAGGCATCAAATAGTCGCTTATCATGGCACGATAACGGTCGCCATTGACGGTTACGTTCGCACCGGCATAAATTTTATAGAAATATGGACCGATGATTCCACCGGCCCACAAACCACACCAAGCCATTGTTTTTTCTGGATGAAGTGGCAGTTCTTCAATCTCTTCAGGTTGCTATTCTTCCCAAATGCGGCAATTTTGTTTGTTTACATACCCATTGAGCCAGAAATGGGCCTCATCGCTAAACAAAATTTGCCTCGAAAACGTCGGATCTTCTTGGAACTTTTCAAGAGCCCATAGAGCGATGCGATGTCGCTTGGGAAGGTCGAGCGGCTTCAGTTGTTGCACAAGCTGTATTTTGTACGCTTTCAATTTAAGATCTTGACGTAAAATGCGCCAAGTCGTTCCATACGTCAGTCCGAGTTGCTGCGAACGGCGCCGAATCGACTCTTTACGGTCTTCGTGTACACTCTCTGATACGGCCGCTATATTTTCTTCACAGCGTGCTGGACGTGGTCTATTCGAATATTATGCAATAATGAATGCTGGGTCTCAAAATGGGTGATGAAGTTGCGAATAGTACGCTCAGTAGGCCGATTATGTTGACCATAAGTTGAGCAGCACGAAACACATTCCTCACAGAACGTGAATTTTCATAATAAAGTTGAACAATTTGTAAACGTTGTTCACGCGTAAGTCTTTCCATTATGAAATGCCAAACAATACTAAACAAAAATAACATGACAGCATGACACGACTCACACGTGATCTGTCAAAAAAGGCTATTGAAAAAAGTATCTCTACTTGGATCACCCGTTACAACAGAGAGAGACGGATAGATACATAGAAGGAAAGACATATAACATAAACCTACGTGGCACAGAGGAGGAGACATAGATTTATATTGTCTTATATTACCGCACAGGTGGCCTCAGATAAGCTGGCAATTTTCGTAGAAAACAAATGCTGCCGAAGCTGGGGCTTGAACCTGCAGCGCTTGGCATAGCAGTCAACTACGCATTCCTCTGAGCCATGGCCACCTCTCGTTCCTATATACAAAATATTAAATCTGTGTTCAAAGATAAAATTGGTGTCCGCAAGTTGAAGATTAAAAGATGAATTGTAGTGATTGACTTTTGGCATGTAATTCTCTTTCTTTTTGAGAGTATCCCTTAACCTCCGGCTGGGTTGCTATTCAGCAATTGAGGTTACTTATAGTTACCAAGTCTATTTGGAGCTCAGCCGTAAAAGACGTTTTCAGACAACTCGTTATGCACAGGGAAGTATCCGCCTGACAACCGTCCATCGTATAGTTTTTGGCCACAGACCCTTAAGATCTTTTCTGTGCGTGTATATCCCATACGTGTAAAGCCCTTACTGGTCATTTACTTAATGTACTCATTTGACGAAGCTTTCTGTCCAGGACTTCTCTTCTTAAGTGGCGCTACAGTAAGGAATGAAAGGAGGCGGAGGTTCAACCAACATGCCTTCAGTTGCGCACATCAAGTTTATTGAGGAGGACGTCTGCTGATGCCTCAGGCTCGGAAATAAAGATCCTATATAGGATTTCATTTGTTTTTGAATTAGACCTTTCTAAGCCTAAAGAGTAAGCAAGAGTAATTCTTCGTTTTATTTCGGACGAAATAGCGTTAGAAACAGCGGGGCCAAAGTAGACAAACTTAAGATTTTTATCTTTAAGGTGACATTTTGAGCACAGTTTTGTCTTGCGCTAAGTGCTATGATTGTGCATATTTTTACTAATCGGTACAAAATTCTTTCAAGTGTTTTTGTTAGTAATTGCAATCCATCTGTAACCCTTAGGTAGAACTTACTCACCTTGCAGATAATAGCCAGCTTTACATCCAGGCCCTGCGTATAACCAAAAGCTATGCGTTTACAAGAAAGCTTTTAAAAGTTTTGCAGGGAAGATGTCATGTGGCCGTGAAGCTTTTTGAATGCCTTTCAAGCATTTAAACACAAATTCGGTTTTGGATTGATTCTTAGAGCTGATCGTGATTACCAGAACGGGTTCGTTATCAGTGCCTATCAAGCAGCGTGGAAAAAGTGTGTTTATCACCAGATCCAGAATTTCCTCTTCAGAATCTACCACGAAATCATTTGGACGGATAAGAACACTAGTTATGGGGATTTCAGGAGGGCGACGTAAGAGATTCACTGATACATTTAATGACGGGTTTACCGATTTAAGTTCCAACGAAGGAAGTAGCATTTGGAAAAGGTAAAATAATCTTCGTTTTATCCGATCATTGTCTGTATGAAATCTCCCTCGTAATTAGAAATTGGAAACCTGAAACCATATGAAGGGCTCATAGAAACCTCAACCTCAAATATTGATATTCCAATTGTATCCAGAACTAGTTGAAGGCGGAGCAGCTTAGAATAGTAAAGCTGATGGAGAAATGTCATTGTCTTCTGAATCGAAATTGGTTTACCTCCGTGTGAAGAATAAATAAATATAATCGTAGGAGGCAAACAAGTCAATGTGTTCAGAGAAAGCTGGGTTCTCATCGTCATTAACTCGGATTAATACGATTTTCTAAAGTAGGCTTTCATTCCTCCAATAGGGGGGATGCATACTCTATGAAAACAGTTTCCTAACAAGAACAACTTTTCTTGAGTGCAATGATATTTAAGGTCGAGACGTCAATCTGAATGTTCAGTCATATTCTAGAAAACTGACGATGTCAACACCAACTCTACCACTTTGTACGTCACCAATTGAAGGAGGTCCCGTGAGTACGTCAGTGACCAATCTTCTTACCTTCCTCATCGCCTCACACTGTGCACTAACGATACCATCAGCCTGGCCAGAGAATTACGGCCCAACTGCCTTGGAAAATGGTCTAGATAGCTATGACTTCGTGATTATAGGAACTGGACCGGCGGGATCAGTTGTTGGCAGTCGATTGTCGGAGAATCCCAATGTAAGGGTATTAATGCTTGAAGCTGGAGATGATCCACCCGTCGAATCAAAGGTTAGTCAAAGTTGAATAACAATTTCATCTATTACAAACATTTAAAATCATCCAGATTCCTGCTATGTTCCTGGCAACACATCGAGGGTCACAAGTCTATGAATATGAAACTGAACCCAATCCGAATGCATGCTTGGGAAAAAAGAACAGCAGATGCTACTGGCCAATAGCCAAAACTGTGGGTGGCACCGGCTCAATTGACCATATCCTAAGCATTCGTGGGAATAAGGAAAAATTTGATGAATGGAACCTTCCCACGTGGAGCTGGGACGATGTTTCCAAATACTACGACTTTTCAGAGCAAGTTCGACCCGATCGAGGACATGTAGTCCTTAACAAATTCGATCAATACGATACCAGTCGCATTTCGGATGTGATTTTCAAAAGTTTCAAGGAACTCGGTATCGCAACAACATCTTTTGTAACTGGCAACAGTAGAGTTAACATAGGTTATACCAAGGGGTTCCTTAAAAATGGGGAACGAGTCGGAGCGGGGGAGTCATACCTCTCGATGGTTAAATCACGTCCCAACATTCATATCATTAAGAACGCTGAAGCGTCTAGGGTTAACTTTGATGGATTGACAGCAACGTCTGTGACTTTTATGTATAATGGAGAGGAGATGACTGTTACAGCTACAAAGGAAATTATCCTAGCCGCTGGAGCAATTGGAAACCCCAAGCTACTTATGCTCTCAGGCATCGGACCGCAAGAACACCTCGAAACTCATGACATACCTGTTTTGGTTAATCTTACCGGAGTCGGTCAAAACATCCAAGATACCATAGGGGTTGTCGTGCCTTTTCAACACAAGTTGAACAAAGCCAAATCAAAAAACCCAAAGGAAAACAAAGTCGACTTATTCTACTACCTTTCAGACAAGTACGGTCCACTATCAACTGTTGGATCTTTAGCCCAGCTTGGTTTTATTAATGACGAGAGGTCCTGTGGGAAATCTGTTAAGGGCACCTGTCGCTATCCCGACTTGAATGTTATTCACTTTTTCTCGGAGAGGAACAGCGGAAATTTGCAATTACTAAACTCTGCTCAAGGCTGGTCCGATGAAATAGTCCAGTCTTGGGGGAATGTCAACACAGTAGCAAATGTGTTGCTTACGTTTTTGTCTTTACAGAATCCAGAGTCCCGCGGCTATATCGAGCTTCAAAGCAACAACTATCTCGACAAGGTGAAGGTGTTTGCCAACTATTTGGAGGACGAGCGTGATGTTGAGAGCCTTCTGCAGGGAATCAAATTTCAGATGGATGTCGAACAGACACGTGCATACAAGAAGGCTGATGTTCAGATATTCGAGTTAAATACCCCGTGTTCTCAAAGGCATAGTTTTAAGAGCGACGAGTTTTGGCGTTGCTATATAAGGTATATGACGACAACGATATATGCTCCAGCTGGTACAACAAAGATGGGACTGGATTCTGATCCGCTAGCTGTAGTGGATCTGAGAATGAATGTGAGAGGTGTGCGTTCTTTGAGAGCTGTTGGATCTAGTATTTACCCATTGACAGTGACTTCAGTGAATACCATGGTTGCAGTTGGTGAGAGATTGGCGGCCTTTTTAAAAGAGGAATATTCGTTGTAGGATTAAAATAAAATAAATTCATAAAACAGAGGACTATAAATAAAAGTGAATATTTTATCATGACTCTTCATAGTATTGCTGATATGTGTTGACATAAATCCCCAAAGAGGGTAAATCGCTTGGCGAGGTGGACATTCGATCGGTCCATTACTTCAGATAAAATGAATGCAGAACTTTTCGTTTAAAATATACATTGAGATACCACCTTCTCTTAGGTTTTACATATCACTTATGTCAAGTTCATTATGTCAAGTTCATCCGATTCTGGCCAAAAATAGTCTCCCAACATTTCACGACAGCGAACTCGATTTAGTGGTCCAATCATAGCTCTAACATGAAATCAACTACCGAAGCTCACTTTTTGTTGATGTAATGGAGTTTCTTGAAGCACATGTGGGTTTGCTGATGGACAATAATGAATATTCTGCTTATTGATAAAGCCATTGCGCCAAGAATGGGTTTTATCGTTGAAGATGATTTCTTGATGAAATTCAAGATTTTCTTCAAACATCTTCAGAGCCTCATCGGAGAAATTTCGGCGCTTCAAATGATCAAGTGGCTTCAGTTCTGAGATTGGTCTTGTAGGGGCGAGGGCAAGATCACAACGCACATTTCGCAACAATGTAGACTGAAAGGTGACCAATTGATGTTGCAAGTGCAATTTTATTTGGAAATCGAATTGTTGCCAAAATCAACAAACGATTTCCAAGTTCAACCGGGAGAGTCCAAAAGAAAATGAATTTCCTTCTATCGTTCACCGGGCACATTTTTCAATGGGTTTCTCAGTAAAAACATTTCCTTAACTATAGTCAACAAACGGTCCAGATGTTTTCAAGATATGCCGTCGGCAATAAAATATCGAATTATTTTACATTAAGGTAGCATGCACAGTCTGTTTAGTAGAACGGTTATTACGAGTTGCGATTTATTATATTTTCCAAACGTTGTTAACTCCTGAACTTCACCTTTGTCAAAATGTAGAAATCAACCGATCTTTTGACATTGGTAGATCAATATTAATATTAATATTAATAAAATTAATAATATTAAGAGTGAAAACACAAAATGATGTCCTTAATAAAAGAACAAAAATTTGAAAGTATTTGGTAAGTAGCAAAGAAACGCGATTAATGCAGTATTATTGACAGGAATCAACAATTAATAAACATTTATTCGTTTTCTGAAGCATAATACAAAATTTTAATTTCAAAAAGTTATTTAGTTTTCAAATTATATGGAAAAAAATTAATAAACCAAAACAACTGAAAAACTCTTCTTTGATTCTGGAGTTCATTAACTACATACAAAATTTGACCTAATAAATAAAATTTATATTGCCAATTTATTCAAAATTTAAAAAATAATCATTTAAACATAAATTTGCATATTAATGTGATCATTTTTTTCGCTCTATGTGAACACACAGCGCGTAACTCACGCACACCTTAAATGAAAAAAATGAACGGATATCAGAATAACTCGAATCTGCACTGCGCTTGGAACCTTTAAAGATTCTACGCAGGAGAATAACTGGCTAATACAATGGATTGAGCTGGCACGATTCACCCGATATATATAGCATCCATCTATCACCCGATATCTACAGCATCTATCTTTTTGTTGTGAACAACAAATTGTCAACCAATATCCTCACATATCCGAATGGCTAACATGGACTAGGAAACTACCTTTGGCTTTTATAGCAAAGAAGGAGGAAAGTACACTAGTAAACATGGCTCTTCAACGCTCATCGTTGACCAAAATGTTGTTCCCAGCCTCATTTTTGAAGAAAAACGGTCTAATGATGCCATCACTTTACAATCCGCACCATACTGTCACTCTCTGTGAATGCATCGGTATTCACACAATAACGCACAAAACGTGTGGGTTTTCCGAGAATCAGAAAAAGCGGCACTACAGTTCGGAAAGAACCTGGGCCTCAACCAACATGCCTCTCCAATTAGCCCGGTCCTTAGCTAACTGCTTCCAGTTGCGCACTCCAAGTTGGTTGAGGTCGGTTTCTACTTATGCGCGCCACTTAAAGCGAGGTCTTCCTCTACTGCGTCTGACGTCTGGCTGGAAAAAAAAGACTCTGCGACCGGAGCATTGGTGTCTATGCGTTCTACATGTTCTAGCCATCTTAAACGTCCAATGCGGAGTTTTTTGACCAGGGCATGTCGCTGTTCAGCTCGTATAGTTCTTGGTAGTTCTTCGTTTCCATAGCCCGTCAACGCAAAGGGGACCGAAGAATTTTCCTCTTGAATCGACCAAGGATTTCTTCATCCGCTTTTGAGACCGTCCATGTTTCAGCGCCGTATAGCAGGACTGGGATGATCAGGGTCCTCTATAGGATCTCCTTAGTAGTTCGAGTGATGGCTTTACTACTGAATTGCCTTATTAGGCCGAAGAAACAACGGTTGGCAAGAGTAATTCTTCGTTAAATTGCTGACGAGATGTTGTTGCCAGAGTTAATAGCCGAGCCGAGATAGACAAAGTCCCGTAGTACCCTAAAGTTATATCTGTCAATGATGACGTTCTGTCCAATTCGTCGATGTTGCCTGTCCTTTCGTCTTGACAGCATATAATTCGTCTTGCCTTAATTTACTGCTAAACACATTTTTGCCGCTTCCTTCTCTATACTAGCAAACGTGGCTATGGCATCACGTTGGGTCCGACCAATGATGTCAATATCGTCGGCGTATGCTAGTATCGGGTTTTTCAACAGGGACGCTACAAAAGTTGAGCGACAGGGACAGTAAACGACGCCATATTTCTTGCCGCTCTTTTGACATTTCTCTTCAGTAAGGTTTGCCATTACATGATGGAAAGATATACGATCCAACAACGAGTCGAAATTATTAAAATTTACAACCGAGATTCGGAGTCAGTGGCCTCAACGTTAAGAGCGCTACGTTCAATTTATGGTCGTCATAATCGTCCTAGAAGATCAACAATTGCGCGTCTAGTGGAAAAATTTGAATCCACAGGCACAGTACAAAATGTTCCCGTGCCATTGAGACAAAGAATTGCCCGTAGTGTCGAGAATATTGCTGCCGCTGAGGCTTCAGTTGAAGAAAGCCCAAATATGTCCCTCACACGTCGTTCTCAAGCGTTGTGCATCTCTGTGACATCGTTGTGGCGAATTTCGCAAAAAGATCTTGGCCTACATCCTTACTAGATTAAATTGACGCAAGAACTGAAGCCGCTTGACCACCAGAAGCGTCGTATGTTCGTGAATTGGGCTGAGCAACAACTTGAAAATGATTCGGATTTTCATCGAAAAATCATCTTCAGCGATGAGGCTCATTTCTGGCTGAATGGCTTCGTCAATAAACAAAATATGCGGTATTGGTCAGGCAGCAATCCACACGTACTCCATGAGTCATCATTGCATCCCGAAAAAATTACGGTTTGGTGTGGTTTATGGGCCGGCGGCGTCATTGGGCCGTACTTCTTCCGTGATGATCAAGACCGGCACGTTACTGTGAATGGGAATCGCTACCAATGATTACCGAATATTTTTGGCCCCAACAGGATGATATGGATTGGAGGACATGTGGTTCCAACAGCACGGCGCCACAACCCACACAGCGAATGCCACAATCAATTTATTGGAAACCAAGTTTGAAGAACGTGTTATCTCACGAAATGGTCCAGTCGCTTGGCCGCCTCGGTCGTGCGATTTGACGCCGTTATGATTGATGAACTTTGTACGAATATCGAACGTGAACGTTTTTGTTTTATTTAAAAAAAAACTTTTGTAGCGCTCTTATTGAAAAACCCTTTAGTTGTACCGATTTTTGGAAAATTGTACCTCTAGCGTTGGCTCGTGAGTTTTGCAGTAAGTCACATGATAGCGCATCGCCTGCCTAAATCCTTTTTTGGTAACGAATGTTTAGGTGAGCACGTTTCCGACCCTGATGGAGCAGCGAGAATTCGTCATAGTCATCCTACACAAACGGACGAGTTTTGACGGTATACCAAAACTAGACATGGCTATGTATAGTTCGTCTCTATAAATGCCGTCGTATGCGGCTTTGAAATCGATGAATAGGTGGTGGGTATCGATTTGAACTTCTTGGGTTTTTGCCAGGATCTGTCGAAGTGTGAAAATTGTATCGGTTGTGGACTTTCCTGGCCTAAAACCATACTGATAAGGGCCGATCAGGTTATTTGTAAACGGTTTCAGGCGTATAGGATCTTGTAGTCGATATTGAGGAGACTTATGCCTCTGTTGGTTTTTTTTTTGTAAACGTAGCCGCCGAGATGATTTTTCGACTAAAATTGTTGTCCAATTCAAGCTGCTCTAAGACACAAACTGCGAAGCGATAACGAAGCGGAGGGTCATGCGCCTTCAGTTGCTGAATCAATTGGACCTTTTAAGCGAATAATCCGAGATCTGTGTGCAGAATTCTATTCAGGATGGTGCCCGAAATGTTATTGAGATCGATTGCTAGTTAATTTTCTTGAATTGAGTCTCACACTCTCGACTACAGCAGCCACATTCTTGTCATCAATAAATTGGAAAGAACATGACATTTTACAGATACAACATTGAGCCGTATGGGGTTTTATCTATCTCATCTCCGCTGTTAGCTCCAGCGACATATCCTCAGAAATAAAATTGAAGAATTACAATCGCCAACCCATGTTTCTTCTCTCGTGATCATCTGACAAATCATCCGAGTAGTATCAAATGAGGAGCAAAAAATTTATTAAACACCAGCCCACCAGAAAATTGGACATCGTGCTCCACCAAGCTGAAGCAGCACTACCGATCGTCAAAAGATCAAATGACGATAACCACGGATATCGGAGCATTGAGAGTGAGTACTATCAGTGATTTAGACAATAAGATAAGGTTATTAGTAGAGGATATAACTGAATATGCCGCTTTTATTGATAATGGAGAGGTTATGACAAGTATATTTTGTGGTATGATTATTCAAAAAGTGAAGGAATTAGTATCTGGTGCTCTTGCCGCCGCAGTAATGGGAAAGAGTAATTTGTCAGAAATTAGAAATATAGTTAATAATTTTATTGGACAGGATCAAGGAAATTTACGTTATAATAAGTACAGTAAACACTTGAGTACGACAGACCAGAGTAGGCAAAACAACAACAACAGACAGAGATTTAATAATAATGAACAGACCAATAGATATAATAACTCTCGATCTAATCAATTAAGACCAAATCAAAATTTTAATAATAACTGGCATCCAAGACCGAATTATCAGTTCAATCCACAGAATAATAGGTCACAGCAAAATAACAATGGAAATGACAGCCGACAGAGTAGACAACGACCTCAGTCTATGGAAGTAGATAACCTCAGTAGATCTGAAACAAACTCTATCGACGACACGTTTTTTTACAAATTAGCCTCGGAAAAGAATAAAATTTATATAACTTTGACTATAGAAGGAAACAAATGTTTAGCGTTAGTAGATACAGGATCTACGATTAGTATATTAAGTCAAGAAAAGTTATCCCATTTAAAATACAAAGTATTGGATCAGAATTCAAAAGCAATTAATACGATAGAGGGAGAAGTAAAAACACCTAACAAAACTGTGGCAACATTATGCCCAACTGAATTTAAATATCCAGAAAATGCAAGAATAAAGTGGATTAGTATGAAGTTAGAAAAATCATATGATATGCTAATAGGAATGGATTGGATCTTGAAAAATGTGAGTAATATTAGTATAGAAAAAGAAGAAATTATCATGACTAATGGAGTGAGCCTTCCATTCTTAACTAAAACTGTGCAAGAAAATGTTAATGTACTTGATGTAAGTGAAATGCAAAATCTCCAATTAGACCATTTACATGATAAAGAAGTAGCAATCGTTAATGAAACTAATACAATTTTACATGTAATTAATCCCATAGACATAAACAACATACTTAGCCAAATTGAAACTAATATTGAAAAATTAGATATTGACAGTAAAGAACTACTAAGCGAAGTAATATTAAATATTAGAGCTAAAATTTCATCTATAATTCCAAAAGAAAATAGACAAAAAAGGGGACTGATTAATTTAGTAGGCACCCTTCATAAGTGGTTGTTCGGAACAATGGACGACAATGATAGGCAAGAGATATTAGAAAAATTAGACTTTAGTGAAAAAAATAATCATAACGCTATTACAAATTTAAACAAACAAATTTCAATAAACACTCATTTTAATGACTCATTCAATATACTCAGAATGGCAATAGAGGAAGACAGAAATAAAACACTACATGTACTTCAATTAATTAGGAAAGAGAATGATCAAATTAAAAGACATTCAATGTATTTAGATCAAATGTTAAAATTACAATATTTAGAAAATAAAGTAGATCAAATTCAAGACAATATTGCCTCCGCAAAAAATAATGTTATCCATCCGAGTATTTTTACGGCAAAAGAAATAAAATTGTATGATATCGATTTCTATAAATTAAAATTAGTTAAAGTCGGAATATTAAAATATAAAGATCAATCATTAGTTATTGCTGTTAAGATACCAAAGAACTATATTAAAACAGATTTAAAACTTATAACTTCAATGCCGAATAAAGATTATTTAGAGATAGATGAAGTTAATGAATATATTGTTACAATAGAAAATAAAACGTTTAATTATAAGGAAAACTCTATGTTAAAAGATTTAAAAACTAGTAAGAACTGTGTTTTAAAAAATCAATGTAAATTTAAATATAATAACAGAACTAAAATTGAGTCATTAGACGATGAGACAATACTAATAAAAAATGCTGTGCAAGAAAAATTGAAACAAAACTGCGATGACAGAAATATAACTTTAAATAAAAATAACTTAATTAATTTTTACAATTGTGAAATAGAATTATATCAAGAAACATTTAATAATCAGAAACAAATCATCAAAGACCGATTTTTTTATCCAAGTAATATATATAATTATAGTAAAGTTGAAATGATTACTTTTGAAAACATTGTAAATAATAACTTTGAAAACATTAAAGAAATTAAGGAACTAAAATGGCATAAAAATATTTCGTATGGAATAAACGCCACACTTTGTACATTATTTATCTTAGGTACAATTATGTTAACATTTTGGTTTAAAAAAAGAAATGTGAATGTAAAGATTATAAATAAGGAAAATAGTGTTACTAGAAGAATTCGGGAGAATTCTTATTCAAACCGAGGAGGAGTTACATATGCAACCTCAGCAACATCAGCCGAAGGCAACACCAAACATCAACCCATAGCATTTTCCGCTACAGCAGCAAAACCAACGGAAACGAAGTTCAACAGCGGTCAACAGCAGTCAGCAAATATTGCAAATAAAAACCAAATGCAAATGTTGAACAGACTGCCAATTCATATACCGATAATCTAGTGACAAGTTGCAGCGACGCTTGGACGGCGGACTTTCACTAAGAATTAATAAATCTATATGTAAAGGTCAAAACTGTTTTTTTATTATTTTAAAAACATATAACTCGCGCACAAGTAGAAACCGACATCAACCAACTGAATTGCGCAACTCGAAACAGTTAGTTAAGGACCGGGCTAATTGGAGAGATATGTTTGTTGAGGCCAATGTTTATTTCAGATTATAGTGCCGCTTAACAACAACGAACAATATTTACTAAAAAAAAAAACCCATTGATTTTCAGTTTTATAAAATACCACTTATCCGATAGTATAGCCTCGTACTACGTGCAAAGGCCAAGCCGACTGACAGAAAGCATCAATATTTGTTGGGTTCTTCACCATAGTAATCCTGGGTTTAATCCCCAGTTAGATTTCGTAGTCAACAAACCAATGTGCACTCGCCCTATAATATATTTAATATCTGCTATTTCATCGAGCTTGGATTTTGCTCCTAAGTTGACTCTGCACAACTAATTTCATAAAGAATATGCAATACTACTAAAAGTATGCAAACAAATTGTATAATCAATCTAGTGTGGATAACAACCACATTGGAATTTTCACCACGATCATTAAGTTTACCTACACAATTAATCATTCCAATCCAATATCCAGTCCAACCAATTGTAAGTTAATTATGCAAAAAGTTTCTCAAGATCAAGGTACCTAGTTAACAGATTGCAATGCACCATATGGGAAAAAGATTAAATTGGCCTTGATAGGATGCAACTTCCTAGTCAATTACCAAGAAGTTAAGCGGTATGTTTCCCTGTCTGTTACTTTGGTTAGTCATTGATTTGCAACTCGTACAAGTGCGGCAATGACAGCAAATAATCGACCATCGTAACAACACGCAAAGCTCATGCACTGTTAACTCCTCTCTTACCAAAGCAATTGTTTTTTTGTTAATCAATTTGAATTTACAACTCAATTAAAATTTAACAAAGAAAATAAAACCTCGCTGCAAATTTATCGATTCACATCCAAGTTTGCGTACTGCACAGATAGAAAACATTTTTTTTTTATTTCGCCGGTTTTATTGCACTTCATGGATAGTCCATCATTTTCGATAATAAAATTCTAATTTTCATGCATTCAGGTACTAAATGAATTATTTATTTATTTATTGGCGTGCTGTTTCAATGCACTGCGGCGTTACTCATCGATGGATGAATTCCAAAAACACACCATCAATTCAAAATTAGTATGCCACTGCATTCCACGGAACTATAATAGCACTGGTATGCGCCTCCATCTCCAAAACGAACTGGCCACCTGCATAACCCTTTCCTATTCCTCGGTAGACTTATGAAGTCCAGTAGTTCATTGATTTTTCTCATCACGGGGGAAAAGGGTGGTGCCGACTACTCATTTATGACCAATTGCTGTGAAATTGAATGAAACGAAATTGTCGAGTCCAAACAGGCAGTGAAAGTTTCGCGTCGGCAATTTAATTGAGCTTCCCGTTCCCACGGCTTGATGTGTTTTGACCGTCCTTGGCATTGTTAAGTATTTTGTGGATAGGATGAGTGGGGGGAACTTAATCATGCAAAGTGATGGAAGAAGTGTTTTGCAAAAGTTTCGGTTCGTTCCGAAATAGAATTAGCTTCGGAATTCTGGTCACGAAACCGCCACAGCTCTAGCACCATGTTGAGCATGGTGTTTATGGAAATGAGCGGAACTTGTTGGAACAACTTAATTCTTATTTTATTGATTTGTTGCTGTTGGTGTAATCGATGAGCAATTAGTTTATGGAAACGTGGTTATTATTTATGGCGGATTTTGAAAAGAAGGCAGTGGTGAGTTGTTTTTGATGGTTTGTTTTCGAATATAAATGTTTGTTTTTCGCAGAGAATTTATAATTTATCAACATTACGCGGTACATTTTTTTTTTCTATACTAGTCTACGATTAATTGTTATGAAGCAGTGAAAATATCGCCAATATCAAGATCAGCTCCCACAGACTTCATGATTTGGATTTTTATCGACCGTTTTGAGAAATGAGGGTGAGAAAGATCGACAACTTCTTGTTTACAATGGCGGGCCGAGCAGCATCCCAATTTGTGGTTCCAAAGTGAATTTTTTTGATGAACGTTTTATTTAAAACAAATCAGATTAACAACTGGTTCACAATATTTAACTGCGCCCAATTTTGTTTTTATAAGAACATTTTAAAGAATATGTGTATTGCAATAAGCCAGCTAACGCAGGATATTCGAGATGAAATACGAAGCCTGTCACCATTAATATTACTTGGGTAATAGAAAACGAAGAATTACTCTTGCCTACCGCTGTTTCCTCGAGCTAAGAAGGCAGTTCAGTAGTAAAGCCCTCACACAAACTACTAAGGAGATCTTATATAAGACCTCATCATTCCAGTCATGCTCTACGGCGCTGAAGCAAGGACTGTCTCAAAAGCGGATGAAGAAATCCTTGGTCGATTCAGGAGGAAAATTCTTCGAAAAATCTTCGGTCCCCTTTGCGTTGACAGGCTATGGAGACGAAGATTCAAACTATATACTATACTATAGAACTATACGTGTTGTACAGTGACATGCCCCTGGTCAAAAAAAAACTCCGCATAGGACGTTTAAGATGGCTAGGACATGTAGAACGACGGACGCAGTAGACGAAGACATCGCCTTAAGTGGCGCTCACAAGTAGAAACCGACCTCAATCAACTTGAAGTGCGCAACTGGAGACAGTTAGCTAAGGACCGGGCTAATTGGAGAGGCATGTTGGTTGAGGCCCAGATTCATTCCGGACAGTAGCGCCACTTAAGTAGGTAAGTAATAGAAAACGCACTAATAAGAGCCAATGTATGTATCGAGCAATATGGTGGACATTTGTCTGGTGACGTATTTCAAACATAAAATGCATTTGACATCAAAACAAATGATTATTAAGTTAAGTTAATGAATGGATGAATCATGATATCGGCTTAAGTACGATAATTTAGGCTCCGCAAATTAGTAACGATTGCTTAGCAAGCTTCTATAAAAAGGCACCTTTTACTATGCGAGAAATTCTCACACTACTGTAAACATGCGCCGACGCGACGCAACTCATTGTGTCTTATAGAAGATTCCCACCAACTTTCAGATTGGGACAAGCATAGGTGGACTAAAAAAATTTAATCCCAGCACAAAGGCTAACTTTACATAAAACATATAGCAAACGCTGCCACCAAGAAGGTCGATATGAAGCCTGATATGAGGCCAATTCAGGGTATGATGTTCAACTGGAGGAAGGATTTCAATTTCAGATGCGGTATTTGAGAGATTTCGAAAAGAACACATGATATACCACGATTAAACAGAACAACTGAGTTCAACAATTACATAAAGGGAGCCTTGCGAGAGCAATCAGCTGTAAGACCCTTCACACAGCGCCCATAATTAACGCCAATCTAAATAATGTTGATAAAGTCATGGTAAAAGAAGTTGTGCATCCAGTGTGCGAAGAATTGCATGTTCTCTCAAAAGGACTACCCAACAAATTGTTAATAAAAGCAGTGAAAAGAGGAACCTTGTCAGACCACCAGTCTAGATTTACACAATCACGTTGAATTTTAGAAGGCATAAAGGCTGTACTAGAAAAGGCAACAAAAGTAACATGTGGGTAAATATATGGCTAGAGGCAGGGTCAATGTCGCGATCAGTGTGGCTTAAACATGCCGCCATGTAGAATGTCTTGGTTCGGTTACCAGTTGCAATAGACCTTCTCTCCCAATATCTGATAAATCACTGGAGTCGTATTAACTGTCAAGTAAAAGGTATCTCAACCAAACCATTTGGATTTGTCATAAAACAGGAGGTCCCGCCATTGTGCCAGAAGTGCACATGCACAAATGAATGGTTTTAAGAAAAAAACGAATCTGATATAGAGCGTAGGGCGTAGGCGTATTCCTATCATCGAATAATCCAGCCTAGCGAATGGTATATGCTGGTAGCTCCTGTTACTGATAACTTTAGTAGATTACCGTTCTATAAACAAAATCTATGTTAAGATGTAAAATCGCCACAGAAGAGCTAGGCCTGCAGTCGTATGGTTTGTGAGCCCTTTAATATAAGCAAGTGTTGCTCAAAGTGTGCGTGTGAAAGTGTCACTAGAGTACTATCGATGGGAAGCTTCATCTTATGAATGCAATCCTCGTATTTAATTTTTTGCAATATTAAACACACTCTTAGCAAATAAATTAGTCACTTTTATTCCACTTACACTATAAAAAAAATCCAACAGACAAATAGTTAAGGAAACCAGATACAAATATCTTTTATTGACACTTTTAAAGAGTTTCCATCAG
The DNA here is from genome assembly GCA_949824845.1 of Rhingia rostrata. Taxonomy (NCBI): domain Eukaryota; kingdom Metazoa; phylum Arthropoda; class Insecta; order Diptera; family Syrphidae; genus Rhingia; species Rhingia rostrata. The sequence goes on along the minus strand of OX463755.1, from coordinate 114,168,150 downwards.
TTTCATTGAATATTCGCTTCCAGATAATGAAAATCGATGTAAAATCCGATCATTATAGTTTGCCGCACCATTTATTATGCCTGCCATTTTAGTGGCACGCTGCAAACTTGTCCATTTTTTTGTTTTTATCTGACCAATAGCTGACCGGTCTTGGTTGGCACTCACGATCAAACCCGAACCTCAAGTTCAATAAATATATTAAAAGTCTGCAACAAATGAAATCGAAAGTAACCATTCCGGTTGGCGCTTAGACCTCCATCTGTTGTTGTTTTTGCTGGCCATGGAAGTAAACTGCAACAAGTTGCAATAAATCTACCGAGTGGTGTGACGTCCACAAGGGTATTGTTAGTATGGAGGAAGTCATAAGATTGGTAAATCATCAAAGAGGAAAAAATAATCCGTATGCCTATGAATTTAGTTTGGTAATACTTGTATTGTAGGTTCACTTGAAGATCCCTATCAATGAGCACCCCCGAACTATAGCTGGACATTAAATTGAACATAAATTGTCAGTGGGAAACCATTATGGTCCGGCAAAAGTTCAATTGAATGGCTTTAGAAAGTTGATAGTAAAATTTGGATTGCTTTTCGATGCGAAAACAGTTTTTGGAATGCCACCAACAAAATGTCGCTGTAGTAGGCAGGAAATTAATAGAAGCTATTGATAGGAAATCTGTGCTGCCACAAGATGGTAAAAGACTCAATTTAGATACAAACTTCTTTCAATATGCATTATGACATCGTAAAAACATTTTTTAACCATGCATTTTTTAAAGTACGTATTTTCATAAATTCGTTCTTTTTAATCTACGACTCTTCATTTTTATAACAAGGAGAAATCAGATTTCGCAGTCGTAATGAGAGTATCAGTGGCGTGCAGTACAGTCGTTATAGAGGGAAGCTGACTTATGTAAAATGTAAAACTTTCTTTTTATGCTTAAAATTAACAGAGCAAACATGGAATTCAGATGCAAACACCCCTGTGGAAGTGCCTGTTCCAAACAACTTCCGAAACGAAAGTTAGTTCCAATCGGAACTAAATTTCCTTTCGAGGTATTCGTTAAGGAACAAAATAAAAAAGCATACAACCGCGTTCTTTTGATTCCGCAGGAATTCTTCGTCAGACAATTTCGGAAGAAATTCATCGCATAGCTGTCACGAGTTATTGACTTAACGCATATGACCGATGCGCGATCATGTGCGTTATATTTAGTAGGAAAATATGTTCGTAATGCTAATCGGAACTGATACCTCGGTAGAAAATTCTACTATCGGGTTTTTCAACAGGGACGCCATATTTCTTGACGCTCTTTTGACATTTCTCTTCGGTAAGGTTTGCCATTTTATGATGGAAAGATATACGATCCAACAAAGAGTCGAAATTATTAAAATTTACAACCGAAATTCGGAGTCAGTGGTCTCAACGTTAAGAGCGCTACATCCAATTTATGGTCGTCATAATCGTCCTAGCAGATCAACAATTGAACGTCTAGTGGAAAAATTTGAATCCACAGGCACAGTACAAAATGTTCAATAGGAAACCAAGTTTGGATAACGTGTTATCTCACGAAATGGTCCAGTCGCTTGGCCGCCTCGGTCGTGCGATTTGACGCCGTTAGACTATTTCCTGTGGGGCTAGCCAGCGACGATTGATGAACTTCGTACGAATATCGAACGTGAAATTGCAGCAGTATCGGCCGTATGCTTGAAAACCGTCGAAAATTGGGTTCAGCGTCTGGACTTCTGCAAGCGTGCCCGTGGTGGCCATGCAAAAGAAATCGAGTTCCATACATAATGGCATCGAACTTACTTTCACAAAAATAAAGAATTTTATTGATATCCAAACCCGTTTTTGTTTTATTAAGAAAAACTTTTTAGCGCTCTTATTGAAAAACCCTTTATTTCGAACAAATGGGAGAAATTTTCGATATGGGTGATTTCATAGGTCATGTCAGAATTTTGTGTCTAATAAAAAGCTGTTAAGCCAGAAGAAATTGGATTTTTAATCGTCACGCCAATGAAGTGTGCACCTTCCGAGTTGCCGCTGGAAAAATTACACACTGTCTTCATACGGTTGAAATGTGGCGGCCCTTGTTCTTCTACACCGTGAAGTGATGTCTGAAATCCATCTGCCTCTTAATGGTGTTTATAAATATAAGACATACCCAACACCTATCAATATCATCTCATGACCCAAGGTGTGGAAACTGTATCTAAATAATGATCGATGAAATTTTAACCACAAGCAGAAACAACACACTGTATGTGATGGGATTGCGTTAAAAAAAAAATTCGACTTGTCATTCTGTAAGGAAATTCTACGGTGACAATCTAAAAAAAATAAACCGAAAAAGATAGCTCGGCTTTGATATTTTATCATTTTTTTTCTATACAGCACCCAGTAAAAGATCATGGAATGTTTGCATAGTATCGTATTCTTAAAACTGAATAGGTTTTAGTAAACAGAACGGTCCTTAAAACAAAAAACTTGGTTACACAAGGTTTTCGACTTGAATCCTCAAAAAAAAAAAAAAACTGGTGATCTTCAGAACAAGTCGACTATGTGCTAATAGATTCGAGGCACGTATCCAACATTCGGGATGCACATACATTCAAAGGAGGGCTGAACTGGTGATTGCCAGAGTCTGCAAAGAAGAGTAAGATTCCTCGCTGCGTCTTCAACGCCACAAATAATGTCAACACGGAGTGGTTGTGTTACCGAAGCATTCTTAAAAAAGTTCCCGTTTCCACCCTTGAGACAGTCACTTCAAAATGGTGTCTATATAATGATGTTTATAATTGACATAAAAAGCGGATATTTGTAGATTTGTTTAGTAAACAGAACGGTCTTTAAACTAAGTCCTTGATTGCACCAGGTTTTCGTATTTGAATCCACAACTCGACCATGGAGTTTTCTGGCGTTGTAAACATATTTTATGGACATTTTTTACACGGATAATTCGTATTATGTAAATTTTTGTGATTTTTGGCTTAACCTAACCTTTTAAGATTTAATATAAGCGGTCCTTCATTGAAATAGGTCAACATATTAGGGCTCGGAGTTAGATTTATATGACAACCCTAGGTTCTTATCCCGTAACTTTTGAAATTATTATCGTAGGAGACTTGCCAGGTACGCAGAGTGTAGTTTTTATACTGTGAGAGCGCGCCTGCACATGTATATAAATCACACGGTAGGTACCCATAAAGTCTCCTTCACTACTGTCAACGATTATAATTTTGAAATTTCAAATATAAAAATATCATTCTATGTAACTAGCAAGTCTCAAAACTTACGGAATGAGTACCCAGGGTTACATATCTCTGATAAAATGTAGTTTCAAACTAGGGGCAGCGTTCATTGAATTTTTCTGTTAAGCAACACGAGGAATGTCTGATTACTTATGCATAATTAACCCTTTTCAGCTTTTTGAAAATCGGTCAAAGCATTAGGGCTCGGAGTTTGATTCAAGCGTCAAAGAAGACGTCAAAAACTGCGCATAATATAGCGAGATTGATAAAACCTTTCTGCCTCCACCTCTACAGATTCGACGAATACCAGCCCTTAGAAACAAATGATACACACTTTGTTTTAGTAAAACGGACTCGAAAACAAAAAGCCATACTTCACGGCGACGATGTCTGGACAATACGCAGGAAAGCGGAGCAGTTTTGAGACACTCCGAACAGAAAATTATTTTTTCAAATATTTGAGCCTGCATGCAAGGATGACGAATGGGGAGAAGATACAAATTAAAAATGGAAAAATACGTGGCTCAACCGAAACGCAGATTCCAGGGCGATTTCATTGACTGGAAGCATAGTGCCGCATAATGAAGAAACTGGATGTTTGTCATGTCTAAGGCAGAGAATCTCAGGGGGAGGGTAGACCGAGAAAGAAGTGATGGAATGTCTCTAAGAATATAACGATCGGATCATAACAATATATTTTTCTCTTGCCTTTCAAAAGACTTAATTTTTATCAGCCTAAGGTTCATATAGCTTAAATTACTGTACTTAAAGTATTACGTCAATCAATTGTCGATCCTAATAGATATAAACTCGTTCTCTAAGGGTTTGGCTATGTTTGGCTCGACCAAATTATTAACAGAACAGCGGACGTTTAAGCTTTTAACACACCCTCTATTTCGTTCTGAAAATACCAATTTCATGAAGAAGTATATATTTTTCTCTTTATTTCGATAGGGCCACTATCGACTATGCAAATCGAAAACGTGATTTTATTACCTGATAGCACTTAGTGCCAACTTAAAAAAAGACGACATGAAAAGCGATGTCAAATAGGACAGGTTTCTAGAACGAAATGTCTACATAGCTAAACCTCTGACAAGAAAAACTATAAGACACAAAACATCCTAACATGCAATTTATAATTCAAGCTAAACGGAAACGCACAATTAGGTTCAACATATACAAATAAATTATATAGTTCAAGAACCTTGAAATTGTAGTGTAAGCACTAACTGCTAAGGTTTGCCATTTTATGATGGAAAGATATACGATCCAACAAAGAGTCGAAATTATTAAAATTTACAACCGAAATTCGGAGTCAGTGGTCTCAACGTTAAGAGCGCTACATCCAATTTATGGTCGTCATAATCGTCCTAGCAGATCAACAATTGAACGTCTAGTGGAAAAATTTGAATCCACAGGCACAGTACAAAATGTTCAATAGGAAACCAAGTTTGGATAACGTGTTATCTCACGAAATGGTCCAGTCGCTTGGCCGCCTCGGTCGTGCGATTTGACGCCGTTAGACTATTTCCTGTGGGGCTAGCCAGCGACGATTGATGAACTTCGTACGAATATCGAACGTGAAATTGCAGCAGTATCGGCCGTATGCTTGAAAACCGTCGAAAATTGGGTTCAGCGTCTGGACTTCTGCAAGCGTGCCCGTGGTGGCCATGCAAAAGAAATCGAGTTCCATACATAATGGCATCGAACTTACTTTCACAAAAATAAAGAATTTTATTGATATCCAAACCCGTTTTTGTTTTATTAAGAAAAACTTTTTAGCGCTCTTATTGAAAAACCCTTTATTTCGAACAAATGGGAGAAATTTTCGATATGGGTGATTTCATAGGTCATGTCAGAATTTTGTGTCTAATAAAAAGCTGTTAAGCCAGAAGAAATTGGATTTTTAATCGTCACGCCAATGAAGTGTGCACCTTCCGAGTTGCCGCTGGAAAAATTACACACTGTCTTCATACGGTTGAAATGTGGCGGCCCTTGTTCTTCTACACCGTGAAGTGATGTCTGAAATCCATCTGCCTCTTAATGGTGTTTATAAATATAAGACATACCCAACACCTATCAATATCATCTCATGACCCAAGGTGTGGAAACTGTATCTAAATAATGATCGATGAAATTTTAACCACAAGCAGAAACAACACACTGTATGTGATGGGATTGCGTTAAAAAAAAAATTCGACTTGTCATTCTGTAAGGAAATTCTACGGTGACAATCTAAAAAAAATAAACCGAAAAAGATAGCTCGGCTTTGATATTTTATCATTTTTTTTCTATACAGCACCCAGTAAAAGATCATGGAATGTTTGCATAGTATCGTATTCTTAAAACTGAATAGGTTTTAGTAAACAGAACGGTCCTTAAAACAAAAAACTTGGTTACACAAGGTTTTCGACTTGAATCCTCAAAAAAAAAAAAAAACTGGTGATCTTCAGAACAAGTCGACTATGTGCTAATAGATTCGAGGCACGTATCCAACATTCGGGATGCACATACATTCAAAGGAGGGCTGAACTGGTGATTGCCAGAGTCTGCAAAGAAGAGTAAGATTCCTCGCTGCGTCTTCAACGCCACAAATAATGTCAACACGGAGTGGTTGTGTTACCGAAGCATTCTTAAAAAAGTTCCCGTTTCCACCCTTGAGACAGTCACTTCAAAATGGTGTCTATATAATGATGTTTATAATTGACATAAAAAGCGGATATTTGTAGATTTGTTTAGTAAACAGAACGGTCTTTAAACTAAGTCCTTGATTGCACCAGGTTTTCGTATTTGAATCCACAACTCGACCATGGAGTTTTCTGGCGTTGTAAACATATTTTATGGACATTTTTTACACGGATAATTCGTATTATGTAAATTTTTGTGATTTTTGGCTTAACCTAACCTTTTAAGATTTAATATAAGCGGTCCTTCATTGAAATAGGTCAACATATTAGGGCTCGGAGTTAGATTTATATGACAACCCTAGGTTCTTATCCCGTAACTTTTGAAATTATTATCGTAGGAGACTTGCCAGGTACGCAGAGTGTAGTTTTTATACTGTGAGAGCGCGCCTGCACATGTATATAAATCACACGGTAGGTACCCATAAAGTCTCCTTCACTACTGTCAACGATTATAATTTTGAAATTTCAAATATAAAAATATCATTCTATGTAACTAGCAAGTCTCAAAACTTACGGAATGAGTACCCAGGGTTACATATCTCTGATAAAATGTAGTTTCAAACTAGGGGCAGCGTTCATTGAATTTTTCTGTTAAGCAACACGAGGAATGTCTGATTACTTATGCATAATTAACCCTTTTCAGCTTTTTGAAAATCGGTCAAAGCATTAGGGCTCGGAGTTTGATTCAAGCGTCAAAGAAGACGTCAAAAACTGCGCATAATATAGCGAGATTGATAAAACCTTTCTGCCTCCACCTCTACAGATTCGACGAATACCAGCCCTTAGAAACAAATGATACACACTTTGTTTTAGTAAAACGGACTCGAAAACAAAAAGCCATACTTCACGGCGACGATGTCTGGACAATACGCAGGAAAGCGGAGCAGTTTTGAGACACTCCGAACAGAAAATTATTTTTTCAAATATTTGAGCCTGCATGCAAGGATGACGAATGGGGAGAAGATACAAATTAAAAATGGAAAAATACGTGGCTCAACCGAAACGCAGATTCCAGGGCGATTTCATTGACTGGAAGCATAGTGCCGCATAATGAAGAAACTGGATGTTTGTCATGTCTAAGGCAGAGAATCTCAGGGGGAGGGTAGACCGAGAAAGAAGTGATGGAATGTCTCTAAGAATATAACGATCGGATCATAACAATATATTTTTCTCTTGCCTTTCAAAAGACTTAATTTTTATCAGCCTAAGGTTCATATAGCTTAAATTACTGTACTTAAAGTATTACGTCAATCAATTGTCGATCCTAATAGATATAAACTCGTTCTCTAAGGGTTTGGCTATGTTTGGCTCGACCAAATTATTAACAGAACAGCGGACGTTTAAGCTTTTAACACACCCTCTATTTCGTTCTGAAAATACCAATTTCATGAAGAAGTATATATTTTTCTCTTTATTTCGATAGGGCCACTATCGACTATGCAAATCGAAAACGTGATTTTATTACCTGATAGCACTTAGTGCCAACTTAAAAAAAGACGACATGAAAAGCGATGTCAAATAGGACAGGTTTCTAGAACGAAATGTCTACATAGCTAAACCTCTGACAAGAAAAACTATAAGACACAAAACATCCTAACATGCAATTTATAATTCAAGCTAAACGGAAACGCACAATTAGGTTCAACATATACAAATAAATTATATAGTTCAAGAACCTTGAAATTGTAGTGTAAGCACTAACTGCGTCAAATAATACAACACCCAACAGGGTCAAAAAAGAAAGCACGTACTGCTACCCTAGACTCGAGTTCAAAACCAAGCTGAAAACTACTTTATTTTTAGAGTCCTGCATAAAATAGAACTTAGCAACATGTAGTCCATAAATTATGAATGGCTTACGCTGAATGTGTAAGGTTTTTTTTTATATTGACCGATGTTCTCAGTAACCAAGCAAACCCAGGGTACACGCGATATGTGACAAGGACACACTAATTGCAAAAAGGGAAGGACACCAGCTTTTCAAAGAAAAAAAATGTGAGCGATAGAAGGGGAGTAATTGCAGGAATGATGTTCGTAAGTTTTACCAAAGTTAAAAATGGCAATGCCAGGGATTCAAGGTGCAAACAGAATTCTGTCGTAGTTGACAGTCGATGCTGAGAATATGGAAGAACCATCGACAACGTACACAATGATTTTAATATTGGCGACAAAAGCTAATATCTAAGCATAAGCCCAACAGGGCTGCTGTAAGTGACCCCTCTCAAGCAATATAAAGCCAATGGAGAATATTTTTGGCATCGTTTGCCCGATTCAAAGAAGAAAATGCGGAACTACAGAGGCATAAATCTCTTCAACATCGCCAACATGATCACCAGCCCTATGGAGATATTCGTTTGGAAGAATATCCGAAACGAAAGACAGTTCGAACGGGAATTCAGTTTGGTTTCGCGGTATCCCTTGCGGAAAAAAAACAATCGTTTGATTCAAATTCTTCGTCGGACAACTTCGGCAAAAATTCAACGCCATCAAAAATTGTTGATTTAACGCATTATGCAGCTGCGCGATCATGTGCGATACATATCTTCGAAATATCTGATGGAAATGCAGATCGTTTTTGGAAGTGTGTGTCTTCTGTTTGTGATGGCACGTTGTTTAAAACCTTATCTGTTTGTCTGCAGATCGGTCCAGTGGCAACCGTCAGAATCCAGTTATCTCAATAATTTTGCGGTTAGGATTTTAATTTTGAGCCATCTGCCGGAAGCCCATTGCATGGCGTAGGGCCAAATACACAGTTGTAGGCGTGTTTTCCGTACTACAAGGTAAGTGACGGCTCTCAAGGTCTACCACTTTCAAAATAACAGGTCAACGTGAGCTTTGCTTCGTTCTTCCGAATTGATACCTAGTTTGGGCTGAATATCTGTGAATGCCTGAAACCGTTAAAAAAACAACCTGATTGCTTCTTATCAGTGTGGTTTTAGGCCAGGAAAGTCCACATTTGATTTATACTGCACACATCGGCAGATCCTAAAAAAAAAATCCCAATAAGTCATAATCGATATCCACCACCTATTCATCGATTTCAAAGCCGCATACGACAGCACTACACTGCACTGGCCATGTCTAGTTTTGGTCGTCCATTTGTAAAATATGAAGATGAAGAATCCTTGCTAGTTTACCTAGTTCGGCAACGAACTCACCTAAATATTCGATACCAAAAGGGGATTATTTACATCATTCTTGGGAATGATCCTCAATAAATCTATTACTAGCATTCGTCTTCCATATTGGCATCATTGGTCCTACTCAATATGATGTTACAGCCATGTTTGCTAGCATAGATCAAATACTTGATCAAACCCCGAAAGTAGCAACACCTAAATATGTATCTGTTGCCTGTCATGAGAAGCTTCTATAAGTCGGCGTTAAAAGGAGGCCAAAAAAAAAAACTATCGCTTCGCACACACAAATGAATAAGCTGGGTTAGAGCCCGTGTATAGGCAGTAATTACTATACCAAGATGGGCTTATATTGAGAGAATTTTTTTTTAATCAATTCATGCATCAGGCCCGATTTAAGGGCATATTAATCGACAGCTTCGAAAGTAACAAAACAAACACAAGCACGTGATTCACAACATTCGGAATCTGGTTTCAGGTTTTAAACCATCCAGTGACACAATTATCTCATTTTAATTTAACTTAAAATATTGTAACTGTGCTTTTAGCTTCTCTTAGTTGGAAGTGGGGTTATAAAATCACCAGTGAAGGAATGTGGCAGGATATGTTACTGTGGAGTTCAGATGACGAGTAAACTAGATATCTCTTTACGAAACAAATTTAGTTGCGTGTTGCAAGTTGTATCTACTACTTAACGTGTGAACAAAAAAGCAACAACCTAAGAGCAAAAACAACAAATAAAGAAATTACGCTGCAGAGTAAAAGTGTGCAATAATTACACGGGTTTATAACCGGAAATGGACTGCAGATACATGTATTTAGCATTTGGGAGTAGATTGGTGGATGACGATGAAAATTAATGCATTCATTGATCCTGATAACAATATCTTGAACGTATTTGTTTTGTCTAACGAGCAGAAGCATGACTTTAAAGTGCAAGTTGGTATGATTTGAATACATGAAATATTCAAACATTTTCTGGTGAATTTGAGGCAGCTAACCACTGGTTAGCGCGTTGGTGCGAGTTGCCCTTAGAGTAATTGTTTCGATTAAAATCGTTTATACTATTTTATAGGGTTATATCAAAGTCAAATTCGCCAACTTTAATTTCGAGCTAACCTGACATTTTCACTTGAGGTAGAATGGCGGTGACTTTTCTAACAAACACATTAACCCTATAATTCCCTAGGATATCTCTCTGCTTTGGCACCCAGAAAAAGTAAGTGTTAAGATCGGCATTCTTGTGTGGTTCTTATTAAAAAGAGGTAAATCCCGAGTAATTGATTGGCACCTTGGATACCGTTGATGATACGGATATTCTTCGTGGTTACATGGCAAGTCACACTTCAGCCAGGACAAGGACTCTTTCATTGACATAATTTCAGCCTGGATGATGTTCTATGTTTAGAATGGCGAAATGATATGATCAAGACTAGAATCTTTAAGAAGACTCCTCCACCCACAACAGAGTCCGTATTAGAGCCATCCGTGTAAACTGAGTGGTCTTTTCCAACTGAGATGGAATCCCATTGATATGACTGGGTATGGTAGTCTGGAAATTACACTTGAAATTGAGTTGATAATTGCTGTTATGACTTATGAGAGTGATGTACAATCCTTGTGCGCCTTCGCTAAGGGAGTTTCCATTGTGCTGAGGCTCGAATTCTTACATTTGCACAAGCTGTGTTTGTTTAGCCAAATATGTCTAAGGGCACTTCTAAAGCAGCTAATGTTAAGAGAAGCTGGGAACCATCTCATTAAGCCTTTTGACAGCAGAATATTATTTAAATTAGTGATATATGAGGAAATAATGTTTGACTACATCATCCCTCACCATAATTTTGATATCAAATACTCCTTAGAATAACAAACAGGGACGAATGGTAGTCGAACAATGGGGTATTTAGCTTGGAAACAAGTATTTACACTGAATTTGAATGGGGTTTGCTCGGAAAAGATCGGGTTAGCCAGGCAATCATAAGCTTCTGCAAATAATCAGGGTGGAGTGACTATCTCTTTCCATTCATCGAGGTCTTGTTGCAAACCTGTAAAGCTTAGAGAGAGGGATTTCGGATAGATCCGTGAGGTCATGGAAAAAGTATTTTCCTGAGGTTCTCATTCTTAATTGGCTGAGGCCTGGGCAGCGGCACAGAAAGTGGAGGGTATCATCGTGTATTTCTTCATCACCGCAGCCTCTACAAAGGTCATCATCTATAAGGCGCATTTTCAGTTTGTGGCTTTTAAGTATGTTGTATCCAGATAGAATCCCTGCTTAAAGACTTTCTGTTTCTTTGAAGAAGTTTACGGGTTCTGGCGCTATCATACTCAGTCCACTGGTTTCACTGGTGGGGTGGGAGTTCCACGTGTTTTTGGTAATATTCAGTGTTTTCTGTCCCAACCGTGATTTGAGGTCACATAGTGGCGGGTTGGCAGACTGGTCTGTTTGATTAATGCTGGAACCAGATCCCTTTCTCGCCAGTTCTTCAACAATTTCATTGCTCTGTATGCCTCTGTGTTCGGGGACCCAGCAGAGCTTAAAATTATGTTGGACTTCAAGTACCTTTAGCCTTTCACGACAACGATTCACAAGTTTAGATTTTATTTCGACAGCAGAGATTGCTTTTATTCCAGCCTGACTATCAATGAAGATGGTGGTAGCATCTGGTGGTAACACCAGCATTGAAGTTGCTTTGGCTGCCTCGGATACTGCCAATACGTCAGCCTGGAAGACACAGCTGTGCTCAGGGAGACTAAAATTGCTGCTTATCCTTAGTGTTTCTGAAAACACTCCATCTCCAACGTCTACGTCCATTTTTGAACCATCAGTGATTATAGTTTCGATGCCCAGTTAGTTCCTTTCCCACTCCTATCTACTTGGAAAAACGCAAGATAATGGTTTTTGAAAGTCAATGCTCTTGCATTAGCCAGCATGTAGTAAGAAGATACAGTTGAGCTCAGGTATCTGTTTAGAATTTGAGCATGTCCTTCTAAGTTATTTTTCCAGTAGTGGAGCTGACTTATTCCTAGAGCACTTTTGGCTGTTGGTTCTTGCATGTAAAGGTCTTTCGGTAGCAGGTTAAGAATGGTTTCCAGTCATGCAGTTGGTGTGGCCCAAACATGCTATTCTTCTTACATTTGACATATTTTCAATATGAACGTCTTTGTTTGTGGATTGCCAAAAAAACAAGTCCTCCATATGTAAGTACAGCTCTTACAATGGCTTTTTACATCCAGAGGATAATCTTGGGGTCTATGCTTGAACTTTTTTATTTCCAGTATTCATAAGCAACAAAAGAATATCTAAATTAGGAGACAATATAATATTGGCTTCACGATAACATGATCAACACATAGAAAACACTAAAACATAGGTTTCCAATATCATCCCTTCCATGCTAGGTAATGGTGGTTCAAAATTAAAACCTTTTCATTTTGTAGTAACTCAACGGTATTGATGTATTGAAATACATTTATAACAGCAAAAAGTCTGTTTTTTTTTAATATATCAAAGTATCTGCGCTTGACAACAGTATTCATTCTATTGACACATAGATGAGATGATATTGAATTAGTTCCCTCCCCATATTTTTATCGATTGTTGCTCTAGTTCTTCTAAAACTAAACCAAACAACAAAAAATAAATAAAAATAGAAAAATCACATCGAATACGTATTCAATTAATAGTTCTCAATCGGAGATAGCACCCGCCTTCACAATACGTCAAAGGTGTCGTCAAAGCCAACGCAATAACCTGGAGACACTTGATGAGTCGCAAAGGATACAAAAACAAAACGATAATAGCAGCAAAGGACAAAGTGGAAACATTTCTATTAAGGAGTTTTTCTCCCATCGACGAGCTTCGATTATGTTTTTCACATTTGCTTCTTCTTTTTGTGAGCTATTATTATTTCTATCCACAATGACATGCAATCCCTGTCGTCATCGTCTCAGAGTCCTAGTTCACTTAATTTTTCTGTTTTTTTTTTGTTCGTTCCCCGAGCTTAACAATGAATTTCCATTAAGAACGAGTGCTGACGGGTGGGGAGGGGTCTTACGAAAACAATGTCGGCCGGTAACAATGTTCAGTGAAGGGGATTCAGGTGGGGGTAGTGGCGCTTCAAAACAACAACGTGCTCAAGTGGTATAGCCACATGGAGAAACGGAGAGACGATATGTATCTAGATATAAATGTTGATAATCCAAGCATGTGCTTGCATTATTTGCAATTTTATTGTCATTTCAATTTGAAAGAGACGGTCATATGAAAAGAAAATTACACTCACTTAGGATGACGTATGTCACTGGTGACATGAATCGAGCAAAAATGGGATAAAGCCGGTTAGTGAACTTTTATAAAAGGGTGCCTTGGTGCAGTAAGCTTTAATGGGAAGATGTGCATGAGAGTTGCGATGCAATGAGAATGCATGAACATATTTTTAGAATGCATTGCTACATGCTTTCGATTTTAAAGAGGTCGAATTTTTTTATCTCGAAGGATTGTTGGTGTTAAGTATATAAAAAGAGGCAAAGTCAATAGATAGCTTTACAGTAATTGTTAAATAATACAGATGAGGTATCGAGCAAACCTCTTGAATGTGAAAGTTTTATTTGTGAAAATCAAGAACCTCGACTTTGTTCAGGTTTTTACTACGGGATTATATGACTATACCCCTATAGGGAGTTATGGTCTGAACTGCTGAAGGTATCAACTCAAGCGATTAACCTTTTTTTAGAAATGTGAAAGATGAGTTTGCAAACCATGGAGTTTCACAAAGGTTTAAGCTGGTCCACTAAATTTTTATTCTGCATACCAACGAAATGGTACAGAAAAAATGTGCCATTTGCCTATGCAGTCGATACATCCCATTATTAGTTTTAGAAAACGTCTCACATAACAAAATAAAGCCAATTTGGGATTATTTGCATATAAATAAAAAGATATATATAAATATGAATGAAAAGAGTTTTAGCATGCACAAAAACTAGCACACAACTCAAATACAAAAGTGAGCCCCAGCAGGGGGGTTGCATATTTAAACTTTGCATACATCCAATTTCGCACCCATCCCAATCCCGAATCCAATAGTGAGCAGTAAGCCCAAGTGGGGAATTCATACTTTGCATACATCCGAGTGCGTGAGTGTATTCCAAGTTTGAATATTAGAAGGGGGTCATGCTGCCTCCATTTGTTCTAGAATTTGGGCCGTTTACGTTTGACCTTTTTTCATGTCACCTCTTTTGGTGACGAAGCTCAATTGTTTGTTTGAACGGCTAAATTAATAAGAAAAATTGTAATATTAGGGTCGATGAACAGGCAGTACGGCGATGACGAACAACATTCCGCTATCACGCAGAACGAACCATTCTATATTGGCAACGACAGCGGAAACTGCCAACCACCCGACCTTAGTGAAGTGAGGATAGCAATATCTAAACTTAAACTTTATAAGGCTGCCGGAAGTGACAACCTTCCCGCCGAGCTTTATGAAGCCGGCGGAGATGACTTGTTTAGATACATCCACGAACTTATAAGCCAAATCTGGTCGGAAGCAAGTATGCCTGAAGAATGGAACTCCAGCATCGTTTGTCCGATCCACATAAAAGGAGACCCTCTAAACTGCGCCAACTACAGAGGCATAAGTCTACTTAACATCGATGAAACCGTTTACCAACAACCTGATCGGCCCTTATCAGTGTGATTTTAGGCCAGGAAAGTCTACAACCGATCAAATTTTTACACTTCGGCTGATCCTGCAAGAAAACCCAAGAAATCCAATTCGATACCCACCACCTATTCATCGATTTCAAAGCCGCATACGACAGCATTTATAGAGGCGAACTATACAGAGCCACGTCTAGTTTTGATATGCCGCCAAACTCGTCCGTTTGTGTGATAACGATGGAGAATTCTCGCTGCTCCATCAGGGTCGGAAACGACCTCACCGACACCGGATTTAGGCAAGGCGATGCACTGTCATGTGACTTCTTCAATTTGATTCTTGAGAGGATTGTACAAAACTCCCTAGCCAATTTTGCTAGTATAGAGAAGAAAGTGGCAAAAATGGGTTTAGCAGTAAATGAGGGCAAGACGAAGTATATGCTATCAACACGAAAGGACACACAAGATCGACGAATTTAACAAAACGTCACCATTGACTTTGAGGCAGTACGGGACTTTGTCTATCTCGGCTCCGCTATTTACTCTGACAACAACATCTCGTCAGAAATTAAACGAAGAATTACTCTTGCCAATCAATGTTTCTTCGGGCTTCAGTAGTAAAGTTTTCACTTGAATTATTAAGGAGATCCTATATAAGACCCTGATAATCCCAGTCCTGCTTTACGGCGCAGAAGCATGG
The DNA here is from genome assembly GCA_949824845.1 of Rhingia rostrata. NCBI lineage: Eukaryota > Metazoa > Arthropoda > Insecta > Diptera > Syrphidae > Rhingia > Rhingia rostrata. The sequence goes on along the minus strand of OX463755.1, from coordinate 114,152,712 downwards.
ACCGTCTCAAAAGCGGATGTAGAAATGCTTGGTCGATATAGGAGGAAAAATCTCCGGTCCCGTTTGCGTTGACGGGATATGGAGACGAAGATTCAACCAAGAACTATACGAGCTGTACAGCCCCTGGTCCAAAGTAATAGAATTAATATGAAATCTCAATAAATAGTAATAAAACTACCGTCCAAGTCCATTTTACAGAAAGGTTAATCGATTTGATAACTTGAACACACTCGTTCGCGTGAACAACCTGTGCAATAATTAGTTGTTCACGCTGTCCAGACTGCATTGATTTTTTTATTTTTAATTGATTTTTTGTGTTTTATTTAATAAAACAAGTCATGAAGCTCATAGTGGATCAGCCCTTTGGTAAGGCCGGTTTACCCAACTCATCGATAATTGCAAGTCTTAAGTCGATAGCCAAATTATAGACATAACACACATTACCTATTACTCAAATTGTCGAGTGATAAATTGCTATCTGCAATAGTACCCTCATTTGATGTCCAAAACAGAAAACAACGTGCACAAAACTCTTTTTGCGAAATTATCAAAACAGACATTATTTCTACACCTTTCCAAGGTTACAACTTCTTCGCTAATCACATTTAATGCCACGAGTTCATAATAAATCCAAATCGAAAAAAAAAATAAAGCCAACCTAATCATGGTCATCATTTTCGGCACGTATTTCCTAACTTTGTGGCGACGTGTCTTCCCACATGTGTATTCAAAACAGAAGCAAAACATGTCAACCGCCGATAGTCGGTGTATCTGCAACCTCATCTCATCACGCGGGATTACGTTAAAACAAAAACTATACTCTTTTGAGTACTTAAACTGCATTACGCCCTCCCAGCCAAGAGGTAATCGATCCCTGTTCAAGCAATCCCTCCCACAAAGTAAAGACTTTCGTCTTTCATTTAGAGACTTGTCAGTCTTGTTTACATCGAATGTTGTAACCATCGAAATGGCATAACAATCAACACCGTCATCATCATCATTATCATCACCATACTAATGATCACAATCAGGTGCTTTGCAGACGCAGATACTAACCAGCAGTCTGCAAGCAGCACGAACTACTGGAGACCGATAACTAGAAGAAACGGAAAAAAGCTTTTTTTCCTCTTCCATGCGATGAAATGATGGGCGCAGCCAATCTACACGCACGGACCGATCGCAGACCGTAACGACGCAGAGGGTATTACCAAAGTTGGTATAGTTGGCTGGTCTTACGTGCTTACTGCTTGGCTTTTTGGTTCGCCAAGAGTTTATGGCTAGTCCGCAGTAGTTCGACGAGAGATATTCGAATCGAAAGTTTAGTACTTGATATAATGCGGATCGGAGTGAATCGGTTTTAAGTGCATTTAATGAATTAAAAAAAATAGTGTGCAACAAAAATTTAAAAACGAATTTTGTTTACAAAATCAAATTGAATAGAGAAAAAGTTTTTTTAAGTGATTTAAAATTAAAAGGAATTAAAAATGCATTTGCAAATAATATCTCACATCATTTGGAGAATACTTAGGATAACCAATTAAGTCCAGGGATTTCTTCAAGTCGAGGTGGAGCACCACGAATAAGTCGGAAAATAAATCAAAGGTATGTGGAGAATGGTTTTCCTTTTTGAGTAGAAGATGTCTCCATGTGATCGTTTTAACATATCAACATTTTTGTGCATTTACTATAAACCAGATACGAGAAATTTTTTTCTGCAATTTTTTTCTGTATGGTGGTTGCAAGATGTTTTTCCTTTTTTTACAATTTTACGTGCTTATTGTGAGTGACAGTGAGAGGAGAGAAATTTATGAAAAGCTACACAAATTATTTCTGAAGATGGTAAATTCGTAAGTAGTTAGCCAGTAGAGGGTGTACATAAAAGAACAAATTGTTGCCTTTAGAATTTTATTTCAAGGTGTGGAAAACGTAGCTTTGGCCTCGAAACCAGCTTCTCCCTTCATTTGTGTTTGCGAAGTAATCATCTTTGCAACAATGGAGAGGAACTCCTATTTAACGGCGATTCCGAAAGGCAAATTTGAGAAACTTCGAATGACATTAATGCTTTTCGATGTTTGTCAGACATTCGCAAGATGTGGAGCAGTGAGAAGACGTATGCGTTGCCACTTTAGGATTTGAACATGGACCCCGCACCCTGCACCCAACTATTGTCATATTTTATACTAGTTCTCCAATGTTCTCTTAATGTGATAAATTTAGGGACCATAGATGGTCTGGTTGATGAGTAAATTTACGCATTAATGCTCTCTAAAATACGTTCACAAAGTAGCGCAGATGTGAGGTGTATCACTCGACCAATTTAAAAAAAAATTTTTTGAAGCATTATCCAATGGCCGTATTGAAATTTCACTGAGACCAACACCCTTGGTTTACTCCGTCCGCATTTATTAAAATTAGACCCGGTTTTTCAGTGTGAAATCATCCTAGTTTTGGGATTAAACTCTAGTTTACTCGAGAACGTATTTTATTAGACAATCTGAATCCAGAGTTGACTTCTAGTTGACCCAGCAAATTTAGTGAATTCATCCTGGGATTACAGGATCAGATGTTCTGGACAGATGACAAAATACCAAACAAACAATTATTTTCAATTCCATTTGTATGGACATTTTATAAATTTTTTTTATAAACTAAATATGTCGTACAGGCAATATATTTAAATTCATATCCCAGCGACTCGAAACTGTTTTAAATATTGAGTTCAACTGTTTTAAGAAGAAAAAGACTTGTAGATCGCGAACAAAACCCATTTTCATTTGTTTGGAGAAAAGGAAATCAAACAGCTGATAACTGGGCTGTTGCAGGTTCTATAGATTTCGAAAACTTTTTGACAGCAAAAACGGTAAATCATGAATGCTACCAAATAAATCACCACACACAGAGTCAAATTTAATCCTGTACTGAAAAACTGATCCAGAAAGTCACTCTGGGTTAAAATTACTCCGGTGTTACTTAACTCTGGCTTAATTAAAGTTAACTCAGCACTGAAAAACCAGGCATTAAAGGAACAAAATAAAAGTTGCTGCGAGTTGCACATCTTATGTTTATATCCGTATATACCAGTATAAAGATTTAAAGATTTTCTCCGACATAAACATGTAAAAATTGGTGGTAATTCTTCATGCAGTCTATCTACAGTATACTGTTTCAGTTTAATTTGGAGTTAAAAACAAGCTTAGACTAAAAATCGAACTGAAAATAATCTCGTATTGTAATGTTTAATTGGTAGATCGGCTGTAATGAGCTACGCCACTGATAGCTATGCATAGTTCAAAAACAGCTACCTGACTGACAATAAATATAGTTAACATAGGATGTATTCACAATAGTCAAAAATCAGCGGAAGTACAATCGAAGTTATGTTCTTATTTGTTTTTGAGCACCCTCACAATGCAGAGTTTGTGGATTCACCATGAAGACCGAAGTTAGTACTATTTTCATGTAAACATCGTTCATAAATGTCAGAAAATCATCTCTGCAATTCTAGAACATTATCATATTCATTTATCCAATACGTAAAATATTTAGCACAAAACATTAGTAAAGAAAAATTATTACATGAAATAATGTAGTTGCGCAATATTGCCGACGCCTACGTAAAACAGATGTTTATGTACAGAAGGTAATTTCGATCATTCAATTGATAATCGGCAAAAATTTTCCTAACAGAAATTGGCAGGGGCTGTCCCCTTTAGAGTAAAAATCGTTGTTACTCCTTACTCACCCACTACCAGAAGGTACTTCAGTTGGAATAAGTTTGTGCGATCAAAAAACTGGATCAATGCACTCGGCAAATGCAGCTCGCTGTTGGTAAGACGTTTATGAATTTACCCATAGCTTGGTGAATTACCCAATCCCGCACCTGGTATTGAGCTTTAGAAAACTCCAGAAATTTTATTAATCTTAGTGGAATTATTACACGTCTTTGCTGGTGGGAAAAGAACATACCCTTGCTAGTTTGTTCATATAGACACGAAAAAAAAGTTCTCATTAACAAATTATACAAAGTCTGAAACGGAGCTTCTCCATTAATTTGTGTGTGCAGAATAATGTTGTTTGTCACCAAGAATACGACTTCTTAAAAATCGCCTGATTATTGTGGTAAGAACCACCAGACTACGCATGAATCTCAGAGGTATCCTTATCAACGCCATTTACTTCAGTGGGGACAGCACAGGTAACGCTCGACGAATAACCTGACTGACTGTGGTAAAAACCACCAGACTAAGCATGAATCTCACAGTCATTTACTTCAGTGGGGACAGCATAGGTACCGCTCGACGAATAACCTGACTGACTGTGGTAAAAACCACCAGACTAAGCATGAATCCCAGAGGAATCGTTATCACGTTATTATATGCCATATATTATGACAGTTCATAGGGGTATTCTAGTCCGTTTGGAAAATGTTGAACTAGGATAATGCAATTTGGTATATATTCATGAACTCAGTACACGAATAAGTATTTTTAAAATCCGCCCAATTTCATAAAGAAAAAACGTCGATTTCCGTCAAAAGATAAGAAAATTCATATTGGCCAAAAACTTTGAATAGATGAAATATAGCAAATGAGATTGTCTGTCATTTGCTATATTTCATCTATTCAAAGTTTTTAGCCAAGCCCACTTTTTGGGAATGGTTTATTTTTGGATAAAATGGGGTAGGGCATTAAGCAATGAGTACAGCGGATTTTTTTATAATATGTCTTTGCCTACAATTGGACAAATATCCTTATTAAGCGGATATTCAAATGGATCCAAAATAGATTTGGTATACCTAATGTAGACCTGAGCTAACCATAGTTGGATTTCAGTGGCTTCTCTTGCACTTTCGTAAACTAAAACGCTACGAAGTAGTGGGTTACCTGTTGAAAAGCCAATATTGGGACAAGGGAGACACAACGTTCGTGCATTGTTAGTGTTTTTTTGTAACACTTGCTTAAATCAACTTTAAACAAAAATTTTCTCAATTCAACCGGTAATGTAAACATTTTCAACAAGAATGGGTTGTGAGGTTTAGGCCATCTGGATCAACTTGAATCATCAGCTGATAAAAATTTTAACTATCAGGTCCCCGGGGCTGTCAATGGTACAACCGATATTGCTGTATGCTGTGCATTATTTGCACAAGACTATACAAATTTCTTTCTTGCTTTTGCAACTTCTGCAAAAGTCACCATTTATTGTCAATTTTGGGCCACTGACTACGGGTTATGGCACAACTGATAGTATTGTATAATTTTTCCTTAGCCCACATTATCGTTTATTTCGGTGTTGAGTGCCGGAAGCATTTCTTTATCCTTTATTAATTGGTAGATCAAGGCCGCAGTTCATTCGCTTTCTACTACAAACTTAATTACCCAGTAGAGCCGAATGGTGACTTATAATGTTAAGTACCAGGAGGCAGTCTGTGACGCATTTTGTGTTTACAAGGATGAAATCGCTCGCTTATGTCCTTTTTGACTGTATACACAGGTGGTTGTTTGCTGGTAGTTTCAAGGTTTAGTAGGGCGGATGTACCACCTCATAGAAGGTCTGAGGTGGTTAGCAAAATCAAAATATTTTTCAATGGTCCTCGTAATGATCCGACAATTATCAAAGTACTATCAACTGTAGGGAAAAATCGTATACCCACCCGCTTGGATTCAGCATAAAACAAGAGGATCCAACATCAGGAGGTCCCGAATGAAAAAAATAAAAATATCTGCAAATAACGGCCTGTATAACGAATGGGGACTCCCTTTTAATGCAAACAACGAGCGTCAATTTTATGAATCATCTCATGACAATTTCATGAAGATATTAGCTTAAAGACTGACATAGTCTGTCAATGCCTCTAACAATAATCCAGATCATAGGTCTCCGAACCTTATGTAAAAACCTATTAACACCTGGTCTGGATCACGATCATGATCATGTTCTAAAAGGTATTGAGTGAACGGAATTGTTTAATTTTTCTCACTTATCTATATTGCTCATGGGAGTGAAATGCAAATGCATGAATATTGTAATATAATAATAATTTCCACAAAATGGATAATTTTTATACCCAATGTTCGGTTGTATGACCCACTTCTTTAGCAAGCCAACAGATTCTATCAGAATGCAGTCTATCTTTAATGTTCAGTTGAATTTGGAGCTGAGTTCAAGCCTAGACTGAAAATCGAGCTTAAAATAATATCGCCTTTTCGGCTTGTCGTCAATTTCTTATGCAAGGTTCCACAAGGTTCTCCCATTGCCCCTCTTTTGTTCCCACTGATTAGAAAAAACGTTCTTTTATCAGCCGACACTGTAGTGAATACACGTGATTGGTACATATGCCCACGATATAAACTCTGGGGTCTTATTGAATTTTGTTAATAAAAATCTAGAGGGGGCTACATACTAAATTGTTGTGTCTGTGGTCATATAATGTTTATATTATATATTACATAAACTGTTCGCATTTTAATTAATCAATTATGGTTTGGATACAAGACCTCCTGGTGGTTATTAACCACAACCACATAACCATAAAGTGTGGTGTTGTATAAAAGGCAAGTAACATGAATAATGTCTGCAGTCAAAACTATGATTGCGATAATTTAGCAGTGATAAAAAAAAAGATTGTAAGTCTGTTTTTTTTTACACAAATCCTTCCGAGACCCAAATCTATGTATCAACACATTACTTTCGGCTGTAATGCTTCATTATGCCTTCAAGTTATTCAATAGTAAAATTCAGAAAATTGTATCTACATATTTAACAAGTTTTGTCATGTGTATTAAGTTGTGTAAGACCACAACCACACGCAAGAATTTATATCCACAAATCCGGTTGAAGGCGAATGTTTCTTGGAAAGCTTACCATCGAAAAAGTGCAGTACACATGCACTCTCGGAATAAAGTGCATGACAAATTACACGGCTATTGCAAAAGTACTCATTAATGTCCACATAATGGATTATGTCCATACCCACTGCATTTACTGCAGACTGTATGCCACATATGAGCTAACAAGACTTCCATGAATGATGTGACACTCGTATATTCCTACTCAAACAAAACGGTCTGTTGGTACTCTTTATGGATAAAAAAAACTTCAAAACCGTATAAACCGACAAAAAATACGAGAAGAGAATGCACCTACCATGAATTATGCTTTTGCACATTATTCAGGTGGGTTAAGGTGAAGGCTACCTCCTTGACAATAACCTCATATTTTAAAAATTCATCCAAACATTTGAAAGGTCGCCACGCAGAGTTGACTTTAAAATGCACTGCCACCTATCCCAAGGTCATATCGATTAAGCGGATTTTCTTCAACCGAACGCCTTTCAAACCCTTCACAAGCTGGTGCAAAAAAGTGATTGAACTTCAAACGAAAAATTGTTAGCCTCTCAAGATACCAATAACATCTCATTAGACTTCCACTTGACACATTCAATGACGAAGCAAAAAAAAAACACAGTAACTCATTCAAGGCCTTCACGATGTTTGTCTGGAACGACAACGATCGGTTTCTTGACTTTCAAAATCGCTTCATTATGCCTGTATCTGACGGTGTACTCGTGCATCTTTCGAGTGTAGTTTCCTTTTATTTGTGCATTTGTGCATTTTGCAAACATAATCCACCATGTCAATTTAGATTAGGTAACTTCTTGGAGTGTTCGCTACTTTCACTATAACTCAGATAATAGCATGCCATGTGGGTATACCCGTGGTACGTATAAACATGGTAAACGTGCATATAATAGCAATCTTCTCACTCGGTTCCTTTGTTGGATCCCAGCACACTGGCGGAATGATGAAGTTTGTGCTGCAGTTACATTACCCCTTGATAAAAAAAAAAAAAAAAACAAAATGTGAAAAAGTGATTTGTTTAAGCAACTGCAAGTGCGGGGAAATCCACATAAGACTTTACTTCAAGTGGGAGTGAAAGAAAATGTGGTCGTATAAAATTGAAAGGGAAAACCTTTCGGATTATACCAACGGACATTCGAATTTTGCTGATGCAATGAATTAAAGTTTTCTTTTAGAGAATTTACACTTATGTACGACTATCTGAAGTACACCTGGCGTTGCTCAGGCTTTGGTTTGAATTTTTGATTACCAAAACTTATATTTTTTTGTAGTTTTTTAGGTATATAGAGCAAAAATCTTACAAAATTAACCTACGGCACATCACCTTGAGAAATTAGGCATGTTCCTTCTACGGATAGATTTCCCTTATCTGAGATTTTTTTGTCAAGTGGGAAAATATTTTCAGCGATAGGAACTTGCAAACAACAATATTATAAACATGAAACATGAATACAAAAAAAAATGTTTGGCCCAACAGGCTTGTTAGTCCCAGGGCCTAGATTTCTCCCACAACCTTTCTATGGCTAAGTTGAAATAAGCTATTCTTGACAGTTGATACTACTCGGATGATATCCAAGAAAGTAGGGCTAGTAAAAAATCAAATTAGGTGTTGCTACGGCTGGGAATCGAAACCAGACCTTCTGCGCGACTGTTCTTTGCACTAATCATCGTGCCACTGAGCCACCATGAAACATGACTACACCATGTAATAAACATGAAATTCCATATATAACCAGCTGTACTCTTTCAGCAGATAGGGTGAAGAGATTTATCAAACAGATATTACTCGCAACTAATTGAAAAGAGTCTTTCGGTATCTCACGATCTGGGAGGCAGCTACCCAAAGATAGACAGATTTCTCTACTGTTATCGTTTTTTTTTCAGAACTGTTTCCTTTCTTGGAATTTATGGTATTTTACTGACATTCTCCTATCATCAAGCTCTTGTCTTGGAATATTGCTTAAATATGCTTTATCTCAGATTTTCGATTTTAAAAAAAAAAGTGATGTAATGGTCTACACTACATGTCGAACAGAAGGATATGCCCCAAAAAGCACCTGATAATGTAAAGTTTTAGTTATCCCAAAATACTTGGTAGTTTGGCTGAGATGTAAAATGTGGAAGGACTGCAGCCGCAAGAGATCTCAGTAGAGAACTTGTATTCGATTATCTTTTAACGAATCCCTTACTGGCCAAAGTCAATCGATGACTAGGTGCAGGAGTAACCGAGCATACCAATTTTCCGCCGTTTCTTAGAGCTTCCTTAGAATGCAGCCTAATGGTGTTATCACACAAGCGATATAATTAACCATCCCATCTGAATTTCGTCAAAAGGAGTGTTTCCTTCCAAATTTTACAAACAAAAATGTTGAAAGGCAACCAATATATTTAGCCGAGCTGATGGCTAATTGACATCGTCGCCATTTTTCTTCGACATTATGGTGGAATTGTATTATTCGAAAGATTGAGAGGTAAGCGGTTTGTAAAGGTGTGGACGGTTTCTTGCCATTCCACTCTATCAATAATAAATTATATTACAATACTTCCAATTTGTTGTGACGTGGTGGATATCCGCATTCTTACATTTACCGCATCTAGGTAGTGGTCCGAGTTAGTTAGTCCCTAAGAATGTTCGGACATTCAAAAAGTGGATGTGTGCTTCTTCTCTATCGCAATGTGATCAATTTGGTTCACCGTTTGTTAATTTGGAATATCATATTGGCTGTGATTTAAGAAAATACTGCTAAAAATGTTGTATCATCCTACATTCGCTACATTTGTATTTTTTTTTTCCAATATTCGCTGAAAATTTCCCAGCACAATTTTAAAATCGTACTTTGGTAGTCGCTCATTAGTTTGTCCAGGAGCTTTTAGAAACAGTTTTAAGGAATGTCATCTCATTTCTTCTTCGGCAAATTGACAAATGCGGGCATTATACGCATTGCTACAGTACGTTTGCTGACGTCTTCCTTATAACAAATCCACATCCGAAAAATCACAGTGTAATCATGTAATCGGCTTCTTACGTAAACGAAAAACAACTCCCTATTGCGACGAAGATTCCCGACAGATTCTCCATGTCAAAAATCAGAAGAGATGCAGGCGAAGCCGACAGCTGCTGAGAGAGTTCCCATCTAAATTTATAAAACAAGAGCCTAATGTGCGATGCTTTCAGAAATGTTAAAAAAAAAACTTTATACATGAAAAATAACCAGCAGTACTCTTTAAGAATAATGGGTGAGGTTTCAGCATATTGCAGAAAAAAAATCGGAATGTAAGGAACTGGCATCCTATTTAATTATCAATGCCATGGATACAAGAATACAACCCAGTTGAGATAAAAATGCAAAAATCATAGTAAAACTAATCAGTGTTAAAAAAAAACACACTTTTACGGACTTTAAGAAATTGGTAATCAACCTTTCGCGATTAGGCCAAAGAATTCGATTTATATTGCCGATATCAACGATACGAATACCACCTACATGGCTTAAACAATAAAGTATAGCGATAAACAAACTGTTTAGCTTTGGGATTAGTTATATAAATCGTTGATGCAGTGTCCTAGTGGTTATTTCGTAGGACTACTAATCCATCCATAACACTGTTATGAGTAGTTTTTCTAATTTGCCGTTCGGATTCGGCGTTCAACCGAAGATCCTCTTATTTGTGGAAAAAATATTCACTCAAACACTAATTAAGGGAGAAGTTAGCTTTGAGGCCATATATGGACCCATGCCATTTATTTTATTGTGAGTAAAATTTAGCAATAAAGCATGTCGTATTATGAAAAGTCTAGCGTCGGTGTACCGATCTGGGAATCGAAACTGCAAGCTGCTTCACTATATAGCCTAAGCAATCTTTTCGCCCGCAACGTGTGAACGTCTGAAATGGTTTACCTACAACCTAATTACGCAATATCAGCGGGATTTTGAGTAAAAAAAATTTTTTTTAATTCTGCGAATACTGCAAAAAAAACTCAAACAGTCAATATAGAAGCACACTACCTGTTTTTCGATAGAAATACATGTAATATCATTTAAAATCGATTCAAAGCCATCTGTAGAGGTATCATTGGAGAATTGTCGATGTTTCATCAGTCACTCTTTTCCCGTCTTCCTGAATATTGTTGTCAAAGCTATGGAATCGGTCTCATAAAATGAGCGAAAATATCTCTTCAAGTGATCAGTGGAGCATTCCAGGGAATTATAAGGCTGATGTAATAGCCATGAGTAGAATAAGATTATCCCCATGTCCGACACGAACACAACTGATATTCCTAGCCCTACGTAGCAACCAATTTTAGCAAGGTATGCTTTAGCAGATGGTTAAAAGGGTACAAATCTGGTCTAAGTATGCTGGGGAACCGAAAAGCTGACTACTATTCTTTCTAGTGTGAATAGTTATTCAAGTTATTTTATCTGCTATACATACTTACATATAAATATATTATATCATCTGAAAGCATATCAACATACCTGAAAAGACAAAATGAAAGCAAATATTATAATAGATGACAAAATTGATTTTTTTTTATATAAATTTATGTTAGTAAGTAACATAAGTCGGGTCAAGATGAACTTCTTCTTCAAGGATAATAAAATTAATGATAAAAGCAATATAAGTTCGATTTACGATCTAAAAATTAAAAATGGCACTTAATGTAGTTCCATACGGAAATTTGAATAAGTTTGACAAACTAATATAAAAATATGCAGGGTGACCCAAAAACACTCAACCGGTGTTGTTTTACTTTATCCTTGAAATTAAATTACATACAACATTTCATGATAAATTTTTTTTTAAATGTTTATTTATACTTCGCAAGATGGTATCGGTCAAGTAGCAGCCGGCTTTGCTGATGATCGCTTAGGTTTTGTTTCCTAAGAGCTAAGAGCTAGATTCAAAATGCTCTTTTAGCTCTTTTAATTGTTCACACTCATGTCCGATATACTCTTTAAGAGCTTCTTTGTCTAGGTTCTTCTCAAACAAAACTGCCAAAGAAAGAGGATTGATTGGTCAATCTTACCGCATATTGGAAATCAGCAAACTGAGATCCGCAAACGCACCCTTAAAAATGACCCTTTTCTTTTAAGGGATGTGCGTGGTTGCAACATTATTTTGGAAACACATGTCCTATAGAGAGCATTCGGCAATCGAAACTACTTTATCATGGTACTCTATAGCTCAAAAGTCACAATAAACGCGTTACCCACGTCGCGATGTCCTCTAAAAAATTTAATGCATTGTGAGTTAATCACATGTTGCGCCATTTTCGCCCGAGGTGTCATTGGGTCCATTTTTTAGTGAATTTAAATGGATACATGGATTCCCTGTGTCCAAGAAGCCTAAATTTATTTTGTTTTGCTTTCTCGCACATAATGCGAAAATCATTTACTGTGTCCATTACGTACATCTTCAGTCTTTCAATAAAAAACGCTGCACGAAGAATGTGTATTGACCAGTTACGTATAAAGTCGATTAGTCGATGACAATGACGACTCCAAGACATCATTAGCTACGGCAGCGGTATTGTCGATTGAACTAATTTTATAACGGCCTTCCGAGACATATTGTTTTAATCTCTTTGAGGCACGTTTACAAATATCAAAAGAAAACTGACAGTTGGAGGCATTTGCATTTTCTGACGGTGTGATAAATTTAGGACTATTTTATACTTTTATACTTTTCAATAGAGAGAGCTTAAGCAGAGCTATCGAAGTATCCGCTCGGAACAAAATTTTCTCCGATTTGTTCGACATCAGAGAATTTTGTACCGAGGTATACGGGTATGCATTTCGAGTGGATTTTCCGACGCACATGATCACGCGACGGCTTAATACGTTAAATCAACAATTTTTGACAGTTACGCGTTGAATTTGTTCGGAAGTTTTCCGACGAAAAATTATTGCGCAATTCTTACGAAAATGGAGACCACCCCAAAAATGTTAGTAAAATAATAAATTAAATTATTTTGTGTGTTACTGCAATATCATTCTCTAGAAAAAAAACGACAAGAACGCAACAATGATTTCAAATATTTTTTTCACTCACTTTTCACATTTATAAAACTACACACCTGACAGATTGTCAAACGAACATGAATGTATGACTTATTTATTTTGTTCCGCAATGGATACTTCGATGGTAAACTGAGTTCCGATAGGAACTGACTTTCGGTTCGGAAATTCTTTCAACGAATACCTCGATAGGGCTGATAATGTTTGGGATTATCATTTCAAAAAAGCAAAATTCTCTTGAACTACTTTTTTAAAAAAAAATTTCAAATTATATAATGCTCGATTATTACTGTTTACGAGCGTTTTAAGTGCGTGTTCTTCTTTTCGACATAATAACTGAGAAGTAACCATTTCATTTGTATAACCTATCTCATAGGCGTAAATTAGTTTTGATGCATAGTCTGTAACGCAGAGAAATTATTTCGATAGATATATCTTAAATTATACGCATCGACTCAGAATCACTACCTGAGTCGATTTAGCCATGTCTGACCGTCCAAAAGTCCGTACGTTGCCCGTTTTGTGCCTTAAATTTTGAAATAGAATGATGAAATTTGGTACACATACTTTTTGTCGCGCCCAGTAGAACAAGTGTAACTATTATTGAAATCTGCCTAATGCCCAACGCCTACTTTTCTCAAAAACGTATTATTTCGTCAAACCGTAAAAAAATTTAAAAAGTTTCTGAACAAAATATTTAGACCATCATAATATCCATGTATTGATCGCTCTTATAATATAATTAGTCCACCTATATCCGGGAACCATTAAAATATAAACCCTTCTGTTTTGTACAACTTAAGCATTTTATCGCCCTTATTAAACCAAAACTGACTCTCAATTAAATTTAATCGACTGCACTGGAATGTCAAAACATGTTTCTTGACATAAACTTATGCCGACGTAATACCTGAATATGGGACGTCCAAATACTGCCATTAATATCCAAACAATATAAAATTATGCAACACTATTTTTGGCTCGTTTTATCAGCTTTATCGAGAGCACACTTCGATACACACCACCTATGACGTCGACAAACGAAGAAATGTTGGGTCTCAACAAGGTTCGTGGCTCACTACTCTCCGCATACTTAACGAGACTCGTCAACAGAAAACCTTTCGTTGTGTGTTTACTTTTCACCACGTTTAGGTGATAAGTTAATAGATAAATAATTGAATTCAGAAATAAAAAAAAATATATCCCAGAGTTTTTTTTTTCTCAATTAGCCGGGTACTCCATGGCTACCTACCAAACGGTTACCGCTGTGAGGCTACCTATTTGCATTTTCACTATGGAATGTTATGCAATGTTTGGAAGTCGAGACGTGCAGACATCCAAACTCACAGCACCATGAAACAGTTCCCCATTGAGTTGGAAAAGGTCTACGAAGATCTTATTTGCATAAGTTTGCACATGCTCAAAAGTGGTACGCATTAACAAGTCCAATGATTGATTAAAATACCTCATATGATTTATGGGCCTGATGAAACGAATGGCTAGATAACAAATTGTGAATAATATAAAAATTATGGGAATTGGTTAATCCGCGGCTGAAAATAGTCCCAGTATTGTTAAAATAGAGATTTCAGATTATTGATATGTGCGCTTCGTGTTAGTCGGCTGCGCGGTAGCTTGAGCTGTCATGGAGCTGTAGGCAAAATGGTTAATTTGGTCTGTCAACGAAATTTTGGTCGTCGTTGAGTAGTTTTCACATTATTCTGCCTCTAATCGAAATTTTGGTTGTCGTTGAGTAGTTTTTAAGTTTATTGCATCGAATCTTTTAGATTTCCTTTATTTTACCCTCTAAATAAAACAAACAAAGATTCAATCTTCATTTTCGCCCCTCCTTTTGCTTCATTTGATTAGGTGCAACTTCAAAAAAATGAAAACAATTTATTTTAAACAGTTTTGCCTCATTTGAGTACTCCCTTGGCCATTGAATATAAATTTTAAAAAAAGACTACTCTTCAAAGGTAATAGAATCTGCTTAGGTAATGTTAGGTTGTCTTGATACTGTTTCACGGGCTAGATATCCACAAACATTTTCAATAACCATAATATCATGCGAATATGTTGATACGACATTATTTGACCGTTTTAACTGATAATCAATTAATTTACAAGACTACTGGAAAATTTTGGATTAGTTCAAGGAACCTGTTTTGTTACGGCATTTTCCGAATGATTTATCAGACCAAAAGCGCCAAAGTATGCTATTAAAAAAAAAACATATTTGTCTGGAATGGAGACGATTCCAAAACATGTTTCCTCTCCGGAATTCATGCCTCCTCTCCGAAATGGTAGCATTCGGAACCATCTACGTTATAGTCCTTTCATCCGAAAATATAAGTTTACACCAATATCTGGATATCGCTTCAATAACCACATGTTATGCAATGGGAGACCTTACAAGTTCAAGAATCTGTTGTCTTCATGCTCGATTAAGGAGACTTTTTTGTTGTAGTCGAATATAATGTTTTAGTCAGGATCATTCATAACAACATAAATAAATTTCAGAGTGAGGCCGCTGGCGTCGCCGCAATGATCATCAGCCTTATTGATCGTTGTGACACATCTTTATTTCGAGATATTCCGCAAGATCATACGCAAGTCATAGCCTATATTTATGATACCATTTGCAAAATGCAGAACAAAACAACTTAAGCAATCATACTTTTCTGATGTTTCAAAAAATAGAAAGTCGACTTCAAACGCGTATTTTAAACGATATCTTGCTTGAAGTGTAAAACCAGTGCAATAACCAGGGAGTCGCAAGATCAACTCCTTTTTTCGACCGTCGAAAAAAATGTGACAAATTTTCTATTGCAAAGTTGCAACATTTTTGAAGCGATTGTTGTGTTACTTAACAAAAAGGGAATTACGTCGTACATAGTTTGAAATCGACTCAGAATCGCTAGCTTAGTCGATCATATATCTGTCTGTATGTTTGTCTGTCTGTGTGGCGCCAATTTTTTAACACTAAGACTATTCGTAGATTGAACGCGTTATCGTACGAACTCGACTCGTGCGAACACGTACGGACACGCACAAACAATCCCAACCTTCCAACTTCTATGCATGAGTGTATTTCCGACGTCCAAAAACTATCCGAACTGGTTAAGATTTACGACTAGTTTCGTACGTTGAAACGAATTCACGAGTGCGATATCACCGGGCACTGTCTATTCTGTCGCAGAAAAATGTAGTCAGTGTGCGCAATCAATTCGTACAGGCAGTATTTATACTTTTACGTACGATACAAATTCGTATCAAATGTGCGACATTCCGAAATTTTGAGGTAAATTTCTCCGTAAAAAATTCCTAAGGAATTTACAAAAAAAAAATATTAAGAAATTTATTTCTGCATATTTGAACGATATAGTTTTCAGCCCCGCCCACTTTTTGGGGTATTTTCTTTCGTCTGTAGAATATTTTTAACAACACCCGCTTTTTGAGGATTTTAATTTTGGGGATGAGATGGGGTTGGGCAAAGGATCCGCAGAGCGGATTGTAGCCTTCTTATATGTTTTTTTTTTCACGAATGGGACTTGTACACATTTGGATCCCACAGGAAGGAGCAATAGCTCATACATTAAGGCGATCGATATCTGTTTTGGGAACACTCCCCTTGTTGTTAGCCCATTCCTCCAGTTTGGGCCCTTGTGATTTGTTTTATGTCAAATATCAAAGGATCCCACAAAACCTGAAGGTCAGGATCAGGGCGATATTGCCAAAATACCAGAAGATTATGCTGGTAATCACAATGACAAACAGCAGACGTAGGATTATTCAGCGTTGGGCAATGAGGCCGTCTCCTTCCTGATAAGGTTTTCCAATCTGTGTAAAACAAAACTTTAGATATGTACCTCCATAACAAAAAAAAAAGCAGGTTCTGGTTCATAAAATATTTTTTATTGTGTTTTATTGTGTTTTGAAAGAATTAAATTATGTTACCGTACCCTGTAATTGAGCTAGAACATTGATGCACTCAAAGCGAGTTATTTCGGACTTGGTTGGAGTAATAATGCTTGCACCAACTTATTTATTAAACTAACCAGTCATTTTCTGGAAGATTTCAGGAAACTTACCACTGGTTGGATGAATTCATTCATTTCTTTGGGTTGCTCTAAATGGTTTCAAAAAACTCATGAATTATGATTAACGTGTTTTACATTGATATATTGCCCTCAAACGGCTAGTATCAGAATCCATTAGCATTGTCTCTTATGAAACGAAAGAACGTTAAAAGCGATAACTTAAGAAAACTGATGCATAGTCCTCTAGGCCATGTGCGTAATGATACACCATACAATAACTTTCATTAGGAAGAATTTATATTGATCAGCTCAGTTATAAGCAGCTCATAAATGTTGGGAAATTTATCCAAATGAACACCATAGATGCATTATAAATGTCCATGAAAGTTAGTTGTTCGTTGGAACCTCTAGTTCTCAAATCTGGAGTCCATCATGTACAGAAAATAAGTGACCAGAAAAGAATTCCATACCAAACCCTTCCCCAATCAAATGATGATTCACAAGTGAAACCGAAATGGAATCCAATGATCAATTAATACGATCCGACACGTTAGTCGGCAATAAAAATCACCCCACCACAAACGTGACGGACTACCTTAACACCGACATGGCAAAAATATCCATTTTGAGGAATTTACTACCTCAACCTAGCGTAAACTAGTGCTTTATCATTTCAAGCCACAACAGGTAATAAAACTTTTAAATCACGTTTCATTTTTGCTGAAAAAAAAAATACAACGAACATGTCACATTCAGAGTGTGATACTGGAAATATCGCATTTATATCTTTTTAACACTCTCCGATCAAAAAACTAAACGAAAAACAAAAAAAAACGCATTTACAAGCGGAACAAAATAAAAACAAAACGTTGGAAATTAATTCATTCGCATTAAGATGACAATAGTCATTATCAGAAATATATATGAATTTATCCACACACAGAAAGCACTGTATCTTCTGGTAATATATTCATTATTATAGTCAAGATGGCGAAACCTTAATGAAGTTTTATTGTGGGCCACTTTTGCGAGGTTATATAATTTATTGGTGAATAATGCATGGGCAGGGATATTCAAATAAAGCAGAATTTTTCGAAACTTAATGTCGGTTATTACGAATTCGGTTATCATATCTTTTCGTCGGCAGAAACTCCAAGATTTGCAATTTAATTTAATTAAAATTATTTTTTCTTTTGACTCTGCTCAGGCATTGGTTGGCTCGAATGGACGCTGTCAGTACGCGAAATGGTCTATTGTGGTGCATGTGTAAAACTCGGTTAGAAGTGTAAATTAAACAAGAGTGGTGAAGATCGCTGAGAACTCAAATTTCTAGTTTCAAAAATGTTTCATTTAAACTTTTAAAAGTGGTGGGACAGTTATATCGAGAAATTATGAATTTTTTAATGGATGAATTGGAATATCTACAGGTTATATATATTTTCTATGTATTACGTCATTTTGTGATAAACAGTGATCAAGTGAACAAAAAATTACGGTTTGAGTCGAATATTGTGTTTTAAAATTTTAAAGAAATCTAGATATTGAAGAGATAATATCTTGTTGTAAAATTTATGGACAATTCAAAAACTTCAATCTCCAAAATCCACCATCATATGTATATGCATATCATGTAGCATGTTCATTGTGCATGTAGTTTTTTTTTGTTCAATAAAAAGTTAAAACTATTAAAATGTAAAGAAGAAAAATGGTTTATAATGTAAACTGTTTGTGTGTCGTTTTTTACAAGTCTCTCTTGATGCAAATTTTCCACCAGCAATATCGTTCAACATACGGAGGAACAGGTGGTATTAGTCTAAGCCCGCTGAGTGCAAAATGTCTTGGACTTACATTTCTGTGTTCAAGACGGCATGTTCTATGTTTATTGAATTTTACATTCGGTTATGTCAAATATTAAAAAATTCGGTACTTTGGTCGCGTCTGCCAAGGACTTCGCTACGTGCAAAACGTCCTGGACCAATATTTTAATGTTTTATGCTGCTGCTCAGGGCTATTAACAAGTGACTACATGATTTGCTGAGAGACTGTTATTTTCGATACAATCTCTACTGAGGCTACACAGTAATGAAAATATCTTTCGGTAACCTCTCAGACCGAAAAATTATCTGTTTGGTGCCAGGTCCAGACTATAAGGTGAATTAATAAGAATCTCTCATCGAGCTAGGAGAACTTCTAGCGAGTCACTATCGATTGACAATTTCCATGAATTTATCGAACATTTCATTAATTATCCTTCCAGAATCAACGAAATCAAAACTGCATGTTATTAGCTGTTAATTAATTTCAGGACCAGAAACACGGTTCATACCGTCAGCCGCATGGCTTGCTTTTTCTTTTATGTTGTCCATCCTTGATGCGCGCTCAAACAAACTGCGTCAACCAATTACAAAAGTATCGCATATTTTTTGATTAGAAAATCTCATCTTTCTAACACCACCATTTAGTGTGGTGTACGTTCTCCATGTGAAGTATGAACTATCTTGCTTTAACGGTACATACATGGCCTCAATCCTTTCGTCTCCTTTTATTTGTGCTGTCATGGCAGTTTTATGCTTGTTGTTTGTTTATGTTGATTTTGATTTTTTGATGACAAACAATGCGTGACTTTAAAGGCGGCTTACGGAATTTTTCGGGTAGCACACACCCACATTTGACAAATTTTTAATTGCCTTACAGGCCACACGGGTGTTCAAAGGATTTCAAATGCGTCGTCGATTGGCTGCTGAAATCATCAACCCGATTAAGTTAAGAAAAATTATAAGCCCACAATCGATAGTACAGTTTTTTTTTTAGAAATTTTGAATATACTTTTTGTATACTTTTTGTACACCTGGGTGTAAGCCAAATCCATTGTGGACTCTGTCCTGTGAACCTATAAACTTCGAATAAGCGTAACCGACATCTCCAAACTATTTTCGATGATCGATTAAATTTTTTGTTAAACCATATCGACATGTCTGTAAAATTCGTCAAACTCGTAAGAATATCTGTGGTTTTATGCAATGGCAAGGAAGAAGACATCCCCAACCTAATATTGTTTTTGGCTTGAACCGTTAATTCTTGTACATGAACTTAATACATAGATAATTGACGGTGCCTATGGATTTTACCTTGTTTTGATCGAAAAGTCTAATTTATTCAGTTCATTATATACTCGTTTGACTGACAGTCCAGTCCGAGTTGCTTCTCTGGCAAAACCTTAAGACTTCACAGCCTGATTTCTTACTTTACTGTACATGTTACCTTGAGAGTGTTGGTTAGATGAAAGAAGTATCAACTCTTTAGTTGAGAAAATTACAATGGAAACGTCTACAATTGAATGCCTTATTAGACTGATTTATCAACGATTTGATTGATATCAACCCGCATTGAATAATTTTTTTTAGTGTAGATACCTCCGTTTCGTTTGCATTTCTATATTTAAGTGCAATTGATCATGATCAGCTATGACTTCACTCAAAATTACAAACTTTACTTTATAATTGCCGAATGAATCATGTCCAGTACAGTCACCTCTACTAACCGATTAACATAATACCACAACATGACAGCATGATCATTCATTCAACATGTAAATCCTAGTTTGTATCTTTAACACACATAATTACTGAGCTTAAGTTTATTTACTAGTCCACTTGACAATTGTTTTCATGGCTATGACGGTATAAAAGCATTTGCATGTATTCGTATACCTGCCGTCTAGTCTTCGACGCCAACGCTGTCATGCTGTGAGCACAATGTGTGCATTTGTTTTCATCCGAAAGCTTATCTTAGAAAGTATAGGTACGTACATTAACGAGACATGCAGCTTGGAGCTAAATGTTTGCCAGTGACTGTGCGGATATCTTGTTGAACTTATGATCCCAAAACGCACATCAAGTTAGGTGGCAATGACTGCGTGTTTAGTCTATTTGCGGAGAGTATGTTGAACTTCAATTAAGCCTTGACAACACCATGAGAAAGGCTAACGACAGCTCATTTATTTGAAGGAACGGTGTGATACTCTGATGGGGTTGTGTCAATGACATTCGATTAGGAACTGAAAAGTGTGGTTTATGATGACGTATCCTTTTTTTGAAATGGGAGGGAGTATGGGGTGCTTTTGGAGGTTTGGCTTTAAACTGGCAACACTGTTTCTACAGATTGTAAATTTGACAGTTGAAAATTGATTTATGGTTAGTATATGTATTGCCATTTTAAGATGAATAGATTAACGCCAGAATCAAGCGTACAAATTGTTTAAACTTATTTAGAAAACCATGCTTCAGTTCGCCCAACTTATTGTGCGCTTCGTCCATTTGACTTTCGACATAATCAAGTTATTCGAAACACGTGGAATCGTTTTCACACCACGCACATTCTAGTGAATCATACGCATCCACAAAAATGACAAACAGCGCGAACAGAAGAAGTTATTTCCGTTATGGAGCGCAGTGTTGGAGAGAATCCGAATTCTTCGATCCGCCACAGTGCAAGCATTTGAAGCTATGCCGATCCACTATATGGAAGATTTTATGTAACGATCGTGGCTTGAAAATTTATAAGTTCCAGCTTGTGCAATAGTTAAAACTGACATTTATAAGCGTCATAGGTTCGGTAAATGGGCCGAAAACATGGTTCTCATTTTCAAGGCAAAATTGTGTACTCCAATGAGGCCTAATTTTGCTTAAATACATATTTCCTTGTTTAGTAAATTTCCGGGTTTTGGAGTGAAGAAAACCCAAAAGTTCTTGTCAAGACGCTCTTACAATCATTAAAACTGACTGTTTGGTGTGCTTGACGGCCCATATAACATAAAGAACGATGCCGTAAGTTATATGGGCCAATGTCACCGTCAGTGGAGAGCGTTATGGAAACATGATGTCTGACTTCTTCTTTTCTCAGTTGAATTGTAGAAGAGCTTTGGTTTAACAAAATGGCGCAACATGACACACGACATTTTATTGCGGGAAACATTTTCTGAGCACACAATTCATGTAATGACACTACACGATCCTGTGATATCACACCTTTAGATTACTTTTTTTGGGGGTATGTGATGTCATTAGTCTATGCCTATAAACCAGCGACGTTGGACGATTTGGAAGTCAACTTAAGGGAAGGAAGGCGACTTAAAGATATTTTCGCATTTGGGTGGGCAAAGCGCCACTTGACACATACTTAAATGTATCGCACGTGTGCATGCGAATTTTTTGATTCACCCGAGAGATCATCTGCCATGTAGAAATAACATCGTAATAATAACCGGTGTGGGCGCCTTCATAAACAATAATGTCAGCACTTTTCTACAGTTTTTTTTTTACAATTCTACCGATGAAAATGAAGAGGGATTATAACCCTCACCATTTTTTGCATTCACACTAAAACGTTTGTTTCGTTAGGCGGTCTGATCGGTCCCTCAATACCACTTCGTCACTGAGACCAATAAAATGCTGGTGTTCTTTTCAGTTATGAAATATGATTGTATGATCGTTCGATCTTAGATAAAGAAAGTCACTAAGGATTAACTGGAACCGGACAAGAAACTATGTCGTTCCGGTGGATCACTCTTCCAAGTAACGCCGCTTAAAATTCCTTCATAATACATTCTTCCAAGCCTCCAAAAAAAGCATTTTGTGCTCCTGATACCGTATACCATTTTCAAAGTCATTAGAATTGCCGACATACCCATTTAAATTTTTATCGGTTTATAAAATGTTTTTCTTTGGGGTGTTCTGTCTGCTAGCACCCTTGTCAAGTCAGACATATACTGATATTATGTGATACTTAAACTTGTTTTACCAGATATATCAAAGATTAAGAGACATCGCCTGACTTCTAAATGGCTGACCCTGATAATTCAATTTCATTATAAGCATTTTTTGTCCCGTTTGATATTGAACAAGCCTCGTTATATATAGGTTCGCAGCTATCACGATTCATGCGATTCACGATACATATACACCAGTTAATTCGCATCAAAATATTTAATATCAATATAGGCCTTGACCGTCCAGTTATTGCCTAAGCTAAATACATTGATTATCCAAAACAAGTAGCGTTATAGCCTTAAAACATTTTTCAAATGAAAAGCATTCATCATTTCAAAATCAACAGAAATTCGGTGTAGACCCCGAAACCCATTCAATTCATTCACAATCAGCTTTGTTGTACTTAAAAAATTAAATATAGCAAAGCTGATTGTTATTGAGTCCATATTAGGTATTATCTGCTAAATTAAGGTGATCCAATAAATATGAACAAAAAAAAAAAAACAAACACAACCAATCACACTTGAAATTCATTATGAAATCTCTGACGACTTAATTTTATTCAAACATCCAAATCCCTTGACACACGATTAATCTGAAATCGTTGAGACGAGATGATGACATTTGAAAAGTATCCAACGCACACGACACACGCTGCGTGAATGGGCATCATAATCAGATGAACGACGCAAATTATTTCAATAATGAAACTTATGATGCCATCGGCAAACGAAAGAGTTGAGCAACGAACTGGGTTTTGTTGACATTTCGATATTGAAGCTTGCTTCAGCTATTGGGGACAACGGCTCTTTTAAATGACTTTTTTCTATGAAACGGCGGTTTTAAATGTTTCATAATACTGGTAAAAGAATAACCTACACAGATGATGTGTGCTTCTTGTTCAAGTTCAATGCCAACGGTAATCTGTGAAAATTCATTTCAAGTGAAAGAAAATGATTGATTGCGGAATTGTACGAAGACTTAGCTAGATACTAGATGTTGCAATTACGAGTTCAATGCTAATGATTGAAATACCCATATCGGTAGAGAGGCATAACAGCTGTGGTAATGAAATCACAACATTATTCAATCACAGATTCAATTGTATCTCTATAAGCTTTCTTTAGGACGATGTTGTAATTTGAAAAGTGCTACTGTTGAGTGTGTGCATGGGGATACTAATCGGTCACTGACATTAGCCTTGTTTTACATGAAGGTAGTTGCAACAACCCCAGCTCAATAGACAGACAATTTATGCATTCATTGGTAGAGATACATTTTGGATTTGAAGATCTCGAACTAAATTCGTAACAAACATTTTGTCTTTCTATTTGGTATCACTGACTGATCGTGTATCTGAACAAATGAGTTTCTGAAGAAAAAATAAATAAAACGGAATTATGCAATTCGTGCAGTAATTGCTTGTTAACAATTTGACTAACAAGTGAAACGCACAGCAGCGGCTCTAGACTGGACTATGGGATGTGAGAAATTTATTGTTAATACTATGGTTAACACGAAAAATGGGCGGATGGACACAATTCATGCGAGGAAAACACGATACCGAAAATATAGGCGCCAAATGAATTTTAATT
Source organism: Rhingia rostrata (assembly GCA_949824845.1). Taxonomy (NCBI): domain Eukaryota; kingdom Metazoa; phylum Arthropoda; class Insecta; order Diptera; family Syrphidae; genus Rhingia; species Rhingia rostrata. Next base: position 114,128,429 of record OX463755.1, on the reverse strand, counting down.
ACGGTACCAACGGTTTTGGAAAAGCAGCAAGCAAGTATTTCTTCTTCTGGTTTCTTTGTGTAGACGCCCGTCTTCCAACCGGAAAAGGTTCGCAGATTTGTTTTGCATTACGCGTAATTATTGCGTAAGACATGCGTGGGGGAATTTCGGTATAAGCTGGAGGAAGTGCGGGATTTAAATAGGCGATTCAGAGAAGACATCATTTTCTAAATAATGCTGAGCTTAGAAGTATTTTTTTGTAAGCTTAGAATGTAGTGTATTAAGATCTGCCCGATTACCTTAATGTTATTTTGTTGACAAAAACCTCACATCCGATATACATATATGTCTATAGTGCTTATGCACCAAAGAATGCACGATCATGCTATTATTAACCAAGTTCATGACATTGTAAGCATCTTGACTGAACCTTAAACAAGTATCCTAGGTGAGCATGAACAAGGTATCGAAAAGATTGTGCCTCCACAGCCTTGTACGAGGTTTGTTAAATAAATGGCGTGACTAAAAGTCGCGTGAGCAATGTGTACCCATCGTTAAGTGTAATTACTACGAGTTCCTAAGCGTTGAAAGACATTAGCAATACATAAAATACATTAATCCCGCATGACTGTAATGAGGGTTTTTGGTGATTTTTGGTGGTTTTTGATGGCATAAAGGAAAATCTAGAACGTTTCTTTGGGGAAAATATTGTGATGGTTTTTTTCCTGGCGTATCTATTTCTTACGCCAAATTAATATTACTCAACCCGACTTCCTAGGATGCAACGGCAATGCATCTGATGAAGAAAACCATTAGAGCGACGCAGCAAAACTATTTATACCTACGAATATGGTAACGAAAGACAAGATTATCTGGGATATTAACACATTTTGACCTTTAAAAAATCCCCGGGTAGAGATGATTCTAGCAATGATTCTACAAAAGCCTGAGAAAGCGTTTCATTGGACAATCTTATCAGAGTCTAAGAACCAAAATAATGGAGGAAGGTGAATGTGTCCTTAACCACCATATCTGTGCAATAAGCTCAATCCGTAGCTAACTCCATCCCACTGGACATTTTAAGTTTGTTGAGGTTTGGTTTTAATTATAGTTAAGGCGAGTAGGTTCTCTACTGCGTCTGTCATGCGGGGTATCGGAGACTCAGCAGATTGATATTGGTGTAAGTAACATGTACTAACAATTATGCTATGTGTTCAATGTAGATTTTCTCTTAAAAGGTCAATGTTGCTTTACAGCTCATCAGGTGGTGGTTAAATTACCGCCTAAGTAGACTGTCAACGCAAGAGTTACGAAAGACTAGCCGAAACTTTTCACTAAAAAGGATTAAGGATGCTTATAGAGTCCATGTTTCACCGATGTTAAACAGAACTCGACTGAATCGGATCTTTTGGAAGATCTCTTTTGTAGATCGAATAACCGACAAACGACGTCGCTCGTTCTTATTTTTCTTACCCAATTATAGCGCTGGGTTCAAGTGTTTCAAATGAACTGTGCTGTGTGGAACAAGGGTATGCAATCACCACATGTCCCACGTCACTGCAATGATCCTAGTAGCCTTCTTGTAGGATTTAAAGAAAAGTACTTTATGCACTTCGTGTTTTGTTCAAATTTTGTTTAAAGCGCTTTAACAGGTTGGAATTGGTAGGTCCTTTAGCATGAGGATGTTATACAGATTATTTTTCTCCCGAGAGGTCTTGTGATTGCTTTTATTGAGGGAGGTAGTTTGTTATTCCAGAACCATCCTTAACTAACCTCATTTTTTGAAACTAAACAGATCTCAGTTTTCTTCTTTGTAACACGAATCCTTTTTTTATTTTTTTTTACTAGATTCCTGCACCGCCATTTTTCATAAAAAATATGGGACAGGAGATATCGCAACAAAATCAACGACATCACTGCACAAAAATTCTAAACGCAAAAAATTGCAAACAAAACTTTCAAAAACAAAAGGTCTACAAGACTCCCAGCACGCACAGTTTGTCCACAGACAGTTCATCTGGCTATCAAACCACATCGACAACGTCGGGTAAACTCAAGCCTATCCCACTGTACGATCAAATTTCTCCACAATCGTCAACAATTTCGCACGACACTGGTAGTGGTCTGTACTATTCGTCATACTATTGCTCATCCACTGGCCGTTCCACATCACCGTCGGCCACATCATCGGCCCTGTCAACAGCCTCGATAGCTTCATCAAGCAAGCTATCCAACAAGTCGTTGGACAAGCAGAAAAACTATCTGAATCATCATTTGTACATCAAGTCCTACTTGGATATTGTCGAAGAGGACGAACAGGCAAAAAAGCATTTCAAGCCCGCCAGACCGGGCATACGGAATTACACGCCAAAAATTTTGGCAGAAAAAAAGCGATCGGGCAACAGCAGCGCCGCCGCAAACGGAGCTGGTAGTGGTAAGAAGGACGAACTTTGGATTTGACAATTACTGAACAATGGCATTTGGAGCCGTGACCTCACTGCTCGGGATGATTCCGATTCTGGCGATCGGTATAAACTTTTATCGCTACCAGAACGTGGATCCGGAAACAAGGGTGACGGAGGCAGAAAGTGTGAGTATTGGAATTGCAAAATGTCAAACTTTTCGACTAATATAATGTTTTGTTGACAGATAAGACGACAATACGACTTTATTGTGATTGGAGGAGGATCAGCCGGGGCCGTAGTGGCAAATCGGCTCTCAGAAATCAAGAATTGGACCGTTCTACTCCTCGAGGCGGGCGGTGATGAAACGGAGATATCGGATGTACCAGCGCTAGCAGGATACCTTCAGCTGTCGGACTTGGATTGGAAATATCAAACAACTCCGTCAGCCAATAGGCAATATTGTCAGGCGATGAAGGGTGATCGTTGTTTCTGGCCGAGGGGTAAGGTCTTAGGCGGTTCGAGTGTCTTGAATGCCATGGTCTATGTACGTGGGAGTAAGAACGACTATAATCATTGGGAGTCGCTAGGCAATCCCGGCTGGGGGTATGAAGACGTTTTGAAATACTTTCTCAAGTCGGAGGATGTTCGAAACCCGTATCTAGCCAAAACGGATTATCATGAAACCGGTGGTTATTTGACGGTTCAAGAGGCGCCCTGGCGTACACCACTCTCGATTGCCTTCCTTCAGGCTGGAATGGAGTTGGGCTACGAAGTGAGGGATATAAACGGCGAAAAGCAGACAGGGTTTATGTTGACGCAGTCTACCATTCGCCGCGGGTCACGTTGCAGCACAGCAAAGGCGTTTATAAGGCCAGTCCGCACGAGGAAGAATTTGGACATTCTGCTGCACACTCAAGCTACAAAAATCCTCATCAACAAGGACAAACGTGCTATAGGGGTAGAGTTTCTCAAAAACGGGCGTAAAAACATCGTTTTCGTGAGAAGGGAAGTCATATCGTCCGCAGGCGCGCTTAATACTCCCCAGCTATTGATGATGTCTGGTATAGGGCCAGCTGACCATTTGCAAGATTTTGATATTCCCGTTGTAAGTAACTTGCCTGTGGGTGACAATCTACAGGACCACGTAGGGCTGGGAGGGCTAACATTTGTTATAGACACTCCAGTGACTGTCACTCGGCAGCGCTTCCAAAATATACCCGTTTCGTTGGAATACATTCTTCGGGAACGTGGCCCAATGACCTTCTCTGGTGTGGAAGCTGTCGCCTTTGTCAATACCAAGTACCAAGACCCGGCAGTCGATTGGCCCGATATGCAGTTTCATTTCGCTCCAAGTTCCATCAACTCTGACGGAGGAGACCAGATACGAAAAATCCTCAACCTTCGTGACGGATTTTTCAACACTGTTTACAAGCCACTTCTGAATTCCGAAACATGGACAATATTACCTCTCCTCCTGCGCCCCAAAAGCACCGGATGGGTTCGCCTCAGTAGCAAGAACCCCCTCCAGCAACCAAAACTTATTCCCAACTACTTCGCACATCAGGAAGACATTGATGTCCTTGTCGAGGGCATAAAGATCGCTGTGAACGTATCCAGTACCGCAGCCTTTCAGCGGTTCGGCTCGAGGCCGCACCATATACCTCTTCCCGGATGTAGACACTTGGAATTCATGTCCGATGAGTATTGGGCGTGCTGCATAAAACAGTTTACATTCACCATTTACCATCCTTCGGGTACTTGCAAAATGGGACCCAGCTGGGATACAACAGCCGTAGTCGATCCAAGGCTGAGAGTTTACGGTGTCCAAGGTCTGAGGGTGGTCGATGCAAGTATTATGCCAACAATTGTGAATGGAAATCCAAATGCACCCGTGATAATGATTGGAGAGAAGGCGTCCGACATGATCAAGGAGGATTGGGGCGTCCGACGCTTTAGGGGATAGCAGAGATAAGCGATTTTTGAAAACGTTTGGCTAGTCAAGAACTATTTGTAGGTACTTAGGTTTAGATGAGATTTGTGTCCTTTTGTAGCTTAGATTAAGCATAATTCCTTTTTATTTGATGTTTTCTTGCTGTAAAAACAAATGATCTTGTACATATCCTTAGATTTGATGTAAGTTGTATTTATTTTTTTTTATAAATAAATAAATTTACAAATGGTATGCGTTTTGGCTGGGGCTTGGTAAGGGGGAGGTTGTCAACAGGGTGAAATCTATGATTTTGAAACAGGTAAGCTATCATGTGTAGAATGAGATTGCAAGAGTAATCACACTTTCAAGGGAGATGAATAATCATCCCTTTGCAATATTCATATTTTTTCAAAGCGTGTTCGAGTGTATAGAAGGAATCGGCTCAAGTGGGTCAAGCCCAAATATTTGCTGCCAATAAAAAGGGACACATAACGTCGACGAATTGAATAGAATGGTTTAATCGACATTTTAAACTTTTATGTTGTAAGGGCCTTTTTTACCTTGGCTACGCTATTAAATCTGACAACGGACATCTCGGCAGAGCAAACCGCAATATTTTCGTAACAAGAGGGTAATTTATCAATAAAACACACGCTCGACATACTATGAGGTTTTTTATAAGACCCTATCCAGACTTCATTACCGGAGAGGCTTAGTGATCTTTTTCAGTTGCCTAGGATCAGGCACGAAAGATCAGGATCTGGAGATAAATAATCAGCTCAGGATGCAGCTTCGATCGGACAAATTATCACCTGTATCGAGGTATCCGTTCTGAGCGATTTTCGAAACGAAAGTCAATTTCAATAGGAACTAAATTTGCTTTCGAGGTATCCCTTGCGGAACAAAATTAAAAAGCATACAATCGCTATCGATCAATTCCGCAGCAATTCTTCGTGGGACAACTTCGGAGAAATTTCAACGCATAGCTGTCAAAAATTGTTGACTTAACGCATATTGCTCATGCACGATCATGTGCGTTACATTTCGTCGGAAGATCTGTTCGAAATGCTAATCGGAATGTATGAGCTCTTAGAGTGTGACTTTATTTCTATTGATGTGCAATCGACAAATGTCACAAATTTGTGGGAATTGACGATGTCACTCAGAGGTGGAACATCCAAATGTTAAACTCCAACGGATCATACAAAAACAGGGAACAATCCGTTGCGGATAAGATGCCGAAGGCATCTAAGGATAATTTGTATGAGGTTGGCAATGGATTTGGACATCCTAATAATCACTGACGAGTGCTAAAAAACCAAGATAAACTGAGTCAGTATCAGCCAGAATGACAAGAAGTAACGAAAGGCAAGCTGATGCCTTGCAAGGAACAAATTGTGTTGTCTATCGTAGCCGGCTTAACATTAGCGTGCCTACAAAAATCGAGACATCCAGCAAACGGACAAGATTCTCTGCACATAAGATGTTCCCCAAAAGAGAGGAGCTTTTACGAGTGCATGTGATGGAGTGCATGTGATGGAGGCGGCCAAACCAATTTTTGTTATTTTCGGGGTTTGAACAAGCAATCCTGTACCTAATAGTCCAATATACTAACCAGTAGGCCACTGCACCTCGGTATCGTAAACGCAAAAGGAGCCGACTTACGTTAAAGTGGTCGACAACAAGAGACTTCGAGTTTTATTCTGTGTAAATAAATAAAGACATTCTAGTGGTTAAATCTAAAGCAAAGTATGGGAAAATGGAAACCGTTTGGCCGGATGCTGACCCTACATTGCTTGAATTCAAATATCTTTCATCTACAGATATGTAAAGAATATTCATCACCGGGCCTGTAATTCCTGAAAATATGCCACTAGGAATGCACGGACGTTAAGACCTTGACTTTCATATTTTAAGTAGAATTTGGTTTTAAACTCCGTGGATGAATACAAATGGCCACGAAATCTTAACCACAGTTGCGGTAATCTAGCTTATTTCTGGGGGTCTCTGTTCATTCCGGAAGTGTAAAGTCGCTTAATGCTAAAAAATAAACGCCTTTCATATATTTTTTTTAAAACCATACGTTTGATTCAAAATGACTACCGAAAACCCATTATTGGGTTCTCAGTCAACAAAGTATCATCCAGACAACGACCTATTTGTGCTAGTAGAACTGTGTAATCAAGTCAACGTCCCACAACACAGACAATCACATGCAATACCAGGCGCACGTTTCCTTTATTGATAAGTCTACTTGAATGGAGCTGAAGCATCCAGATATTCGTTACCTAATAAGGTCATCGACTTTTAACGTTTCTCATGTGTCAGAAGCTGTTTTACGACATGGTCAGTAATCGAAAACCGAAAACTCTTTGAAGCAAGTTTTAGATAACAACCAAACAAATTCAGAATCACAGACAAGGGACTACTTGAGCCCTAATTTATACATGAACCTGTTGTCATTTTTTGTATCCAGAATGCATGAATAAATTAGAAGTCAAAAGCATTTCCCTTACAAAAATGCCCACATTTATTACACCTAGCTGCATAAATTACAAGATGCAGACTGGTGTGCTATTTAAACCCCACCCCGACTTTAGAGACCTTCAGTTGAAAAGAATTTCTCGTGATGTCAGCTTCATTGCCGTTTTGTAACACCCAGTTAATAGCTGGGGCCCCTGGCTATGTGGTGACTTCGCATTTACAGGCTCTTATTACCGCATACTGCGTACTCAGTGCACCATCAGCATGGCCCGAGGATTATGGACCAATTGCCGCCCAGCAAGGGTTGGGCACATATGATTTCATTGTCATAGGTGCTGGGACAGCGGGGTCAGTAGTAGCAAGTCGATTGTCAGAGAATCCAAATATTAACGTGCTAATTATTGAATCTGGCGACAATCCCCCTCCAGAGTCAGAAGTTAGTAACACCCAATAAACGCTTTTAAACTTTATTACAAATTGCATCTTTTCAGATTCCTGCCCTTTTCCTGGATACTCATCGAGGACCTCAAATCTATGAATACCAAACCAAGTACAATCCGAATGCATGCCTGGGCACCAAGACCGGAACATGTTACTGGCCGTTTGCCAACATGATGGGTGGAAGATCATCCATTGACCATATGTACAGCTTCCGTGGTAATAGGGAAAAGTTTGACTCGGAATGGAATCTGCCAACCTGGAGTTGGAAAGAAGTCACCAAGTACTATGACCTTTCACAACGTTACTCCTCCAAGCGAGGACACTTAGTGTTGAATAAGTTCGAACAATACGAGGATTGCAATATAAGGGAAATGATTTCCAATGGTTTCGAAGAGCTCGGAGTAAAAAGGTTTTCAGACGTTGACAGCAATAACAGAGTTGGATATGGTTACATCAAAGGACCCGTTCAGAACGGACGACGAATGGGCGCTGGAAAAACATACCTTTCGGTGGTGAAATCTCGTCCCAACGTCCACGTGATTAAGAATGCTGATGTCTCACGTATCAACTTGATTGGTAACAAAGTTCAGTCTGTGACGTTTGTCTATAAGGGCTATCAGACGATGAATGTCCAAGTGAGCAGGGAAGTTATACTGTCGGCGGGTGTTATTGGCAATCCTAAGCTGTTGATGCTCTCTGGCATTGGACCGCGACAGGAACTCGAACGACTGAATATTCCAGTTTTGGTAGACTTGCCTGGAGTTGGACAAAATCTGCACGATCAGTTGGGTGTCCCAGTGCCATTCCAAATAGACAAATTTAAAGCAAAACCAAAAACGGAGACGGAAAGACAAATCGACACATTCTACTATCTGTCACAAAATTACGGACCACTGTCGTCAATTGGGGTCTTAGCTCTACTGGGTTTTGTTAGTAGCAGATCGGACAGTCCCTCTGTCGACTTCAATTTGCCACAACTATTCTCGCAACGAAACGATAGCATTTTAAAGCAGTATGGCAAATCGGTGGGCTATTCAGAGGAACTAATGGAATCTATAGAACAATTGAACAATGATGGACATCTGTTGTTCACATTCATGTGCTTGCAAAATCCAAAATCGAGGGGATACGTCCAACTTCAGAGCAACGACTATCGTCAGAAAATGAAAGTATACGCAAATTATTTCCAAAATCCAGTTGATCTGGAGAGTGTCCTACGTGGATTCAAGTTCCAGATGAGAATGGAAAATACAAGGGCTTATAGAAAGGCTAGAGCCGAGATAGTTCGATTGAATACGCCGTGTCATCGGCAGTTTCAATTTAAGAGTGACGACTATTGGCGGTGTTATATCAAGTACATGGTTGCAACGATGTACTCGCCTGGTGGTACCACCAAAATGGGTGTGGATATAGATCCTACAGCTGTTTTGGATCTGCGTCTGAAGGTGAGAGGTGTGAACGGCTTGCGAGTGGTTGGATCGAGTGTATTTCCGTCGCCGATAACGTCAATGAATTCTCTGGTTATGGTTGGAGAGCGATTGTCAGCGTTCATACAAGAAGACTATTCATTGTAAGGACGTCGTGTCGTATAAAATAACAAAAAATAAAAGTGACAACATTATTATTTAAATATGCTTTTCAATTAGTCAACATAAATAATTTACGCAGTGCTAACCTCCTAAAATTTTGTTGAACTATTTCTTAGGGTACAGTTATAGCTATCATTAAAAACATATTTTTTTAAATTCAATTATTAACGAGTTGGTGTCAAAACAAAGCTTATGAATATTAAAACAAAATTATCCAAAAATATTTAAATTTTTAATCACTTTTTGTTTTTTTAATGATCAAGATTTATTTTTGTGAAGCAATGTTTGTTTTTTAACTCTGACAACAACATCTCGTCAGAAATTAAACGAAGAATTACGATTGCCAACCGCTTTTTCTTCGGACTAAGAAGGCAAATCAGTAGTAAGGCCCTCATTCGAACTACTAAGGAGATCCTATATAAGACCCTGATTATCGCAGTCCTGCTCTACTTCGCTGAAGCATGGACTGTCTCAAAAGATGAAGAAATCCTTGGTCGATTTGAGAGGAAAATTCTTCGAAAAATCTTTGGCCCTGTACAGCGACATGCCCCTGGTCAAAAAACTCCGCATTGGACGTTCAAGATGGATAGAACATGAAGAACGAATGGGCACCAATACTCCGGCTCGCAGAATCTTCGATTCCCAGCCAGACGTTGGACGCAGTAGAGGAAGACCTCGCCTCAAGTGGCGCGCACAAGTAGAAACCGAACTCAACCAACAGTTAGCTCAGGACCGGGCTAATTGGAGAAACATGTTGGTTGAGGCCCAGGTTCATTCTGGACTGTAGCGCCACTTATGTAAGTAAGTAAGTTCCTAAGTAATGTTTGTCACTCCACCGACATAAAACGGAATTTCCCAATGATTCCTATAAGCAGCTATGGAGTTAAAATTTCAATTCCATCATCTGTTCCAATAAAGTTGTTAAATGATAGCTATAACTGAACCCTTATATAAGTGTGCCTGACGTAACTAATCGTGGAAATTAGGTCTAACACCGCCATCCCATGAAGCAGCATATATGAGCAGTAGTTACGCTTTAAATACAATAGAGTCGGAAAACATTCTTTCAATTGGAGACGTTAATGACTTCACTTGTAAAGCTTTTATAAAATATTTGAGAACATTCCAAATTTTTATATAGATTATACTCAAATGGCACACATAGAGACGCAAATAAAACATTTACTACCAACGGTGGTACATGCTAATGATAAATCCAAATAAAATAAAAGTGCTAATGAGTACTTTCGTTTTCATTTGATTTCTATTCAATGGAAAGTATGTTGGAGAGGAATTCATGCGTGGATTTAGATAAATTAAAAACAGCACTTGCATTCACTCACTACCATGATAATGGTTGAATTTGCAAATAAAATTATTTAATACAAAAAATATAATATTTTTATTTAATAGTTAAAACGCATCCCACATAATGACACTCATGAGTTGGCAAAGGTGTTGCTTGCAATCAATAAATTTACCATTGCGAGGTTGACGGTAGTGAATGTGTAAAAGTGTTTGATAAAAAATAATAAGTAGTGGGATTCAATAATCGAAGTTTAAATGTAAAAAACATGATTAACTCAACTTTATTTTTAACTTTTTTACACACAGTCGTTACATCTGACTACTTGAAAGTCTACAGGGTGGGCCGTTAATAATATGCGGATTTTAAAGATGTATAATATTGAGGTGAAACTATTTACTAGATTATATATATCAATTGTAAATATTGTTAATACGTTCCACACAAAAATAAATACGTATTTTTAGCGCATCATTTTCGTCTGTACCCAAGGGCCTAGCTTTCTCACAACCATACATGTGTGCGTGACCTCCTGTTTTATGCTGGGTCCGAACGGCTTAGTTGATATATGCTTTCTTTTCTTGATAATTGATACTACACGGATTTTTTGTCAGATCATCACGAAAGGAAGGCCATTGCGAAATCATTTATGTGTCGCTACGGCTGGGAATCGAAGCCAGACCGTCAACTTATTACTTAAGTGGCGCTACAGTCCGGAATGAATCTGGGCATCAACCAATATGCCTCTCCAATTAGCCCGGTCCTTAGCTAACTTACTCCAGTTTCGCACTCCAAGTTGCTTGAGGTCATTTTCTACTTGTGAGAGCCACTTAAGGCGAGGGCTTCCTCTACTGCGTCCGACGTCTGGCTGGGAATCGAAGACTCTGCGAGCCGGAGTATTGTTGTCCATAAGTTGTACATGTCCCAGCCATCTTAAACGTTCAATGCGGAGTTTTTTTTTTAATAGGGGCATGTCGCTGTACAGCTGGTATAGATCTTGGTGAATCTTCGTCTCCATAGCCCGCCAACGCAAACGGGACCGAAGATTTTTCGAAGAATTTTTCTTTCAAATCGACTAAAGATTTCTTCATCTGCTTTTGAGACGGTCCATGCTTCTGCGCCGTAGAGCAGGACTGGGATGATCATGGTCTTATATAGGATCTCCTTAGTAGTTCGAGTGAGGGCTTTACTACTGAATTGCCTTCATAGCCCGAAGGAACGGCAGTTGGCAAGAGTAATTCTTTGTTTGATTTCTGACGAGATGTTGTTGTCAGAGTCAAAAGCGGAGCCGAGATAGACAAAGTCCCGTACTACCTCAATGTTATATCTGTCAATGGTGACGTTCTGTCCAATTTTTCGATGTTGTGTGTCCTTTCGTGTTGACTGCATATACTTTGTCTGGCCCTCATTTACTGCTAGACCCATTTTTGCCGCTTCCTTCTCTATACTAGGAAAAGTGGCTATGACATCACGTTGGGTCCTACCAATGATGTCAATATCATCGGCATTCTTCTTCTTGGACTTCTAGGCTTTTTTCCAGGATCTGCCGAAGTGTGAAAATTTGAGACCGTCAACTATAAGGATTATGAGGAGAAATCCGTCACTCACATGCATGTTGCAAAATCCGCCCACTGCTTAGCGCAATTTGCAGAAGAACGTTGTTTTTGGTCCAACTGTAAGGAATCTTAAAAAACTGAGCAAGACATTTAGACATTCTCAATAGCTAAATTTTGTCAATATAATTTTTTTTTCTGACGCCCACTTTTTTAGAGCAATTTTCGTAAAAAAAGGTATTTTCGGTACAATTTAAACTTCAAAAAATTCGAAAAAACGTTCTATGTAAACATAATTCGAGAATAATTCTACGAACATTTTGTCTATGGACCACGCAACAAAACTTGGACCATTCTAACCCACACCCACTTTTTGGGGCGTTGTAGTCAAATCTATACTAACCACCAAAAACTTCGTTTTTTGTTGAACCATTAAAAATTTAATAAACTATCCGTCATTTGTCGATGACATTTTGTTCACACAGCTGATTGCCCCATTTTCATGTGATTCTTCCAAGTTTTGTTGCGTACGTGACTACAGAGTTCAATAATAAAACATGCGTCGAGCAGTGATGTCAACCTGTCTGCCACTATATACAGACTGGATCATTTAGTACTGGCAATAACAATTAAACCTCCCAGCCATCTCACCTAGATTAATATCTATATGGTGCGACATATTTTATGTCGGTATGTAAAAAAATGGAAAACTTTGTAGACACTTGAGTAGTATTTTAACAATGACAACGAGGGAACTTCTGAAGCTGTAGATTAGTCGCTCAGTTGTGTTAAATCAACGTGCATTTCATCGAAAAAATCGTGATCAACAACACTTTTCGTCATTTGTTCTCATATTTTGTGGAGCACGGGACAGTTAGATGTCGTCGACATGCCGTTCAGGAACGCCCAAGATGTTTTAATAAAATGTTTGAGCGTTAAGAGAGAGTGTTGTCGAGAACCCACATGTGTCGTCAGTGAAAATACCTTGAAGTGTATTTTAAAGCATGGTTTGCAATTTGTTTCCGCATAAATATTAACATTACCGGTCAGTCGTCCACGTCGCGCCGTTTGGAATACAACAGTCGCCTGAATGGTTGACATTCAACCTGATTTTTAGAAGCAAATTTTGATGATCAAGTAAAATTCCCGCACGTGGGAAACGCAAAATCCGCACGAGATCCATGAAATACCATCGAATGGCCAAAAAGTGACTGACAGAACCAGTTTTCTTCAGAGAATGAGAAGCAGTGGATGAGAATCGACAACAGTGGATGTTGGTTAGCTGAATTTAAAAAATGTATGTAGTTGACTAGCCACCCAGATCTCCAGATTTCACCTCTTCTTGTTTATTTTTGTTGGGTTATTTTAAAAGCAAATTTGAAAAGCACCAAACATCAGACCGTTCATGAGCGACACCAAGTGTATAATTCAGCATGTAGCAACAATGGTAATCCGGTAGTTGGTAGGAAACATCGTTGGTTCTTGAAGCGAAATCAGCTTGAGTGGCGGGCGATATCAAATTCATGCAACGTCATACGTTTACAACGTTCGAAAAATTGTAGAAGAATATCAATAGCTCCAATGAGACAAGAACCGACAAAATGTCTTCTAGAATGGTGCTACCGGACGATAAGAAAGTAGTCCCCATCAATTCCCACTACGGCGAGAACACTACAAGGTACAGTCAAGCGGTTGAGCATATGTGGCGACCAAGAAGTAAATGAGATTCGACAATCACAAAATATTCCCCGGTTATCGATACTTCAAAACCAGAAGTAGGTATGCCGGGGTAATGTGGTTTGAATTTACTTCATCGATCCTTTTTCCAGCCTAATTAACATACAACTCAGCATCTGCCGTTCCTGCCTATCAAAGACCTGGTCCATCATAGCTGAAAGAGAAAGTGGGATCTACTAATCGAAATGCGACTCTAATGCCCAAAAGTTACTAAGGCAGTAGTGTTCCTTATTAGTACTTGTCACAAAATGTTAAATTCCCAGTATCCCAATGGCCAAAATTTAACAAGAAATGCTCCCACAGATTATGTCTGATTATGTCTGAACGACGAAAATCACTCATATCTGTATTCTCTGTACATGTACAGTGCTACTCAAAAGAAAAAGGCTCCACCGCGGAATCCAATTTTTTGACAGTCTACGTGGCCACTGGACGGACTCAGTGGCGAGATGTTTGGTGCGATGAACTGCCGCGCAGAAGGTCTGGGTTCAATTACCAGCCGTAGCAACACCTAAATGATTTTTCACTGGCCCACATCTCGTGATGATCTGACAAATCAGCCGAGTAGTATCAATTGTCAAGAAAAGCTTATCTAAAATTAGTCGTTCGGAGTCGGCATAAAACAGGAGGTCCCGCCATCGTGCAGAAGTACACACGCACACATGAGTGGTTGTGAGAAAGTTCCGCCCTGGGTACTAACGAGCCTGTTGCGCCAAAACTCTGTATTTGTATTTGTATTTGTATGTGACCTGGTTAACATTAAAGTGATAAGCAAAATCCTTGTGTTTTCACAACAGTTACGACCTTTTTAAGTCTGATAACTTATTCAATTTTCATGAATGGAAAATTAAAAAAAAATGTATTGCCTTCGTATCAAACCAAAAAATCCGTTGCATACTTTAAGCCACAACTTGTAAACCTATCTAAACCCCAAAGATATACTTCCATTTCAAGACCTTCCATCACATCATCAATCGAATGCCACAAACAGCCATAAACTGCAAATGATTGGTTCAACGAGTCGACAAGAGCATTTCAAATGTATGAAATGTATTTCATGAACAGTCATCGCGAATGTCTTCCACGACAATGCACTGGCACTCGCGACAAAAATATCCGTAAATTTTTGCATTTTATGATGTAATTTCATTTAACTGCCCGCTTCTGTTACAATTATGTACGGTTATTCAAGTGGAAGCCATTTTATTCACTTATTGTTGCACCAATACTCATAAATCTCCCATCGAACTCATCTATGGATTCCACATCCGTGCTTCGTATCTACGTGATCACCATCGATTGTCCCCTCGATTGGATCGATGACATAAGAATGTCACATCGAGAAAGAAGAACGACAGCCTGGTGACATAAAGTCAAACCCATCAGTCTTGACAAAAAATATCGTTAGTCACCAGTTGTAACGCATCACCATTAATCAAGTGATGCGATGAATGTTTAATTGAGTCTTTTTATTATGAAATGATTTTAAAATGTTTACGTCGACCTAACGTACTAAAAACGGTGGGCTTTCCTAGTGCTGGTGATGCGACCTGAGCCAGTGAAAGTGTTAGATAATGTTATTATTTTTGGATTTGGCTCCTTTTGCGGCTTTTGTTGTCACTAAGCCGCCCCGTTGGTCATCGTCAACATCGGAGTCGGAGTAGTTGTCGTCTATGACAGTTTGTATCTACAATTGCAGTGATTATGAATGGAAAACACTCCCCACAGTGGGCGACTTTTGTGGTCACCTTGACTTATGGTAATTACAACTAAAAGGGTACACGCACAAAGCACACATTGACCGCTTATTGGCATTTGTGTATGGCAACTTCATTAAGTATGTTCGGGGCGCTGTCATTGTGACAGGTAGTTGTTGCGCATCTTTGTGGCTGCGAGTAATGTGTGTCAGGAGAGCAGAATATGGCGCGGGAAAGTTAAGCATGTATGAAAACTGGTTTATGATTTGAAGGAAGCCTATGCTTACATTTGGGACATAGGGTTATCTGTGATTAATTAAACGTGATACTGTTAGGCACGTAGGTTGTTAGCGAATTTGTTTTTACACAAGGTTTTTGATATACTTACTCGGTTACACCGGGTATATAGACATACATAATGAATTCATGACGTACCTGGAAGGAGATAAAAAAAATAGGTTAGTTTTTTGCTTAGATGTGCGATGTACAATAAATCAACTTATATTACGTTAGACTTGTAGATTTTTTTTGCGTAGAAAAAAAGGTCTTCGCAGACTTGTGGGTATATTTTTGGGATATAACGACAATTTCACTGTCACTTTACTTGCATCCCTTTATTTTTGGGCCCTATGAGGTTCACCGATAAGGTGAATGGACAAAAGAAATTCATTGGAAAAATTCGTTAATTTTAACATCATGATCACAGTACATTTTTGAAAACTGATTATTGGCTTATGCTCAAAACTCTTTCAATGTTCACACAGGACGCAGTAGAATAGGTATTTGTATACCCTACTCCTACGCACGATGCGAACAAGAAAGAATTTTTTTTATCAATCATTCCAGACCATTTTTCTGGGTATAAAAGCAAAATCGAACAAACCATGGTTCAATAACCAATGCTATTAAATTGCAGCAGATTAAACATAAGGCGTTTAGACAATGGCGTACGGATATAACTGATGAGAAGAGATAAGTATCCATCAACCAGCAAATCGGACATCAAATCTGGATCAAAAACACACATGCTCAATAATTTGGGCTGTAGAACTCTCTGCAACTGACCTGAATTTTTATATATATGAATATATATACATTTTTTTTGCTTAAAGTTTTTTTTTATGTGTGTTACAAAGTTGCAACCGTATTAATAAAAACTTAGATAATAGCTAAACAATGACATTAGCTAAACATGAAAGTGTTTCCCATAACCCCGCGCAAACGTCAAAAGTTAGTCCCTGGTTAGTTAATCAGCGCCTATTCATTCGGTCAAAACTTATATGAAATGGCAAGGCCTACTTTAAATCAAATGCGAACTTTGTAGGTAACGACCTCAACCGTTAGCCCTGGAACTTTTACATGCAAGAATCTGCTGATAAACGGGCTCTCCAAATCAGTTAGTTTAACTGATAAATAAAGCTTGAATTTTAAACACATACATGAGTCCAGCTCTACACTCTGACTGGATGCTACATCACTCTTAATCTTCGGTAGCAGAAGGGCGTAAAATTGGAACTAATTGGGCGCCGAATCCATATATATCTATACAGATGCTAATAAAATGGATGTATGCATTGGGATTGTTTTTCAAATCACAAACGCTTAAATAGGACAGTTCTTCTCGCTTACCACAGCAGTGTCTTCCACTCGGAGATGTTTTTAGTTTTCCATTATCTTAAGGATAAAGTCAAAACCTCACTTTTATAGCTTTTCCAGTTTGTAACAACAAGACCATTTTCATTGATAACGGGTGATTAAATTTTAAGGGCCGATGTTTAATGTGAACCACACCTAAACTTCAATTCTTTTTTTCATTTTATTTGGCATTTCTCAATTTCATACTAATTCAATTTGAACCATTGAAAGACACACAATCGAGCAACGAGTTAAAGTTTTTCAGGCTTATTATGAAAATGGGCGTTCAAATCAAAATGCATATCGTGCACTTCGTGAGTTTTTCAGTCAATTTAATCGCCAAAATGTGCACACAATCGGAAAAATCGTGCAAAAATTTGAGCAAACCGGGTCTGTAGGAGATGTGAAAACACCAGTGCATACTCGTATAGCTTGTACTGCAGAAAATATTGCTGCTGTTCGCGATAGTGTGGCTGAAGAGCCGTCCACCTCAAATCGTCGTCGTGCCCAACAATTGCACCTCTCACGCTCGTCGTTGATGAACATTATGCACGCTTACAAGGTGCAATTGGCTCAAGAACTAAAACCTCTTGACCATTTCAAGCGTCGTCAATGGTCAGAATGGTGGCAAGAAATGGCAACAGTAGATGATCAATTTTCGAAGAAAATCATCTTCAGTGATGAGGCACATTTTCACCTCAGTGGATTCGTCAATAAGCAGAATTGTCGCATTTGGGCGAATGATAGTCCAAAAGTGATTGTCGAAAAACCAATGCACCCACAAAGAGCTACTGTTTGGTGCGGTTTATGGGCTGGCGCCAACATCGGGCCGTATTTTTTGTTTCCCAAATGAGGCCGGTCAGGCAGTTACTGTGAATAATGTGCGCTATCGTGAGATGAAAACGAACTTTTGTAGCACGAATTGGAAGATATGGATGTGGAAGATATGTTGTTGAAACAGGACCTTGCCACTTGCCATAACGAAACAATGGCTCTTTTGCGCTACAAATTCAATGGCCGTGTTATTACACGGGGCGGCGATGTCAATTGGCCGCCAAGATCATGTGATTTGACACCGTTGGACTTCTTTCTTTGGGGTTTTTTGAAAGAAAAGGTGTACGTCGATAAGAATGCAACAATTCAAGATCTAAAGAATGAGATCATTCGAGACATTAACGGCATAGAACCTCAATTATGCCTCAGCTTCATCGAAAATTTGGACCATCGGGCATTTGGCCGATATTTTGTTCCATACACAATTGAACCATACCAATTTAATCCTAGTAAAAAGAAACGACCATAATTTCCTAAATAATTTGTGATTTATTCAAAATCAACATCGGCCCTTAAAATTTAAATTTAGTTGGGTTGTATAAACTAAAAGCTTTCAATTCAACAATAAGCTCTGCTGGCTCAGAAACACAGAGGCATACTCGATCATCAAACTACTGATGAACTGAATTAGAAGTGAAACCAGCACTTAGCGTGCATATCAGTCTTTCATGCCAGGCAGTGTCATGTGACTTAAGATTAGTGACGTGTGAACTCAAGTTCATAAAGAGAGTTGAATTTTATATCAAATTGTGTTGGCGAAACCGATTGACCCGCGTTAAATTGAATGCCAGCCAGGTTTAACAAATGTTCATGTTTTACTACTTCAAATCACGGATGGGACAAAAAAGTTTTGGATATCACCAATAAAATAATGTATATCACCAATAAAATTTGACAATTGGGGTGGTGGGGAAGCACACCACTTCTTGTGCCAATCGGCCCGGCATCCTTCAATAAAGAAAAAGAACTCCTGGAAAGTTAATTTTCCTTTACCTTAAGGATTTAGACAAAACCTCAGTTTTGTAGTTATTCCGGTTTGTAACAATAAGGCACGATATGGGTATCAGCAAGACAAACAAATGATAAAAAATGTGGATCTATATCTGTAGAACTTAGTGCGATGAGGATTGACGAGCATCACCTACCACATTAACCAAACAACCTAACCTACCATTAGTTGAAAGCAATCGGTTGAACGATAAAGCATTGATACCAGGATCTACTTCTGACTACTCGAAGATGAAAACGAATACACTGTAGAGCTGCTGGAAAATGTAGAATTAACAACACTTGCACTCTTTTCAGCACAACAAAGTATGTATCACGGTTGCTGACTCTGAAAAATCTGGAATATCCTCTAAAGCTCGGTTTTTTTTTACAAGCACAGAGTGTATGTTAACTTGGGAATAATGGCAAGCAATGATTTCGCAAAATGGAAGTCCAAGATATCCTCCTCCATTTGAATAAAAGCTTTGTTTGGTCCTTTAGATATTGAGTATCTAACCCATTAATGTGGTTATTATCAAATACTGTCACATAAAGTACTATCCCATCAACTCATGCATATTTATCGTCTCGAAGATACTTAAAACCCATTACTTGCACTTAACATAAGACCCAATTTATTGCAACAAGCCGAACGAATTGCACGTCAGTCTGTCGCCATTGTTAAAATAAATGTCTTCATTCGGTCCGGACCCCTTTAACACCGCAATACTTGTTTCTTCACAACACCCACGGACAACAATGCATTGTCAAGGCTTACCAACTTCGCCGCAGCGCAGAAAAAGAAACTCCTCACGACAACTTTGAAGTACTAAAGTTGACACTTAGTGGCAGTAGAAAAAGATCCAAACAAGCCTGGAAAGTGCAGTAAAGTGTGGTTTCGTGTTATAGTGGGCCGCACACTATCGCTGATTTATTGAACCACCATTGAGGCAGCATTCAAGTACCGTCGCGTCGTCGCAATCGTTGGCTAAATGGTTGAGGAAGTCAACTTTGATTAGAGTTCGATCCGTTTTTTTTGTGGAAATCTCCATCGAAATTGAGATTAATCAGCGTTTACACGGAGGAGGCTGCCTTGATCAATTTAACGAAAATGCAGGAAATTGGTCTAAATGTCAAAAGTTGAAGAGTGCGGAGCAACAGCATCAACGATATGCTGGTTGCTAGCCATTGTATTGAGGTTTAAGCGGAAAGGTATCTATTGTAGGCGGATGTTGCAGTAGAGTGTGTACTGACATGTGGGTAGAAAAAGCCACAAAAGCGGCACCTGAGGAAGACATGATGCTTGTCGCAGCAAATTGGTGTGTGTTTTTGTGCTCCAGATTTGCAGCTCCAAATAAACCTTTGCCCTTTTTGTTACCCCACCAAAAAGGGCAAAGGTTTAATTGGAGCTGCAATCCCATGATGTATGACTAAGTGGAATTGGGTTATAGCTGTCGATGGTTTAAATTGGTGACACTCAGCTTTTAAACCAAAAGCAATCTTTTAGACCTCTGTTCAGTAACTTCTCAAACGTGTCAAAAGATGAAAATCAATTTCCGAAAAACGGAAATAATTTTGTTCAGAAGCGAATCCTTTAGGGCTTCTTGGGATACAAGAAAAAAACTGTACGGAATTGGCATTGTTAACCGTTGAAGGTGAGAAGTGTAGTAGTAGATCTGGCTTCACAAGTTTTTATACTTTAAGAAAAGTGTAGATGATTGTCTAGCTAACACCAGGGAAACTAACCCCCTTACAAGAAGACTGTTGCATAGCAGTCAATTTGTTTAAAAAGTGAAAGTCATTTGGTAAATGGCCAGTCATCGCTAAAAGCTGCCCGTGAGGTTCAATGTAACGCTATCCTACATGGAAAAGATATGGGTGTTCATAAAATGCACTCGCTGAATGGACTCTACAATTTCCTTATTATGGGGATTCGTTGAAAGGGCGACGGCTGGCGAAAACAGCCTAATCTTGCGGCTTCAGTGGCCAAAAACCATGAAAGCTGTAAAGATGCGTCCGCTGATAACGTGACTTCCATGATGGCTCGCTTGGTACCTCAATAAATATGGCGACCACTCGGGGCATTTGACAACGAGTGTTCAAACTAAATTATTGGCGCAACAGGTTAGGCGCTGGCGCGATTGCGTGTGTACTTCTTGCACGATTGCGGAACCTTCTATTTTATGGCAAATCCAAACGGCTGAGTTCAGATTTGTCAGTTCATTGCGAGAAGAGGGCCAGTAAAATCACATTTTAGGTCGCGCCTTTGTGGCCAATGAATGCTTGCCAACCTGGTTACATTCAGTTTAGTTTGAGTAGCTTGTGCTAAAAATTTACTAAGAATCGTTAAGAGTTATGTAGATACTCGTGGTCCTAAAGGCACAGATAAGCTAAGAGTGCCCACTTAGGAGCAGTAAGTTGTGTTAAAAAAAAAAAGTGTTGATGATTAACAATATTTAAGCATTATAGCCTAGTATTAAATTTATGTCTTAAGAGTTAATGAACAAATTTTTTAAAATTAGAGAGCTAAAAGTTGATAGACTGATGACACCGTCAATCTCGTCCAAAAAGTATGTCAAACCTTTTTTAGGTAATTTTATGAAATCATTATGAACAAATATCGCACGTACACAAGACATGCAATCTTGCCCAACGTCACTAACCTTGAAGTGGACAAAATCAAAATTCATACAGCTACTCACAGCGGGTATCTATCACGTGGAGCATTTATCAGGTAATACACTATAAGTGTTAATTTGTCAAATTCTATTAGCACCTCTAGATGGCCCTCAAACTTTGTTCGATTACGATTTATTTGTACATTTGGTAATTATTATTTAATATTTCAGGTATGGCTATTGCAATAGATGGCAGAAGATGTAAAGTTTCAACGAGGCTACAGACAGGCCATGTCAACCTTGGGATTAAGATGTTTGGTACATCTTGACAGAAGATATTTTTTAGAAATCTGGCTATGAATGCGGGTAGAATATTTGGATTAATTTCTAAAACAATGAGAACACAAATTATGATTGTCACAGGCCCTCCTCTTGCGATGATCTGATAAATTATTTTCACAAGAGCCAATTTTCAGGAAAATCGTATCTCAACTAAGGCAAGGTAATGCGATTACATGTGAACAAAAGCGGTTTTTTCTTAGCCTACCAACTCTGACTCTCAGCCTCAGCCTCCACGTAGCTATCACTGAATGCACACTTGACCATAAATTGAATTTAATTAAAGCCTTTGTGAAGACTTGTCGGCAGTAGATTGAGCTGAGGCGTATGTCCATTCACTAAGGCACATTTTTCGACCAGAATTTGGAGGAAAAACTTATAAAATAAAGTCAAGGTAGGCGTCTGCAGTCTCAGTTAGACTTGAAGAAGTGAACAACCCATATAAGCCGGTCAAGAGGTCATCTTGAAATTTCAAGATTGAGTTAGTCTATTTGAATAGGGAGAATGGCTGAGGAACCGAAATATATAGTGGACTCTGTGGTATCTAATAAATTAGAATTTGCCTTCCATGTTGGGGTTTATGCTTTGGCTTAACTACCCAATCACCTTAAAACAGAATTGTAACGAAGCAAGTAACAGCCGCAGAATGGTATTATTATACTGTTGACGGCCATGCTTAACGTAAAAAGGACAACGATGTGATATCTGCACCTGACATGCTACAACACTTAACAGAAAAGGTGCCGTCAAACAGTTATAGGAAGCACTTAGTTGCTACAAAGCAGACATTTCTGCCAAAGGTGGAAAGGGCGGGAAATACCAAGATGAAAAATTGTGACATATTTCGCTGCAGATTTTTAATAGGCGACAGACTTAGGAAAGAAATAAGCATCTAGGCCAAAGTAAGACCTATGTCCACCCCCATTCGCATGGAGGAAAAATATGACCAAGGACTGTTTTACGAATACCAAACAGAAATCTCTGGGGGACTGCTGGTGGCTTGCGATATAACGCTGCAGGCAAAGATGTGAGCGTCAGATAATGCTCCTATTGTCAAACAATGTCCAAAGAGAATCCTGTCAGAGGAACAATGTAAAAATGCAGTTGATTCACAGGCAATGTTTAGCGGAAGAACAAATTTGGGAAACTGTTAAGCGGTGATGTCGAATGACATCGAATGTCCAAACTAAAGTTTATCAACCTGCAGGAAATAAAGGTTTTCTTGTCGATCTATATAAATCCTAGAGAGATGAAAGTTTGCTAACAAAATAGAATCCCCAGGCATAAATTCCGAGCAAAATCCAAGTTGTCAAAAAAATTGCAAACGACCAATTGATTGATTGTTAAGTCGCATACGATAACCTTTATATGGGGAAACTATTTAGAGCCACGCCTGTTTTTGCTGTACCGGCCAAGTGCAGAATGAGATTGGAGAATTCTTGATAATCCATCAAGGTAGACTAAGACTAATCGAAATATTTCATAAAGGAGCACATTGTCATGTGATTTCCTGAACATTATTCTCGAGACGATTTTTCAAAACAATCGAGCCAACACCAGAGGTAGGATAATTTATAAGACTGTGAAACTACTAGCATAAGCAGAAAAAAATTGACATCCTTAATCACAGTGTTTGCGATTATAAAGATGTAAGCTGCTAAAGTTGGTATATCAGTAAACGAGGACAAGAACAAGTATATATGCTGTCAACAATAAGGGAAGCACAACATGACGAATTGGACAGAACGTCACAATAGACAGCTAGAGTTTTGAAATACACTTCGCTATTATTTATGACACTGAAACTCGTCAGAAAACAAAAGAAGAACAACTCTCATCATCTCTGTTTTACTGTGTCGAAACAAGGATCGCATCAAAAACGGGAGATGGAATCAAGCCCTAATCGTTTTAACTTAAAATTATTTAAAAAGTCTTTGGCTCCGTTTATGTTGTTCGACTGTGGGACAGAGATTTAGCTAAGAAATTCACAAGCTGTACAGCGACATAGACCTAGTCAAACAAATTCCGAATTGGGCCTTCAAGATAAAAAAAAAGTATACCTATCATTAGCGACCCGACCCATACGGGGCGTAAATCTTAGCTTCGTCTTTCATTGTGTGTGTGGAGTTATAATTTTTTCATGGATGGTACCCTCTGTTAAGTGCCAAATAAGAACCGCAAACTTGAAAAGCTTCTAATGACAGCTCACCGAACGTTTCATTCAACAAATCAGTTGTGGCACGAGCTGTGTGACATGTTGCGACGTCTTGTTGAAACCACAGCTCCTGTACATCACGGTTGTTCAATTTAAGAACTAAAAAGTCAGTAATAATGGCTCTATAGCAGTCACCATTGACTGTGACGTTTTGGCCAGCATCGTTTTTAGGGAAGTGCCACAAAGCACACCAGACAGTCAGTTTTTGTTGATGTAACGGTGTCCCAACATACACTTAAGGATTATCATCACAATTGACCAAAAGAGATTCAACCAAAAATGGACGTAGTGCGCGAACACTTATTTCAAACAGAACCATGATTTTTAAAATAAATTTGCACAATTTGGAAGCGTTGTTCAGACGTCAGTCTATTCATGTTGAGACGCGAAAGCAAACTGAAATTAAATCACTTGACAACAGACAAAATGTCCGCCAGTTAAAATAGTGTTGCCAATTTAAAGTTCTATACCCCTAAAACAAAAAACCCTTTACTTTCGACGTTTGTAAGATTTTTTTTGGGGGGGGGGGAGTGAAAAATCGTAAAAATCGAGTTTATATATATTAACCTTTAAAAAGCTTAGGCATAAAGATCGAATGAAGACCAATACACCTTTCCACAGTGATCGATTCTCAACCAAATAGTCGATGCCTAAACAAATCCCACCTAGAAATCCACCACCTAGTTCAACAAGCTTAAATGCGCAAATGAAGACTCTTAAATTAGAACCGCACTATGCTATTTTCTCCAATTTTCTAGTTACATATCCACTATTTGAATGTTTAAGTATGTGACATGTAACCATAGTTGAGACCTGTGCCTCATAAAAAAGCCAATAACTGCTAGATGAGTTAATTTATTATTTTAACGAAATTATAATTCAAGACTTATATAACATCATAGCTTAAATCGAGATATTAAGTCAGCCATTAGGGATTGATTTGACTAGCTATGCCATCACTGGTCATGTCGAGGAATGCGGAATCATTGCTACAAGTAAAACACTCAACATAAGCTGACTGACAACTGTCATTAGGTCAATTAGTTTTATCTAATCTACTTGGGTTATTACGTCTTACAAAATTAGATACTACTTCGTGTAGAAAAAACATGGCAAACTGAAGGCAAAGATGTTATCCTAATTACGAAACTAAGGCATAGATAATCCAATCACACGTAAGAAACGAAAATGAAATTAAGTCAACAACTTGGTTACCCCAAGCCTTGCCTATGTGTTCCTAAAACCACGCCTCACCAACCTATAAAAGGGTCAAATAGAAACAACAAATTTGACATTGAAACTTCAACCCATCCTACGTATGTCCATCACACAATCCACCGACCGACCATCAACACTATTTACAGACATTCAACGTCCAACGCCATCGATTGCAGCGCAGAATAAAAACGGGCTTTTGTTGCGAAGAAAACTCCGCCTTGGGCAAGGTAAACTACAAAATTCCTTCAACATACATCTGGTCAATCGATGTGCCCAACACACTCGTACAACCTGTTGCAAGCTGTTTAACTAAAGTGTAAACAGCCCCCCAAACATGGGCAATCTATTGGCTTTTGGTGATACGCGCCACTAAGGCGGCACTTGACGAATTTCTAATGACAGCGCCATTAAATTTTTGACACCGTCCAACCGTCTAGATAATCGGCACTTTCAAATTCGATTTTTCAGAGTTTGGCAATCTGGAAAGTGACCGGCCCATTGGGCGCAAGCACCAAGCCATTCGCCATCACCGCACATTAGCTTCCATTTAAATTCACCTCAACCGGTGTGCCGTGTGGTGTACTGTGTCACCCCTTCCTGGTGGTCGTTGTTGCTGAAATTTCCATTGAAATGAGGTTTCAATGCGGAAGGGACATGTGGACTACCTAAAGATTCAGATTTGCCCAGTCTCGGAGATGACCTACTTTCGGCCAAACAACCACCGGCGTACATTACGTGTTACATCAGCGACGCGGGATGGATATAAATGCCACCAATACACTGGAAGGAGATTACGTCAGACGCACGAAATACCTGCAAGCAAAGTTTTCGGTTTTTGGTATTTTTCGCGGTCCAATGACCAACAGCTTAAGAGGGTTTTGCATGGCATGATGGCAGTTGGTTTGCCGTAGACCGATGACTTTCAGCTGCCTCGGTGGAGAGGTGTTAAGTCACATTCAGAGTGACCATGCAGATCGCAGGTTCCCCTCTGTGATGGTGATTGATTGTAAGAAAGATACACGGATTAACTAGATGGATTTCTTGAAATTAGCGCGGGTGCTTTGAATAGAAATTACCAAATGAGCAGTGTAATTGATATTATAAGCTATAGTTGGGGGGCTTTGAAGTGGATTTCATTGTCTGCGCTTGAGGGGGTGGGTGTTTACATTTCATGGTGTAATGTGGAACTTTCTGCTTATGACAGACAGGAGCGAAAAGTATTCGGCTTGGCGATTTGGCGAACGTGATATTGGCACATTTTCGATTGAAAGCTATTCATGGTGGGTGATCAATTGTTTAATGAGGAATTGTGTGCTTTATGAAGGCAAAACGCTGCAGTTACTTTAAGCGCTAATAAATTGTATTTTTACAGTACATATTGGAAATCATTTCATTGCAGAGCATGTAAAAGCAATTAGGTTAAGTGCGTGTTGGTGGGAAAAGAGCAACACAGGAAGCATAAATTGTATACTGAACTGTGGGTGAGTGTACAGGATGAAGACTTCAACAAGATAAGCGAAATCGAAACTACTTTATAACTTCAGGCTTTCGTATTTAACCAGTCACGACCCATAACTGGACAGTTTGGAGCAGGGACATAAATCCCCGAGAAATAAGTCACGAATTGATTTTTCAGGGCTAATGTCCATTTTAGTGAGACATAAGTCCTGAAAAATCAATTCAGGACTGCTGTCCCACATAAATATTTAAAGAAAAAAAATGTTGACTAAGGCGCCTGCCTGACGATTTTACATATCCTGAGCGTGGACTGTCTCCGGAAAGGTATTTAAAGTGCTTTGTTCCCGCGAGGAGCACCCAGAGTACCGAAAACAAACAAGCTTAAGCGCTTGCCTGACGACTTTACATAAAGACTCGAAACATACTTTTACAGCCTTGTAACACCTTTAGTGAGAAATCAATCCTGAGCGCAGTTCCACATACAAGTGGCTTTGTTAAGGCGTACGCATGGTCTAATGGCATATAAATCAGGACCGAGGGTTGAAGTCATCAACATACTTTAACAGCGTGGCTATTTGAATAAATTTTTCCCAAGGGGACTAACGCTCTTAGAAGGACACTATCTCAAGGCTCTCAACTTCAATCAAGGGTCAAAGTCAGATGTTACATGGAAAGGGAAATCATTACTTATAAGTGCCCCGTTTGGTTCAATGAAGTCTCATCCTACATGAAAAAGACACTAGTGTTTGAGAGACGGTGTAGCAATCATGTCTAGGGTTGTACCGAATAACAGAATCCGAGTACATAAAATATCAGTGCAACAACTGGATATGATATGGATGGAATTGATAATCTGCTTATTAAGGTGATTCGAAGGCTTGTTGAAAGACCATTGGCTAGCGACAACACACTGATCTAAGGAGCTTACTACCGGAATGATAAATACATGCACACGTATACCAGGCTTTATTTCTACTCAAAGCATTGGTTTATATCGACCCGAATGGGTTTAACAAAGGAACGATATCACGGTATTGTACTTCGTTGAACTCTTTTCAGAAGTTTTTACATTGAACTTGGAACAAGCATGCAGGGCGTACTTCCACAAATGGCTGAAGTAAAATTTTGATATCGAGTTACACTGGGCACCAATGAAAAATTACTCGGACAGACTGAATACTTTTTCTTATAGCACTCGACCTGTAGATAACAGAAAAAAAATAATCTTTTGCTCAAATCACGTACAACTACACAATGACACGCACACACACACTGTTAGCTCTTTATGGAACGAAGTCACATTGTGAAAATAAATTTGCTTAGAAGAACAAACTTTTAAAAAAATTGTAAGGAATCCTTCATTGATCGAACCACAGCGTGTTATTCTACCATCATTCAATATCAAATTGGGGCTTATTGAAAACTTTGTAAGGGCCGTGAAGAAAAGCCAAACGGATCTCAATTTTTTGAAACAAAAGCTACCATCACAAACTAAAGACTGTATTTTTGTGGGTCCAGACATTACTAAGCGTATAAAAGGTCTAACTTTCATAACTATTCTAGATTCAAAAACAATGCCTGGTGTTTTTTTTGTGAAAGTAACAGAAAACTTCCTTTTTTATGCTGATGATATGAAGCAAATGTTGGGTGCTTATCACAAAATGGGATGCAACATTGTGCTAAAAATTTTCGCATTCTCATCTCAATTTTTTTATAGAAAATATGAGTAATGAAAGCGATGGAAACAGCGAGAGGTTCCACCAAGATATTGCTGCGGTAGGTACCAAGAAAAATGGGAACCATCAATGTTGGCAGATTACTGCTGGTCGCTTATAAGAGAGACTCCAAGGTCATCCTATAAACTTAATACAGATGCTTCCAAAAATAAAAAAATAATATAATCAAACGATTATGAATCACAGAATTGTATCTCCAAGGAAAAAAATAAGTTTTTTTGTTGACCAGTGTTATAAGCGCATACTGAACTATGCTGTATATAGGAAGGCCACTGAAACCGGATTCTAATATTGTTTTCAATTTTGTTTCTTATGGTTAACAAGTTTTTTCCAGTTGCTTGAATCCTATAAAAAATGCATGCCTTATAACTGCAGACCCATTGATTTCCATACTTTCAAAGGTAGTGGAAAAAATATTGAAAAGAACCGAGATGTATTTTCAAATTTAATCACAAGGCTTTTAAAAGAGAATACTCTCTCTCTCTGCTACTCTCTGCTACTTGTGAAATATAATTATACAAGAGAAACTTAAGGCAGTTCTCCCGCTGAGGCAACAAGCAATACGCACATTTTATTTAAACCTGTTCTCACAATGAAATAATAGTGTTGCCAGAAATTTCGACCCTTCTGCTTTGGTCTTTTCGAGTGAGATAGTAAATGCAGCGACATGTTCCAATATTTCTAAAAAAATTGTATTGTAAACTGTATCGCCCGACATATTTCCCAAATTCAATTAAACGTCGTCAGCGCAGATACCTCTAGCGACCTGTCACTACTCGCCAATAATGATACAACGACGCGATATATATTGCTTTTCAATATGAGCTGTGTATCGCCAGAATTAATGTTGCCGCAAACAGCAACATTTTTGGTTCAACCGATATTGAGTTGCTTTAATGTGAGACATTTTATTTGATTCAATGTAAAATAATTCTTAGCGATAATATCGCATGTTCCCTACTGCCAGTTGATTGTTGCCTTAGTGCAAGAGCCGCCTAAGAGTTTGATTTGGGTTAATTTTTTTCGCACGCGTATAATTCTTTGTGTAATGAAGTTCATTCTGCACCTGACCAGATAATGAGCAGTAAGCTCGAGTGAAACCAGATTATGAGCATTTGTAATTAAGTAACTTTTTCAAGAGATACCTCCACTCCATCTATCTTACTTTCCTATCCTGTTTGTCCGTCCGAAGTTTAAATAGATTAGCTCTCGTCTTCTCTTCTTTGTTAAACAAAAATACCAAGGCAAGAACCACAGATGAGCTGAGACGAGCATTCACAATCGTGTAAAAGCCCTCTTCCTCTTCATCAAAGATACCTCAGTTGCTTATCTTGACTGACAAAACTGCCTTAAAAAATCAAAATTGATTCGTTGTTTTAGCGAGATTAAGGAGTTCGGTGCGGATATGTGTTCCATTAGTCTTTATGGTCTTCATCCTTTCTGTTGGTGCAATAGATTTTTTCATTCATCCAATTAGGGGGTTGATTATCTAGATAGGAGGCTAGATTAATATTTCTGAAGGACCAGCAGCGATGCAGTTTAGTAAAAGGAATAATATCCAACCAACCTGAAACGATAATAATTATCTTAATGTAAATCTAACCCCATATAAAAACGTCTTCTAATGAAAATAATATCTAGGTCTGTTACGTTTTAAATTTGGGCCTGCGAGACATAGACATGTTATCGAATATAACGAACGTTGCCACATTCATACGATCTCTTCCGCAATAAGATGATTAGAGTTGCAATTGAAAACTTGCATTCATGTGTTGCTTCGACACTTAGCCTCTTTTCAGTTAGGTGGTTTTGCAAGTCACATTATCAAAACCACACCATCATCGCAGACTTTTGTTAAAGGGAAAACCATGTTACTTTGTTAAAACCACAATACCCATTATCATCATCATGAACAGCATCATCACCACCAGTAGCAACAGCTAAACCCTCCTTATGCTCTTATATGCCACAATAGACGTACATATGATGAAAACCTATTATTGCCATGATTAAACTGCAGTTAACCTCCGGTAGCTAAAGCATGCATTTGAGTATAAAATTAAATGGATTACCAAGTTGACGAGATGGTGGAAAATTCGAACAAAAAAAATCTCAATCTCTACAATAGTTCCCTGCTTTATAGGTGAGGCATTATGAGCGCTCCCAATGTGCCAACATCGGTGTGCATCTTGTTCGAGCACACGAAACCGCACAATTTCCACTCTTTTAATACCTACTACAACGCCATGAGGGCGATGCAGAAAGGAAGTTATCAGGAAGTTAATTGTTTCGTTGAGGCTATTCAAATTGAGATCTTCAAAGTTATTACTGCGATAATGGTCGACAGAGGAGTGAAGTGAACGTAGCTCAACACAAGTTATCGAACAGAGATTGTTAAAACGGAATTGATTTTGAAAGGTAAAGTAGATATATATTTCTGACATTTGGCATTTATCTACAACCTTTATAATCAGATAGAGAGTGGCAAAATGTTATCCTTAGAATACTGTTATTTTAGTGAGACCGCTAGCTGAAGAGGCTCATGGTGTTTACGTTAGGCTTATACTAGATAATCACCCCTATCGAGGTATCCGTTTGGAACAATTTCCGAAACGAAAGTCAATTCCAATCGAAACTCAATTTGCTTTCGAGTTATCCGTTGCAGAAGAAAATAAAAACCATACAATCGCGTTCGATTAATTCCGCAGCAATTCTTTGTCGGACAACTTCAGAGGAAATTTAACGCATAGCTGTCAAAATTTGTTGACTGAAAACATATTGCCGATGCGCGATCATGTGCGTTACATTTCGACGGCAGAATATGAATATCTCGGTAGATATTTTTCTTCCGAAGGTATACCTCGATAGGGGTGAATATCTTCTACTATAACTATATGCCGAACATGTTTGATCATAGAACAACGGAGCAACTCCTTATTGGCTGAAGTTCAAAATTAAGAATTGATTTTACAAAATTCAGAGTTTTAATGGGACAAAAGGCTATTTTCCGTCATTTAAAAATAGAAACACAGTCCAAACTCAAAAAAAATGAACTGGAGACTCTGTTTATGCTTGGTTACGTAACCCATCTATGGCCGATCAAGTTTGGCACAGGGCTTTGCTAATTGCAAATTGACAGCATACGAACTTCCGCAAATGCACAATAAGGTTGGAAAACATTCTTAAAGACAGATCTTTGTCAGTAGTTGCGGATGGCGTTTTTTCAGACAGATTCTCTGTTAAGGCTGGGGTACTTCAAGGACGAATTCTCTCACCCACATTATTTCTTCTGTACATTAATAATCTTTTGATTTGTAGATTTTTTTTGCAGATGATAGTACTTGAATAGAATCTTCATGCACTTGCAGCCTACTGGATAAATAGCGTTTTCCAAATAAATTAAAAGAGTATTTCAGCTTTCTAGAAGACTAGTAGAGTATTTCAGCTTTCAGGTTTTGCCAGTACAGAATATGTAACTGGGGCTTTTTGTATGTCAGAATGTACTAAACTCTCGATTACAAGAAAAAGCTGAGCCTATGATGGCATTATAATGGGTGGTTAAATTTTAAGGGCCGATGTTGAATGTGAACCACACCCTAACGTCAAGTTTTTTTTTTTGCATTTCATTTGACATTTCTCAATTTCAGACGAATTCAATTTGAACCATGAAAAGTTACACAATCGAGCAACGCGTTAAAGTTATTCAGGCTTATTATGAAAATGGGCGTTCAAATCAAAATGCATATCGCGCACTTCATGATTTTTTCGGTCAATTTAATCGTCCAAATGTGCGTACAATCGGAAAAATCGTGCATTCTCGTACAGCTCGTACTGCAGAAAATATTGCTGCTGTTCGCCGTTATTGTGGCTGAAGAGCCATCCACAGCAATTGTAAGTCTCACGCTAGTCGTTGATGAACATTATACAACAACAAGGTGTAATTGACCCAAGAACTAAAGCCTCTAGACCGTTTCAAACGTCGTCAATGGTCAGAATGATGGCAAGAAATGAAATATCTCACGTGGTGGCGATGTCAATTGGCCACCAAGATCATGATTTGACATCGTTTGAATTCTTTCTTTGAGGTTATTTGAAAGAAAAAGTGTACTTCGATAAGCCAGCAACAATTCAAGAGCTAAAGGATGAGATAATTCGGCACATTAACGGCATAGAACCTCAATTATGCTTCAGCGTCATCGAAAATTTGGACCATCGGATGGAGGTGTGCCGCCGAGGTCGCGGCGGCCATTTGGCCGATATTTTCTTTCATACATAATAAAACCATACAAATATTATCATAATAAATATAAATGACAAGCAATTATAAATGACATTATAAATGAGCATTTAGGCCGTGTGTCAATTGCGTTAAAATGGGGGTTAAACTTTCTTCACTGGCTATTTTTTGACATATCTGCAGGTGCTTTCCATCTTTGTCACCCCTCAGTAGGTATATCAAATGTCAAAAATTAGCCACTGGATACATTTTAGCGAGCTGTTGAGCAGGTTAAAATTTTGAAGTCTCTAGTCAACATTCTATTGTCAAAATTTATCCACTGGCTAAAATTTTAGCGCAATTGACACACGGTCTAAGATAGATTGGTTTTTGATTTTAGAAGCGACCAGACGTTTTTGTTACCTGTGGGACAGGTGTAGAGTTTTTTGGTCGCAGGAGAATTTGATACATTGTACTAATTACTAACTCTTTTAATCTTAGACTAGATTTCTTTATATGAATTGCACAAACATTTTTGTGACTGGATGGATCAAAACTTGGCAATAAATTTTACATGCTCTTGTAAACACAGTCCAATTCAAAATGTATTATCAAGAGGGTAACACTCATGTGACATGTTTACATGATACAGTCGTACAGACACTACACGCCCCGTCCGATTACCATAATCCTGAGTAATCATGGTAAATATTTAAATGGTTCAACATTCACAAAAAAAATAATAAAAAAACAAACTACACTTCACGAGCAAATGAAAAAATCAAATATGTGTCGCCCCAGCTTTTACGTAAATGAAATCTCATTGTTTGCCTCTTGTTCCAAGCGCACACTTGATGTTCGCATCCCTCAACCTACTTGATGTTCATATTGACATCTGCATTTGCTGCCAAGAAATTTATACAAAAATTTAATTACTTTACCAAGTCTCCGCAGAGATGTGCAAAAGTTAACGACCCGTGTAAAATTCAAATTTTAAGCACTCCAACACAACTTGGCAAGCGATAAAAAAAAGCAGCATTCAAGTGAAAGAATAGATACGAGATGTTGAGTAACTGCAGCATGGCAGAGGCATGGGTGTTCCTATGAAAGTGTATTTCCTCGTTTATGTAATCGGTATGCAATTTGTTTTGGAAAGAGATCGTACAAACATGGACCTTTGACATGGTGCTTACATACGACTATGTCACGGAATAACACAATTTTGCAATTTTATGTATGCGGAAAATGTGTATCTTTTATGTGCGAAACGGACGTTGATTGAATAATAACCGAGTAAGTATCATTTCCAAAACATGTTCAATGTACAAGTTTCCAAAACACGCAGAATGTCATGTACGTGTGTATATAAGCACATCAAGGGTTTAAACATTTTTGTTGGTATATAAATATTTTTTTAGGATGGAATGCAAGGTCAAGGCTCTTTAGGAAAGAAACGAAGACCAAGACCATAGCGCACCTATAAAGTACAGGAAATTTAAAAAAGGATTGGAAACATATTTGGTTCCCTTTGTTTTGACGGCCTTTGGAGACGATGATTCAACCAAGAATTATACGAGCTGTAGAGCGACATACCCCTAGACAAAAAAAAACTCTGTATTGGACGTTAAAGATAGCTAGGACACGTAAAGCGAATGGATACCAACACTCCGGCTAGTAGAGTCTTTGATTCCCAGCCAGACGTCGGACACAGTAGAGGAAGACCTTCCCTTAACTGGCGAGCACAAGCAAGTAGAAACCGTCCTCAACCAGCATAAGGTGTGCCACTGGAGGAAGTTAGCTAAGGAATGGGCATGTTAGTTGAGGCTAAGGTTCATTCAGGACTGTAGCGCCACTTAAGTAAGTAAAGCAAGTAATCGGTACTCATCCACATCAAGACCAAATTCTTGAACATGCATTTTATACACGATCATGCTTTGACGGAGACGACATTGTTTCAGGATTGTTTTAACGAACTCCTGGACAAAACTTATGAGCAACTACCAATGTACGATGTCATATAAGTGCTGACAGATTTGAAAGCAAAGTAAGAGAGAACACCTTTATCAGTATTGTCGTAAAACACAACCTACATGTAGCCGTCTGACACCTACTTAGGCAAATTGACTTTGCTTAACAATCTCCCGCTGTCAGGCGGAACGAATGATGTAAGGATAGTATATCTAAATTTAAGTTCAACAAGGCTACTGAAAATGTCAGCTTTCCTGCCGAGCTATATAAACCCTATGGAGATGATTTGGTACTATTAGCAATGTTTGTTCGGATGATATTATGGCTGTAGAATGGAAGCTCAGAATCGTTAGCTGATCCGCAACAAAGAATTATGCCCACAGAGGCATAAGTCTCCTCAACATACCTAACAAAATCATATCTACCTTAATATTCAAATGCCTAAAACTGTTATTTAAGACCAGGAAAGTCCATATCGATTCAATGCCGCATAGCCGCACTGCATTCGTAGAGACGACATAAACAGAGTCACGACTATTTTTGGTACACCGCCTAAACTCGTCGGTCTTACAGGACCCTGCTACATTCTTGAGAGGATTGTTGAAAACTATCCGTATCCGATACATTAGTATCCGAGGTATCTGTGGGATACCTCGCTAAGGCCGATTAAGTGACTTTTTTTTAACACGGCGCAGCAATTAGTTCTGATAACGACATCTCGCCAGAAACAAAACGAAGAATTACTCTCGCAAGCTGTTGTTTCATCGGAACAGCAATTGGAAATAGCTTGCCGCTTTTTGCTCAAGATTTTTACGAATCTTTTTACGCTTATACGATGCTAATAGTACAATTTTGTCAGCCAAAGGATGATTCCACCGTTTACCATTTGCAAAAACTACAAAAATAAAATATTTCCGCAACTTTAGATTTATTCTAGACAGGCAAGATTTATAAAATAAATCTATAGATACCATTCTCAGTATTCTTCTATCCCTGCCGATTGTGTTGTTATTTCCATTTGACTGCGTCGCTACTTATCCGTTGTGGACTTTCCAAAATTACAGAACAAACAATTTTGTGGTCTGCCACAGATAAGCCAGAAACACATTAGCCGTGTAAAATTAAGAATCCCCAAGAGGTTTTCCCGTGATGCTAGATTTATTTATTTTATTTTATTTTTCATTATTTTTGATTATATAGAACAATATTCTCAGCAAAGCGAATTTTTAATTTTTCTGTGAAATAAGAATTTCCTTGCTTCGCAGCTCATAATAGTTTTGAATTCCCTTCATGATACAATCAATGAGATGACAGAAAAATGGTCTTAGTTGATTTCGAAACTCTCAATTCTCAAATGAAGAATTGTTTTTCCATTACCTATTGATTTTTTGATATCTCGGAGGTATATCCGTAATAAGAATTTGCCTATGAACACAGCAACATCTAAATGTAAATCCACAACGACATTACAAGCACAGTTTCTGTGGGTAGTGTTTTTTATGGTTGACAAGATAACAACAATAAATTGAAAGTAATAATCTTCGAAAAACAAACTCAGTGATGCTCTTACCGACTCATCAATGTCCACCAATAAAGCGGTCTACGAGATCCCCACAATTGTCCAATAAATATGCATAATACTTGACGTAACAGAAATGTCAAAACAATTCAAGACGAAAACACACCAATGCATGGAAACCTAAACGCAAAAGCAAAATGGAATTTCATAAACAATTATTACCAGCCATATCGCCGTTGGATGGTTTTCCAACATTTAATGCATCTACGTGAAATATCGCACGAATTCTTCTCTTAAATGAAGAATACGTAACGAGGCAAGTTTAATTACCCACTAAAACCTAACGACAACATCAACAAACCAGCCCACGAGCCACATTCACTGAACCCAATTCAAGTCCCAAACCACCCATATATCTCAAGTCTGAGGAGTATGCGAAAAATCGCACGAATCAGTGACGACATAGAAGAAGTAACACTCTGCTTCGGCATGTGGATTTGCGCAAAGCACTTTACTGTGCGCGTTGTCTACCCCACACCTGGTCTGGGTGTATGTTGTCCAAAGGCACCTCTCTCTCTCTCTCTATGACAGAAATGTATCCCCAACGCACACCAAACGCGAATGTTTACATTCCGATTCCAAACACCTTGTATCTATGACGACACAATATTTCGCATAGCTTGCCTACACTAATCGGCTAGATAGTAGATACCCATACTCGATGTCGTCTTGCAAGACGCGATGCCAGTCCGAATGTGAGTGTATGCGTGGTAAGTGGTAAAGTTTTACAATTGCTGCTGCATGCAACCTCAACATCTCAAGCTATCGAATTCAGTTTGATTCGAACCCGTCGCGGCGGAAGACTGAATTCGTTAAGAGATCTGAAAAAGGTCCGAAACCCTGTGGATGTGATTTTTTTAAAAAGATTTTTTGTTTTTCCGATGAAAATTTGCATTTTAGAAAATTTTACAGAAAGGTAATAAAACAAAAGTTGATTGTTGCGACAAAATAAATAAAGAAGAAGAAAAGGTGTGGTTATGTGAATGCAAGAAAAGTGAAAATATTTTGAATTTTCTTTGTAGTTCTGTGGTACATACAAAATATCTGTGAAAGGAACCAGCACAAGGAGCTGCATCTAGGATTAATTGATGTTTACTTGTTAAATGTAAGTTGTATATCTTATAAGGTGTGAGTGTATTCATTTAACCTAGATACTCTGTGGGGAAATAAAAATTTTCTTTGCGATACTATGTGGAAAAACTTGTCAGTTTGTGGGTCAGAGGAAGGTGTATACAGTGGGGAAAATGCGTTTCATTTGTGGACAGTACCACACCGAGCACATGGTAGTTTCTTGGCAATATGCGAAATTACCCAATTAGGGATGGTTGGTGGACAAACAAACCACAAAAAGGCGCAAAAAGCAAACGTGGTTTATGGTCATATCTGCGCGGCTAATTATTGATGCAATATGGCCTTTGGCAAGGAGGAGTGGATTTCGTGATTTGAAATCCAGTTCAATCGGATTTGTTTAAAATAGATTTCGAAATTTGAGTTTGTTTCTTGCACCCTCTTTTCGTTGATTGTGATTGCAAAGTTGATTTGCGCAAGACAAATACGATTTTCAACAAGGCCCTTTATTATGTTTGTAACCGATAAACTCGCAATATTCGAACAAGAGTACAAAGTCAATCAAACCCTAAAGTTATTATTGTTTGGTTTTGACCTGGTATGATATTGTCTTAACAAAAACAAATATTACTGGACTACTGGAGTCTTTCATGACGCCTACACGGCTTAGAGCGCACGAAAGTCTATCCAATCGATGTCATTTACATGAACAGCAAACTGCACTTAAAAGTGATCAACTCAAACCTATTAAATGCCGCTGAAATCACGGACACGTCGGATTGGAAAGGAACCAATAAAACTGATGTACTGACCAGATGGGGCCCCGATCTTCACTCACTACTACAGGACGGACAAGTGTTACCGACCTTCAACATCACGTAGACATTTCAGAATAAGATTGGGTTACAATGGATACAATGGTACAGCACTAGTCTGCATCCCGATATTGACAGCAATAGATCAAAGTCTGTAGTATCGTCTGATAGAAGACAAATCCAGGTCCTTGTTAGGTCAACATCATACAGGCGCTCATGCCTAAAAGAATATAAGTTCTCACAAATGCCTTTATAAAAGTCATAGAGCCTAAGAAGAAATTATATTTGAAAAATATATCCTATGCCACCATCCAGCTCCATAATAACGCAGCTTTTCCTGCATAGGAGCACGTTTTGTCAACAATTTTGGCGACTTGGTAAATATACCGCTATAAGACCATAAAAGATCCATCAAAAGATTCATTTTTGTCCCTTAAAGATCATAAACGTGTAGCATAAATAGAGTAGGTGAAATAGTTTACTCTTGAGGCACTTCACCTATTATCGTAAATCTTCCCGAAGATACGAAATCCACCACTAATTTCAGAAATCCTCATGAACGTTTTTCAATCCAGCTACGGAGAATCAGGACCAGTCTGTTGACTGATGGTCTAATAATACTTTCTGCTAAATATGTCTGAAAACCTTGCAATGCAACTGATGTCCAACATACATTGCTGATCTACATTAATAGGTTACATAGAATAGAAAGTCCTCAGCTGAACGTTTCTTTCGACCGCTCAGTAATCTAGTCCTCGAACGATGATGGTTAAGCAGACTCATATTCTACATCCCACATTACCATCAAGGTATTTTCTTCTATTTTCGAAGGGAAAATCTGCTCTATTTGTAATAAAATCGAGAATATGTGCGATTAACTCAATCATATTTATCAAAATAATACGCGGAATCCTATCAGGTCCAGCAACTTTTCTACGGTCAAAATTGGATAGCATGTTTCTTATTGCCAGAGGTCATCCGTGAGTGAAGGTGTTCATGGTCAGTATTCCTTTAGTAGGAGCACTGTAGAATTTGACTTTCGGTTGCTCCTATTGTTTCGTTTGATCATTCTTTTACTACACTGGTGATTTTTGGTCCTGTCAACCTACGAGTTTTCATGCATATTTACTGCCCAATAGGTGGCCGCGTTTAATCCCAGCCAAAAATTCATGAAATCTTTATTCAAAGGAGTAAAAATAAAATTCGGTTGATATTGCCTAGAAGTCAAAAAAGATTCCGAGACTTTAACTATATCATGAAAAACAGCGACTTCCCGAAAAATTAGTTTGATCACCATCCATGGAGGTGATGCAGACTTACGCCAGGGTCTTTTTAATAACTCTAGTTAGAATGTTTCTTATTGGCCGACGTAATTATGATCTAGATTAAGGAATAATTACCCTCCCACTTAACCAGATCCCTGCAGTAGGATCATTGGTTCATCTTTGAGACATTTATGTTCCTTTTATTGTTGTGTTTGATAATTTATTTACGCAACCCGAAATCTCCGGTCATGTTAACCTACCAATCTAAATTTAAATATATACTTACGCGGATCTTCCATGTCTCTTTTAAGATCTTCAATGGCTCTTTTAAGATACTGAACGTGTCCCTGAACTAACCAATCTATCCGAAGACTTCCTTTTATTTCTTCTCTTACTCTCGCCTTATAAAAGCTCTAATGTATCAAGGTTATAATAGCCCGTATATACTGTGGCATAGTATACAAAACTCTAACGAGAAGCTTCATTAATTTTTCATTTGAAATCGGAGTTAGACTGGAGGTCCAATTATATAATTTCGAAATCGAAACACAAATCAAAGAAAAATCTAGGTTTGAGGTCTTGCAATAAATTATTAATGACAAATATTTCATTGCATGCTTAGAAAAAAATAATACAGAGCCTCCTCTTATAACCAACATTTAATCTTCTCTCTCATTTTTCCACACAAAAGTCGAAGTCTTTTCTGTCAGGCTTTATATTTAAGCATAAAATGATCAAGTAAGAAAATAAGAAAAATAAGCTCATGCATCACTAATGCATCCCTTTCAGTCTTTAGAATCACAACCATGCATTATTAAAGGCCTTGGCAAATTAGGTTTCCCGTTAATCCGTAAATAATCTTGGCATACAAGTAGGCCAAGCAAAGCACCATAGATATTTTAGATACCACTATTTACTATATTGCCAAAGTTTTTATATGCCACTCAAAACAGGTTCAAGATTCCGCAAATTTAACGAACACTTAAAAAAACAGCGACTCCTCGAAGTTAGTTCGTACACCACCCATGGAGTAAGTCTCCACTACATCCAATAGCTCTAACTCTCACTTGCTTCCTCTACTCTAAACCCCGCACGGTGCTAAAATATTTAAAGAATATTTGTAACGCAAATTTAAAAATAGAAATCGAAGACATCAACAAGTGTATATTATTGGATGATGTTTGAAGGTTTCAGTGGAAGTCGATTATCGGCTTGTCTCTTGGTCAATGATTTAGGGTCCTCATGCATTCTTTCGACTGCATCCTCCATCAGACTAATATGGAAAATGCAGATTTGCATATAGTCATCACATCATATATTCCGTCTTACAAGTCACAGGTGGTTAATTAACATAAAAAATAACAAAGGACCAATAATTGACCCTTAATGTACACCACAATGAACGGTAACAGGTAACGCAGACGATGTGGACTCATTGTGAAAGACAGGTTCAGGTTGTACTCTTTTCGTTCAGTATAACATTTTTCACGTTGCGAAGATACATGCTATACCAAATCGAAAGCCAACTGAAGTTACTAGTGTGACTTCATCGATGACCTGTCGTATATCATCGGCCACTTTTATCAAGGTTGTAACACAAGTGTGTCTAAAAATGAAAGTCTGACTGCATTGGTGTTAACAAATTTTTGGACTCAATCAGGTCCATCGCAAATAACTGTTCCCATTCAGCAATCTGATTTCAATTGCTGACTAAAAAAAAATTCCCATGAAAATTATTTCTCGATAGGAATGTATGTATACTTTGGTTCGAGCACAAAGAACTGATTCGAACGGTTTAGACAGGATCTGGGTCAGTTTATTAAAAACCTCCACATTAAGTTCAAATATAATAAGGTTTGTGGAGTACCAATTAAAAAATAGTGTTAGAACACTCGATTATTTTGGGGGAAAAAAACCGAAAAGACAGTTGAGAAAAACGCTTGAGTATACTAGTATCACTAAGTAATATGACATCTATCACCAGAGAATACGACATCTACTCGCTGATCATTTACAGCAACTCACATATATCGCTTTAAAAGTAATTTACAAACACTGAGTTTTAAAATATAAAATTGATGAGGTGTTGATATGATCGTGGGTCAACGTTATTAATATAAACATACTCGATTTTCTAAAAATCCATCATTATACATAATATCCATATATTCATTTCAAATTAAAATATATAAATTGCCCACAACAAAATATAACCTCATTTCAAAAAAAAATCTACATAGCTCCCAAAGATGTCTGTGAAAATTACCATCACAATATACGTTAAATAATCAGAAATAACAAATTGTGTAAAAATAAAACAAATACAAAATTTTGCAACAAATATTCGGTAACAAAATACCAAACGGAAAGAGAAGTAGGCCATCTTATGCATACAGACCAACGAAAATGAACAACACAAGAAAATTGTCACAGCAATTGGGAGTCATCCATATTCACGTACATACATCCGATTAATGCCAGAGATGCGTATTCGCCAAAGACAATTATATATTGCATTCAATATAAAAGTAAAAGACACTCTGACGCACACAGACAGATACGCGCTTATACAATCCAATCAGCAAGCGAATACGAAATGTAATCCACACATATTTTCGAGATAACTCTACAAGCTTGCGTGCTACCACCGCCAACTCCTGAAACAGTAATTATAACTTCATATTCTTTGGTCTTTTTACTGTTACATAACCATTGGTTACCAGTGTTACGTACCATGTTCAACAAAAAAGAAAAGAAAAAAAATTCCAAACTGCATTATCCCAAGCGCATGTAATTCCATGCAGTGACGATGCACTGATATCGGATCTAGTTCATTGTTTATGATTTACAAGATTGGAGATTAAAAATTCGATTGTTTAAAAGTTCCCTATGGCAGAAGGGCTATAAAACTGGTCCAAACAACCGGCTCGTTGACCTACTTCATTCAACCAACCTGATACTATGTTCACGCATTTCATTGAACTTTAAATGGAATAGTTTAACAACTTTTACTTGTTAATGTGACGATGACTGGCGACCTTTGATGAACGCAAGCACGCACTCACAGTCGACGTCCGGACGTACGAGTAAGTTTGTAGGCCACTCCGATCTTCTGTTACGAAACGCTTGAGTGGTATCTTCATCGTACAAGGTCATGTTTTGTTTGGGTAATTGTGATTGTATGGTAGGAAGTTGGCTTGATGGTTCAAGAGGTATTAAGAGGCTTATGGTGATAAAGCAGTTATTATCCGTGGTTTATTTTGGGTTTCAAATAAGAGGCTTTTTCGAAGAATAGGCGGAAGATCAAAACTACTACAAAGCAGACATTACTGCCATCCAGGAAATACAATGGGATGAGCCGGGCTAATGAGGATGAGCAGAAACAGCGACTTTTCAGATGCTGCGTAAGTACCAGACTTTGGCAAGAAATAATATGCTTTGAAGGTATAAGCAAACGCTTTGTAACGCCAGCGATAGCCCCGTAAGAGACCGCCAAGTCTTTTGCAGAACGAATCGTCCTTAACCTCTCGATTAATACCATACCAGAAACAAGACATTAGATCAGCCGCAAACAGCAATAACCTCTTGGTTTGATAAAGAGTACCGGAGATGCTCTGGGCCAAGAACGAGAAAATGCTACATACATTTATTTTTCTTTTTCAGAAAAGGACCGGAAAAGAGATAGAGAAGTGCCACTCCAAGTTGTTTTGACAAAAACGACAAATATAGGGATAGAAGGCAAGAAAAGAATCCTGTCGAGATGAACAGGGGGAGATCGTAGTTGAGACACTGTCAATGCTGTGTATATGAAAGAACCACTTAAACAGCAAATGACGAAAAATCTTTACCTGTCAGTGAACGCTGAATATTGGCGACGATAGCAAAAATTACCAACGACCTGACTTAAAGTGAGGATAACAATATCTAAACATAACTTCAACAAGGCTGTTGGAAATGAATGCCAAGGCGACACACTTCCATGTGACTTCTTTAACATCATTCTTGAAAGGATTTTGCAAAAACTTCCGTGCTAACACCCGAAGCACAATATTCCATAATCGTTGCAACTACTAGACGAAGATATTGACATCGGATATTGACGATCGGACTCAACGTGATGTCACAGCCACGTTTGCTGTGGCAAAAATGAACGGTAAAACCAACTATTTACAATATCGACGAATTCGAAAGAACCTCACCAATGACTGATACAACTTTGAGGTAGTAGGGGGCTTTTTTCTACCTCGGCTCCACTTTGAACTCTGACAGCAATATCTTATCGGAAATAAAACGAAGAATTACTCTTGCCAACGTTTGTTGTTTCCTGGTTAAGAAGGCAATTTATTAGTAAGGCCATTATTCGATCTACTAATGAGATCCTAAGGAAGAACATGATTATCCCAGTCCTGTTCTAAGCCGCTGAAGCACGGACCGTATCAAGAGCGGATGAAGAATTCCTTGTTCGTTTTGAGTGCGAAATTCTTTGAAAAATATTAGGTCACGTTTACGTCGATGGGCTACAGAGACAAAGATTCAACCACGAACTATACGAGCGACATAGACCTGGTCGAAAAAAAGATCCACATTGGTCGTTTAAGATATCCAGGACATGTACCTAATAGGCACCAATACTACGGCTCGCAGTGCCTCCGATTCCCAGCAGATATCGCAGTAGAGGAAGACTTCGCTTCAAATGGAGCGCAAAAGTAGAATCCGACCTTAACCAACTTAAAATGGATACAGCTAGCTAAAGAACGGGCTAATTGGAGAGGTATCTTGGTTGATGCCCAGTTTTAAACAATTCGTAGGATACAACAA
Source organism: Rhingia rostrata (assembly GCA_949824845.1). NCBI lineage: Eukaryota > Metazoa > Arthropoda > Insecta > Diptera > Syrphidae > Rhingia > Rhingia rostrata. Next base: position 114,084,539 of record OX463755.1, on the reverse strand, counting down.
TGTAAGAGAACAAAAGAGTTTTCCCAAAAATTTAAACTGGTTTTAACATGAAAGCATTCGCGTGGACTAAAATTGTTGGGCAAGGGAATAAGTGGCTTTCGTAAAGCCCTATTTTTGTATTGCAGAGGCACTTAAGTAAATAAGGCTTAAGTAAGAAAGTAAGTAAGTAAGCTCATACGGTCACTTTAGGCGAATGAAGAGGTTTCTGATTCTTTGCACTCCAGTAGTGGCAGTTCAGTTTATTCATGTATCTATTAATATCAAAATGAGCTTCATCCGAATGCAATATGTTAGTAATCAATGAAAAACCTGGTTTACGAAGGTAAATCTGGCAACTTGAGGCTTTAACTCTTGCACGAATTGAATTTTATTATTTAAGGTCTTTGTGCAAAAAACTGTGTATTGAGGATTCGGCATAAAACAGGAGTTCCCGCCATCGTGCAAAGAAGTACACACGCACACATGAATGGTTGTGAGAAAAAAGCTAGGCCCTGGGTACTATCGAGCCTGTTGCGCCATAATTTTTGTTTTTACATAAGACTCTCATCTAGAAGAACGGCTTTAAAATAGACTGTGGGGTCGGTGCAGATTTTTATTCCGACACACTATAACTAATGAACCTGATTCGCTGGACTGCACCCAGCATATTCCAGCGAAATTTCTATACAAATCCCAAATTTGGGTTCACCGCACTCAGGTAAAATCAAGTATCATTCTATAAGCTTCCATAGGTCTGCAGACAACTTGTTCTACACCTGATCACGTTCTGGAACAGGAATTAAATAAGTTAATAATTTGCATACGCTAATGCAGTTAAGTCAATTTAAAACGCTTGCATATATAAGACTCGAAAAATTCTATTTTATCTCCAATAACGAGAAGGATATCAGAAAAAGATCGTGATAAACTTGAAAACCTATGCAAACAGTTTTTCAAATAATTCGACTGCCATCAGCAATATAACCCCTCAAAGCAGATAGCATAACACTTGACCTATACTCGAGATGGAAAAAAAGTGATTGCACCCAACAATCACTTTCCTTCATACATGTACCGTTCATAGACCTTATACCGAGTTTCTATTTATATTTCAGAGCTTAAATAGCTTCAACGATTATCTAACCAGCGCAGATAATTTTTGCGTTTTTGTTTTTGCAAATGTTCGCTTCAACTTCCAAAATGTTATTCAACTAGCAGAAAATTACAATAAAATTGTAGGTTACCTTGTCCAAGAGATTCATCACCTTCAGTTGAAGTGAGTTCAAAATAATTTCGCTGAGACAATCACATCTATTTGCCGGCTTTACTGCAATTGATTCCCTGGTTAGAAATTTGAACAAAATGCTAGAGGAAAAGTGTAATAACTCCGTGATTGGTACGTGCTAAGTGAGGTCATATGAAGTCACCTCTGAAGGCTGGTTATTGACACTTTGGCATAGAAAATAAGATGCTGCCGCTGTTAAGCATTACAAGGTCAAATATTATCTTGATAGGTTTAACATCTTTGTCGCTAGAAAGGGAATATTAAAATGATTAAGGAAGATTATATATTTCAATGGCGATTACAGATTTTAATTAACTTGCTTTTATTCAGGTTTGACATTGTTTTGAATGTGATAATGGTAACGCTTTTATGATTTTGAATTTAATGATTTGCATTTGCAAGAGTGTACTTTTTGTTTATTAATTGGGCTGTGATGCAACTAATTGAATGTGGAAACAGGTTAATGGCAATTATTTTAAATGGATTATCGATGCTAAGGTGGGTCTATAAATACAACAATTTATTTAAATTTATATATATTTTTTGGAATAACGAACTATACGGGAATATGACAAACAAAAACTCTATTTGGGGACTTTCGGTATACCCCCTGGCAATGTTAAGTTGTTCTGCTTCATCATTTACCTGTTATGATCTGTCGAAGCATAAAAAAACCTTTAAACCTTTAACCCTTTATTTGTAAAACTGACAGGCTTCAGACCCATCATCCTTACTTTTTTAATATAATAGTCCCGTGAGCGGATCCTAGACATCCTCTGGCGCAGCATTCACAGCACGCTTAGGTAGATTAGCATAAAGCGAATCGAAAAATAATTTTAGAACAATGGTAACACCATATCCACTTTCCTGTGTGTACTTTAAGCCTAAAATACTTAAAAACCTAACTTAAGGCATTATAGGTAATGGGCTCTTTCCATCCTAATATCTAGAATCATTCAGTCAACTCAAAGCAAAAGCAGCGTCTCCTATGTCAATCCGTCTTTTCATTAATAAACTGCTAGTCGTGATAAGATTAAGGGTGAGGATTTTGCCGGCGACGTTGTGATCTAAGCTTCAGTGAAGATTATTTCCGTGGTCAGTGAAATCATTGACACTGTAAATGCATGGGCTACATGCCTAGGTGGTAATCAGACGAAGACAGAAATAACGATGTTCACCATCAAAGTTCCAGCCTTAGATTCAAGTGTTAGATCAAAACCGATTTTATTTTCAATTGCATTGTGTATTTATACAAAAGTTCTTACTATGGACCTATGAATATTCCCATCATTGAATATATGAATACTCATAGCCCATATCATACATACCATGTAACATAATTATTAAACCTTATCCCATATGTCCTACATAGTGCATAGTGAGAGTAATGGCCAAAGTGTAAACAATAACAAACACCAGAACTCGAATGAACCTTTACGTTGCATGAATCACTATCGATACCGATTGACGCCTTCTGGTATCTGGTGCTTGTATTGCATCACACCACACTTTCACTCTCATAAAATGTCAGATATAAAGGAACTTTCCTGGATACAAAACATAATTAAAAAACAACCACAAACCAAAGAGCCAAAAAACAGCTTTCTATTCCGAAATAAAAAAACCTACAATCTCCAGCGTAGTCAGAATCAAAAACCTTGATACTAGACCACTAGTAAGTATGGACATGCGGACATTCTTGAAGCTATCCTCTTTCACCGAGTATTTAATACTTAAATTGGCTTTCAATAATCGCTTCATCTCTGGTCTTGCAAAAAGAGAAGATTTGAAAAATGCTGCGGCTAAAAAAGATTCTCGACGGGCTCAGTGGCTGGAGCAACACCTCAATGATTTTTCACTGGTCCTCCTCTCGTGATGATCTGACAAATCATCCGAGTAGTACCAATTGTCATGAAAAGCTTATCTCAACTAAGCCGTTAGGATTCGGCATAAAACAGGAGTTCCCGCCATCGTGCAAAGAAGTACACACGCACACATGAATGGTTGTGAGAAAAAAGCTAGGTACTATCGAGCCTGTTGCGCCATAATTTTTGTTTTTACATAAGACTTTCATCTAGAAGAACGGCTTTAAAATAGACTGTGGGGTCGGTGCAGATTTTTTTTCCGACACACTATAACTAATGAACCTGATTCGCTGGACTGCAGCCAGCGTATTCCAGCGAAATTTCTAGCTGTTAAGGATAAATGTATCACTATCAGATACGAGAGCCCTGTTGAGAGCCAATACGCTATTAAAGCCTTCATATCAGAACCAACGTCATATAAACTAATACGTAAATGCTATAAGCATTCCATTGCGTCAATAAGAAATCATTCTTATATAAATTCAAGGTTATAGTTTTAGAGATGTAATGAAGCTCACTGATGCCTTAGCCAGGCTAGGCTTTTCCCTGCCAAATCACGAGTGATCGGCATTTTTATCCCATAATTCAAAATAACGCTGAGACAAACTTTCTTAAAAAAAAGTTGCTACTTATCTAGATAAGAAAGATAAACGCTCTCTTTCACCGACTCCTTAGTGAAACCGAGTGTCTTTTACCACGTTTGTAATGTCATTTCTTGTTCCTCTATGGGCCATTCAAAAATATCTAGAAACCCAGTTACATAAATAATTGATCGATCGAATTATAAAATAATGACACTGCCCTGAGGGGCTTTGCATACATATTATTTCGCACTCATTATAGATTCAACAGTCAGTTCAAGCAGGGGGGGTTCATACTCTACGTACATCCGAGTGATCGTTTTGGCAAATACAATGTTTTGAATATGTGTAGGGGTCATGCTATCCCTCCTGCAACTTTAAGCCCAAAGTTGGGTACTTCTTTCATAGTTCAATTGGGGACCTTTTACATTAATAAGTAACTCCTCAATTTCACGAAGGAATAAGAACCCAAAAACCCAAGAAAAAAATCCATAATGTTGCATACATAATTCCACCATTTTTGTCCGTTCCTAATTTTTGGGGAAGTTTGCCAAAAACAAAAAAAATTAATATTTTCATACCCAATCGGCCTATCTCATAACATATGCCATGGGTAACGCTCGTATAAGCAGTATATTTCACCCAGAAATTAAAAAAAAAACAGTAAATTGAATTGAAAGAAACAATAATTTTCGCAGTATCATTATTATTTAATGAAAACTAAAAAAGAAAGGAAATTATACACCAGGCGATTGATTTCCATCAGAAGCTCTTCGGTTCCCATTTCCCCTTCTGTGGTTGTTGTTTTATATTTTGGTTTGCAGCAATTTGACAAAGCATTTCCGGCTTCGTTTTATATAAACTAAAGCAATGGTTCTTTAAATTACATTTTGATCAGAATCCCCTTCAATGTTTCGACTTCTAACCGCGTGTTGTCTGAAATCCAAGTTTTATTTACTGCGAAAAGGACTTGTTCCACCGATGTTACTGGCAAGCATAAAATATATTCCACGATTGTAGCGATTAATTTGTATGCACAATCGGCGTTAGTCTTCGATTCCCAGCCAGACGTCGGACGCAGTAGAGGAAGACCTCGCCTTCATTCCGGACTGTAGCGCCACTTAAGTAAGTAAGTATTCGGCGTTAGTGAAATAGATAAAAATTTTCACCCAGCGAGTTACAATGACCATCCTTCCATTTTATGATTTTGTCAATTGTACAATAGTTCTTAACATACTTGAATTGATTCACTAAAATGCAGTATTTTGAAAAAAAAAAAACAGTAAGTAGTTTTGGAGTGTAGAAAACAGTATAATTCTGCGAAAAACAGTCCATAGGTCATGAACATTTCGGGGCTAGAATCATGATATTTATAATTTAAAAACTTTGGTTTACGCCTTCAGTTTAAATGTTCTGTCATGAACATTTTGGGGCTAGAATGATAATAATTAAAATTTAGCAACGTTGTTAACGCCTTCAGTATAAATATTAATATTTTTGTAAATCTGCCCACTTCCAAGTCCACTTTTTTCAACCATGATTACTTTTTTATTTAAGCGTATTGCACTTTACCCATATGTTTCAGGATAATTTTGAAAAGCCCTTTAACGCATGACTATTATTTTCTAATTATTTGCAGGTGTATTAATTTAAAGCCTTTAAAAAAAAGGTGGCCTGATAATTTTGTGTAATTACAATGCGTTCTAAATTTCGAAAATATAAATTGTTGAACAAAAATTAAAATTTATCGTTGCCCAGCGATCGTGCTTAACTTCGAAACAAATGCAACTTTTCACCAAAAATTAAAAAAAAAATAATATCAAATTGTTGTACTTCAAAAAACAAAGTCCAAAACAAAATTTTACAAAATTTGTCCACAAATTTTCAAAATTTTAGTAAATCTGTAAAAAAAAATCAGTTTTGGATTTCATTGCACTAAAGATCCGGTAAACTAAAAAATGTTGAACGAACAACAATTTAAATTGATCTTTATGTTCGTTCTTTAAAATGTTAACAACAAAAAAATGAAATTCTTTGTGAAATTTATTCTAAATGTCGAAAAAACTTAAAACGTTGATCGAAAATGAAATTTATCGTGACCTCGCAATTGTCCTAAAGTTTAAAAAGAAATGATGTATCAATATGCTTTCCATAGCCACATTTTGGACTTTATAGCACACATTGCGTCCTAAATCTTGAAAATTTTCAAACTAACTTTTTAGTGGTTCTTAACATAGGAAAGTTTTATAATTTTGACCAACAATTTTAAATTATCTTGATTCAAACCTTATTTTGGACTGAGTTGAACCAGAGCATCGTTAACAAAAATTTAACACAAACAGTTTCAAGTTTATTATAACGCCGGGTCGTCTTAAATTAAAAAAAAAAAATTTGAAAAAATAAAAGATTTTGAAGAAAAAAAGTTTTTGAAAAAAAAATCATTTCATTTTTAAAAATCTTAAAATGTTTATCAAAAAGTTGTCGTTACTTCGTGGTGGTCCTCAAGTTCAAAAAGAATGATGCATCAAATCGTTGTCTTTAGAAAAAAAAGTCCAAAAGACGTTTTGACTAAGATATAAATGTTTATTACCAAAATGAATGATTACCGTGAGTAAGCCTTCCTTTAGTGTACTCAGCTCAGTGATTCAGTGCAAAGTAAACTCTAAGTTCAACCAGACTGAAATTTCCGTTATTTTGTTCTCACTTTTTTCTCTTTAATTTAAAATATTAACCTGATTAACTTAGTAAATTTGTTGTTTTTCGAGTTACGGCCATTAAAATCTGATTATGATTATTTCAAACTAAAAGAAAACTGGCCTTTAGCAATATGATAGATGGACCAAATCTGACAAATTTTGTCCACCAGTTTGTCTTTATAATTTGAAGGAAACAAAATTAAAAAATGATTGAATGGTGATGCATAACAAACAGAGCCCACCGATGGTAAACCTCGTTATTATTGTTAAATTTATTATCATTGAATATTTGAAAAACTCGATAATGTGTACAACTTTTCTTTCTTTTTTTTTGAATTCAATATTCCAAAAATCGTTGGTGGTTTAGTATTTTTCATTGTATTATATCTATTAATTGCGTTGTGAAACAATTCTAATTTAATTATCATCTACTACTCAGATCAATAACTGGTTGATGAAATCGATGTTCAAACTGATTAAAGGCGATTATTATTATTTTTTTCTTTTTTTTACGAAAAATAAACAAATCTTGTTTCTGTTTCTGCAAGGGAAGATACTTTTCAAAATCGTGTATAAATACAAATTTCTAAGTCCGAATGGCATCAGAAGTCTTTTAGAGTTCATCTGTTTACTAACTTACAAATCAAAATGAAGTTCTTCATTGTGTTCACCATGCTGATTGTTGCTATTGCCGCACATCCTGGTGGTTTCAATCGCGGCGGTGGTTCCAGCAATGCCGCAGCACAATCACAAACTTTCAATGAAGCAGGATTTGGCAATTCTGGAGCTGCTAGCAGTGCTTTAGCATCAACCCAATCATTAAACGGTGGTGGTTTCGGGGGTGGAAGTGTTAGTAATGCTAATGCCGCAGCACAAACTTTCAATCAGGGTGGATTCGGTGGCAGTGCAGCAAGTGCTAGTGCCAATGCTCAAACCGAGAACTTTTAAAATGGTTGATCCAGTTGAATAAAGAAAAAGCATTTTGCTTTTAAAGTATACCTTGTCTTTTTTTTTACAGTGCATATTAGGAGTGTTATAATTATTTTTTTCAAATAATAACACAGCCGATGAGAGACGATTAAGTCTTTATCAACTGTTAAAGCTGCAGCAAGGTTGTTTGTTATTCATTTTAACACTACGCATTTCAAGTGACCGGATTATCAGTTCGACGCAGTTTATAAAATTTAAAAATGGTGGAACAAAATTTTTTGTTGTACTTGTCCTTCAATGTCCATGACTAGTAGTAGCGGTCACACCTATATACCATCCTATAATTTTTGTATGGTTAAGTAAGGGTTCAGAAAGTATTGGATCTCAGATGAGGAGTCAAACTCGTATAGGCCTGGTTAATCCCTTTGCGATACCCATTCATGAAAAGTATAAAGTGTGATTAAAGGTATAATCATGCTTAGATGTGGTGCTCCGTGTATCACTCTAGCCCGATCAGTTACAAGATACCGCGAAGTCCTTTGCAGAACGTTTTTCCCATAACTTTTCGATTACCGCAATACCACCGGCATCAAATGTCGAAGAAGAATGTCGAAGATGTCAACAAGCCATTAGATCCACTTATTAACAGAACTTTGCGAACTTTACTAGCTGTACAGCTACATATTTAAAAAAAAAAAAACTCCACATTGGACGTTTAAGAAGGCTAGTACATGTAGGACTACATTGCTACTGTAACGCCATAAGCAAACCTATCGACAAACGGAAAAGGATATTCACTTGAGCTAGAGAATATTTTTTTCCTTCTAGTGCCAAAAGTTTTCTTTAAAAAAAAAACAAAACCCTTCTATTGTTTAGCTTAATGAGATCATATATGGCTTTAAGTCACGCAAGATTTGTGTTGTTGGGCACATGTCTATAGACGTACTCCCATTGTTTGCCGATGTTTATAGCGACTATGAAACTAGTCAACTTGAAATGAAACCACCTGCAGCAGTTGTGAATATAAAATTTACTTTGACGTCGAAGCACTCCAAAGGGACACTTTACCATTCATTGCAAAAAGATTATTGTTGTCAGACGAATATCTTTGATGTTTTATTCAAATCCTAAGCGCTGAAAGATACAAAAGCAAATGGTTCAATGGCTATGCCAAACATAAAGGCTTTCTAACGCAATGGAGATTACTCTTTAAAAGGAAATGAAAAATCATTCCACTTAATTAACAGCAAAGTAGCTCGTATCTATCACCATTTTTATTTGACTCATACGACTCCAACCACAAGCTTATAACTCAATTTCCGTCATAAATTCTACTTCCATTTTCCCTTCGAAAAGGTCAAGAAACTTCACTACCCTACGACACCCACAGTTATCCCTTCTTGTTTCCTTTGCAGTGTTTACCATATGCCTCAAGACAGAACTCCCTTACACGCTATTTAGTCTTTACAGCATTGTTCTGCTATTATCCCATTCTCATGCAGTTGATCGTTCATTGTCGTCCTAAGATATGCAGAAAACTGCCCTCAAGCGCTTTGCATCTTATCCCATGTAAAAAGAGATGAACGCATTCAGCAGAAACAGCATCTCTCACAAGCACAATGTAACAGAAATTAAAACAAAAAGTAGGTTAATTCATGCACTCCATTCGAGGAAAGTAAATTGCATTCCTACCGAGTTGGAGAAACCAGTTAACTAATCCAGAAATAGATGTGTACTTTTGCCGGTAGGTGGATTTGCGTGGATGCAACTGAACTCGTATTTGCTCAGCAGACGCACAAACATCGTCATGGAGGAATGCGCGCATCGAGGGGGAATTCCTTGGAAAATATCAACACTCGTCATCAACCAACGTTTAGTTTCCTACGAATTGGTTTTGCTAGTCAGTTTTCTATGTGAATCTATGTTGTGGCTTCTCCTCTTGGGTCATTAACATGTCCCATGGCATATGTCTCCAATCTCCATGGTTGATTTTTTGTACTACATGTCCATAAATGAAGTTTCACTGAGAAGGAGCAACAATCAAGAGACACAGACGAACGGATAGATTTTTTTTTGCATATTGATTTACAGTTGTTGCGACTAAACTTGGACAGTCGAAATGAGATACAAAAGCTGGGGAAAAGTAATAAATGATGGGCCCTTACAAAGTTGTTGACAGAGAACATATATTAAGAAGGGGAATGTTACGTATACGTCAGAGTGTGTTACTCGTATGCGTCATTCCTTCCAATCGGCATCCAAGTAGGGTTTCCTTTCATTAACTTAAGTGATTTTGTTTGTTCTGAAAGAACATTTTCATTGAAGTGAAATACAAATGGACGACAATTGACTGGGTAATGTTTTGTGATAGGTGGCGGGAGACATTTTTTTTCGGTAGTCGCTGAGTGAGAAGGAAACCACCAGAGTGTGATGGAAATAAATGTTCATGAACTTGTCAGTTGTATCGCAGGTATGTTTGAATATAATTATGTATGTGCTTACAAAACATGTAATCATCTGGCCCATCTATGAGCTATAGTAGATATTAATGCTGTGCAAACTTATTAATATAATTGGATACGACGTTTATTTTTGTGAATCCCTTTTTGCGTGGTCCGGTTTCCATGATAAAACATTTTTTTGCGTTCAGACAATATGGATTCCCAAACAAGTGTTTTACTGGAGACCTGCCAAGTTATGTAACCCATCTATGGAAAAACATGAAGAATCGGGAGCTCTTGCCCTGGATATGCTTTCGATTGAGTTTGGATGAGGTCTTTGCTAGACTAAATGGCAGCATTCCGACTTCCTCAGATATTGTGTAGATGGATGGGGAAAACATTTTCTTAAAGACAGATCTTTACAGTTTACAAGGCATGGTAGATAGCGTTTTATCAGATATGTTCTCTATAAACTATGGGCTGCCACAAGGATCAATTCTTTAACCCACTCTATTTCTGCAGCACATTAATGATATTGATGATCTTAACGAAGTAACCAATGGGGCGAACTTCTATTGAACTAATAATCTACAACAATTCAAGTGCAGAGTCAATAAACATTTGCAAACATCCTCTCAGGGCATGCTTCACCTCATCTAAGAAAAAAAAAAAGGATTGATAAGCAAATACGGAGTGCTAGTAGAACCCGGTTTAAGTTGTATCACGCCAGTCCAAATTCACATTTTTAAAATAGGATTATCGCTTATCTTATTGTTTTTCCTTTTTGAACCGACATACATATCTTTTTGCAAAAATATGTTCCTCTTCACCACAGACACTTTTCCATATCCAACCAATTTTCACATCCAAACTTCGTCTATTGTTTTAAGATGTCTTTCTCTTCATTTCAATACTTTTTTTGTAGAACAACTATTGATATTCAGGTGGGTTTAAAAAAAATGTTATTTATTTTTGATCTTGGTAAAGTTGAAAAAAAGCACACAACACACTCAAATTGTAAATATAATCAGCCCTAGCTAGGTAGCCGTCGGAGCGGTCCGCAACGCATACTTCGTCGGAGGTTCAAATTCCATTCGTGGTATGTTACTTAAGTGGCGCCACAGTCCGGAATGAACCTGAGCCTCAACCAACATGCCTCTCCAATTAGTCCCGTCCTTATATAACTGCCTCCAGTTGCGCACTCCAAGTTGGTTGAGGTCGGTTTCTACTTGTGCGCGCCACTTAAGGCGAGGTCTTCCACTACTGCGTCCGACGTCTGGCTGGGAATCGAAGACTCTGCGAGCCGGAGCATTGGTATCCATTCATTCTACCGTAGCCATCTTAAACGTCCAATGCGGAGTTTTTTGACCAGGGTCATGTCGCTGCACAGCTCGCATAGTTCTTGGTTTAATCTTCGTTTCTATAGCCCGTCAACGCAAACAGGACCGAAGATTTTGCGAAGAATTTTCCTCTCAAATCGACCAAGGTATGTGTCATAGGAAAAAAAAGCTTTACTACAATTCGTAAATAAATAAATGTCACGAAAAATGCACTTCAACGCACTTTAAGGCGATTCCCCGGAATGCGTTACAAAATGTCGGAGAACAGCTTTTCGGAAGAATATTTCGAAGCTAAAATCGTCCGAATCGTACAAAATCGGACAATTTTCCGTTCCGACGGATACCTCGCTAGGACTAAATCTTGTTACTAAACATCAAAATGTTGAGTAAGCTCAATGGAAATCACAATTAAAACAAAATGAATATTTTTGTTTTTCACTTTCCCCCAAGTAGATAGCAAGCTTCAGAAAATCATCTAATAGCATTATTCTATGTCATTAGAAAAACATTAGTATGTATATATGTATTTATATTTAAGCTCAACTTTTTAATTTTGTAAATTGTATATCTTTAAGAAAAATAAATGTTGTCTATCTATCTATCTAAAACTAAAATCCTTAAGCTAAAGCGATTTGGTATGTGCGTTGTCTTTCAGTCATCCACGTAACTCAAGCGTCTTCTTTTTATAACCTTGTATCATAGAGAAATACTTTCGGTAGATATACCTTGAATTACACGGTCTGGCTGTATGTCACCGATTTTAAGGCCTTTAACTTTGAGCTAGAATAATGAAATTCGGTATATAGGATCCTTGTCAATGGCTACAGAACCAGAGGAAAAATGTCACGGCCATTTTTCAGAAAAACTTTGTTTTTGACCAAACTGTAGGAAACTCTGAAAAAGTGTCTGAACAACATATTTAGACAACCCCAATGCCTAAAATTTGCTTATGCAACGTTTTTTTTCTGTCACACCCACTTTTTGGGGGGTAGTTAACTTAAAAAACAATTTTCAGGCATATTTGAAATTTAAAAAACAAAAAAATGTCAATCCAATACTCCTGTAATATCATTTCGTCTGAAGATCATGTCAACCCATGCCCACTTGTTGTTGCCATACCACATAGCATGTGCCACAAAATACGTCGTGGCTCTCTAGGCTCGGGATGAAAAGTTAAATCCCTAACCGGTCCCTAAAAGTTGTTTCAATAATTATACAGAACTGAAGCCGCTTGACCACCAGAAGCGTCAGGCATTTGACAGGGTTAAGAATCACATCGTACTAAACGTTGAATAAAGCGCCTCTATTAGAAGGAATCTGATAAGGAGACTTGGTAATGTCCGAAATAGCTATGATTCTTACCAAATAGTGTTGTTTTACACAAGTTGTTGTTGTAATTTATATTATTCGATTGATAAATGGCAAAAATTACCCAACAGAAATTGTCAGAGGCTGCCCCACTTAAGAGTAAGAATCGTTGTTACTCCTAAATTACCCACTACCATAACATAAAAGATTGAGATACTTTCTGAACTCTGTACAATATATGGTGACAATTATATTGTCTTCTAATTATATTTCACCCTTATTCAATTGTTTGTCACGCCCAATTGTTGGGGATTTTAATTTTAAGGCTGGATGCACAGCAAATTGTAGCCTTCTCATATGTTTTATACGTAGAATTGCTTTCTATAAGAGAAGGTTATTATTCTTGGAATATTTTTTTTCTCAGTTCAAATATATCTTCGACAATGTTAGGTACAACTCCAAAAAATATGCAACGATAGTATGTTTTCGAAATTGAGTTTGATCGCTACGAACATTATCATTGCATACTTTTAGTTGTTATATTGCGTTGCGCATTGGATTTATTTCAATATGCATGCCCGTGCCAAGGGGAAATGACTTTGGCAAATACCTCATACAACGAATATTTTCTATGTGGGGTACTGATATTGATACCCCACCCCAGTGTTCACATTGCTACCACAACATCAAACAACAGCCTTGCCGACGCATACGATCTACGAAATTTCCCCTTCGCACTTATCGCCGCGTCTGAAACGGCTACAAAATATTTAGCTGTGATGCGCACTCTATGTAGTTCTATACTCTTTGCTAATACATTCATACGTAGAAATATAAATTATAGGCCTTGTAAAATTTGCCTTAGTTCTATTTTTTTATTTGTTTTTTTTTTAGTTTTCAGTTTGTTACATCCCTCTAACCTATGGATTTGCATGCAAACGTGTCGAACAGTTTTATGATGTTAAATCTCCCCCTGGAATATTAATATAGCTAACATGTCCTTAGTTACATATTTGTTTGGTTTATGATTATTTTTAAAACACATAACTTATTATTTTCTAAAGATATAGGAGTCAGATAGATATAGGAAGGAAAGAAAGTGTACAGGAATTTGCGTCACACATCATATTGAATAGCAGAAGAATGACTTTGTTTATATCCGTTATGAGAATGCAGTTGTTTGCAGTAAACCTGAAAAGTTCCGATTCCAGTGTCTTCAGCTATTTGAAAAACATATTCAAGGCCTTAATGGGAGCAGAATTGTAGTAAAGAAGTAGCTACCAATATAATTGCAATCTTAATGACATAAAAGGACTTGTATCTCTAGAACAAATAATGTCGGACATAAAATAAAACCATGTGCGGTGCCTAGGCTATGGAAAAAAAATTGAATCTTTTAGATGCTATTGGTTTTAATATCCGTGCAGAATTTTCAATGTGGCGTGAGCTGTGTGGCACGTAGCGCAGTGCGGTCCTATTGAAACCAAAAAAGGGTATGTAATCATCGACCTATAGGGCCCACCGTCGACGGTAATGGCCTGGGCAATGTCGTTCTTAAAGATATATGAACTGATGACATCGCCAGCCTAAAAATCGGAATGCATTCGACAGTCTTAAATCACTTGTGGATTGGTTTCGTCCCAAATTCGATAGTTTTGTTTATTGAAGCACCCATTTATCCAGAAAATAATTGTTCTATAAAATTAAGGATCTTCTTCCAACTGCTCCATAGCTCATTCAGCAAACACACTGTTGTCTATGGTAAGTAATTTTCAGCTCCTGTTACAGTTGAATTTTATGGGTGCATGCTCAAGTCACGCGAATTCGTGTTCTGCAAAAATTATAGTTCTTGTGAGCGAAATCAACTGCGTCGGATTCTCCTGCACACTCTCACGGACAGCGGGAATGTTTTTTTTTGCAAATTTTGCATTTCGTTGTAGTATAGGTTGATGCTGTCGAACTCTATATATATATAAAATATTATTGCATTGTTAATTGCTTTTGTTGAAAAAAAAATCTGGCATTAAGAGCCCATACAGGGCCTCAAACCTAGCTTCTTCCTTCAATTAAGTCGACGTTACTATTTTTGCCACAAAGAAGAGAACCCCCGAATCTGAACGGCAACTTTGAGAAGCTTGTCGTGTAACTCTTGGCTGTTTATCAGACTTTCGCTTTTGTTGGTGATGTCAAACTTAATAACTTCTATGTTCTGTTATATCCAACATGCACATGTAGTATATGATGAGCCGGTGGATACATATGAAATGCTCTCTGCTCATGGATGCCACTTGGATGCCTTAAATGTAGATAGGCTCTCTAAGTATAAGGATCTTTAAAACACATATCTGATAATATTATCTCAATAAGAGCAAACATAGAGCTTCCAATTTCCACCATTCCTAAAGTAGGCTTCTTCCTAAAAGAATTTACATTCCATCAATGCTTCTAATTCTCGATTTCAAATCGTTGAGTTTCTACAGTCTGTTCTTCTTTTCAACACTATAACTGGGCATTTTAGAATATGATTTGAATTCACACTTGACACACCCTCTTTATGAGTTCTTGTAGTCGCTTTTCATCTGCTTTAACACCATATCGACCAATTCGTTCTAGACCACACAAAGCATCTACGCATATCATTTAGAAAAAACCGCAAACTTTCGCATAGTGATTTGAATAATGCAGTCATACTCTTAAAAAAACAAATCGCAGAATGCAAACCATATAAAAAGTAGGATGAGTTCATCTCTTTTTTACTTTTGAATTAGTAAGCATTTGATAGCTCTTGCAGAAATCATTTAGGCCTTAATCAATTTAGCATCGAAATCGAATACAAATAACCTAAGCTAAGCTAAGAGTCAATCAGTTGAAAACCACACTGCGTGGGTCTCTTGGACGTTATCGTAAATTGTGATAGAAATCTGCGCCAAGAAAAAACCTTCTCATACTGTTTGTATACCGAAGAAGATACAAAAGTTTATCCATTATATGAGTGAGTATTTAATAAAAAAAAATTTTACATTTATATTATTTTTGAAACAATCTTTTGATGACCTTTATTTGCCCAATATTTTATAAAATTCGATTTGAAAACAATGCCGTAATCAGTGTGACAAGACGAGTGTATCTAACCTATTAATAAACGATGATGGTGATGATGAGGATACATAAATATTTATAAGATACCCTTTATAATCCAGCGTTGTTGCACCCTCGTAAATATAAATTCTTTCTCGATCTACTTTTGACATTTGCGCGTGTATTTCTTACGAAGGGAAATATTTATTTTAGTCAGCGGATAGCTTCTCATTGTTTATTAATACGGCGTACCATAATAGTGGTTTTAAAAGTCTGGCATTTAAAACAAATTTGCATTTCTACAATGACATATAAAGAGGATCAATCTACATAACGTTTATGTGAGAAATAGTATCTATTCCAAGAGCGAAGTCAGGCATGTCAGCCGGTATAGCAAGAATATAGATTAAAAAACAATCTACTAATGTGTGTCGATAAAACACGTTGAATTCTCAAATATTCATAATCAACTTAAGCCCTCCAAAGAAAACCACGCTTCTATCAAAACAGAGCATTTATAAACATCAAATAAACGTCAAACCCGTTCCATTCTCAACTGTTTGTCCTTGAGTCTTTTTCGATCTAGCCTATCCACACATTCTTGAACTCAATGTGTCGCCTCTCCTACTCATCTTACCTTAACGAATATTCTTTCCGCTTGTGCAAAATTTCCGTCACAAAACCGACCTTAGCAGTAATTGCATTTTATTAAAAAGAATATCCCTCACCCACTTTTAGGCAGAATTCAGCCTTGCAATCCAACAAGATCATTGCCAAAGTTGATCTCACCATTAATTAGTTAAAGAAAGAAAAAAAACAGATACTTCCTCCTTCCGATTCATTATCAGCAAATGGTAGGTCATTCAGAAAATGAATCTAAATTATTTGCAAGAAATATGCCTGCTTCCGGTGCATTGACATTGACAGTATCGGCGTGTTCTATTAATTTAACATCCAATATTATTATGACGTTATTTGTATTTTGATAACGAAAAGTTTCTTTTTGATGAGACGTTTTAAACGTAACAAAGGTAAATAAATCAAAAAATCGTAAGCCAACATGATTGTCTTAGTAATTCATTTTGCCCAAAAAAAAAAACATCCCAATTAAATAAATTGCAAATTTTGTGGCATTTAAAATGTTTAATAATCAATCAATATGTATCTACAATCGGATGTTGAGTCATTGCAATACGGATGTGATCAATTTTTTGACATTGAATGCTTGTTAAGTAGATACACACACAAGCGATACGATTGTTCGTAGGTGTGATAGCAGGCAATCTTACGCAATTTGAATAAAAGGTCAACGCTCGTAAGCAAAAAAAACATGACGTTTCATTTTGCATAATTAACGGGAATTCGTCGCATGGTTTACAAAAAAATGTGTTGAGCGATTGCAATCTATGGGATATTTATGGTTATTTGTCTAGTCAATCGTTACAATTACTTGTTATCTGAAATGCTATTAAGTTACATATGATTTAATGATTTAACTACAACAAATTCATAGCCCAGTTGTAATAAGATTTTCGAGATTGAGCAATTATAAGTTGATTCGCAGGATACATATCGGTTTTCTTTAGTTTAGGATTTGTTTTAATACGAACTCATAAAACAAATTTCGTACGCATGTAAATACAGGGTGGGCCAAAAGAAGTCATCTGATGTTGTTTAGCTCTCATTTTTTCTAAATGAAAAACTTCGATTCTGTTTTTTGATCATGTTTACTTGAACCTTTAGAATTTTACTGGTCAAGTCGAGAAGATGATAGCGACCAATTGCCATACGGGCTCGTTTTATGACATTTTTCATCAGTTCTGCGAGAACTTCGGGGCATCTAGGGTCTCGGGCTTGTTCATATAAACACGGGACTTCAAAAAACCTTACAAAAAAGTCTGGAACGGTTGAATCGGTCGATGTTGCGGGCCAGTGCAAATCGCCAAAACGAGAAATGAGGCGACCCGGGAACGCCGCCTTCAGAATATCGGTTGTGGCTCGCGCAGTGTGTGTCGTTGCTCTGTCCTCCAGTCCTAAATTATCCAATTACGGCAGAAAAAAACCCGGTTAACATGGCCCTATAGTGCGCACCGTCCACTGTTGTCGTTTGACCAGCAGCGTTCTCGAAAAAAAAAAATAGCCCGATGACTCCTCCAGCGCACCATGCAGTGACTTTGAGCGGGTGTAATGGCTCCTCGTGCATTACTCGTGGATTTTCGGTGCCCCAGAAGCGATTGTTTTGCTTGATCACGTACTCACTGAGGTGGACATGAGCCTCATTTCTCATTATGATTTTGGTCGAAAAATCGTCCACTTCGATTATTCCGCGTTCTTAAGGAGTGTATCACCCTATGGCTTGTTCACTTGAATTCTACATCGGTCTAGTACACAAATGTCAAAACAGATTTGATATTGGCGGCTTTTTTCAAAAACAAGAGCATCTTCCAATAGGGTGATCTATTGACCCACCTTTTAGTTTCCATAGAACTTGTATGCTTGTTTTATTCAAGACAAAACGTCGATTGACATTATTACGAAACGTGATGTAACATGCTGAAGAGTTTACAGCGTCTACAGAGTTTATATACAGGCAAAAACCATTAACTTTAAAAACGTTCATTTAATTTGAGAATTCCACCGGCATTTACTATTAGTTTGGGGTTGGCCATATGTAGTATATAGATAAACCGTAACATACAAATTTTACCATCCAATATGTTCCGGAATTAATGTACCATTATTGTGAGCTTAGGAGGGGCAATAAAATAATCTTCGATGCAAATGAGATAGGCTCGGCACGCTCGTGATTGCTCGGCTAAGATTGTCGGACGGGGAAGTTCTTGCCTTCCCCAAATGCAATACCTGGTCAATAAACTTTTTAAATCGTGCAGTAAAAAAAGGAAAGTCATTGGAAGGAAAATTACGTTAACTGCGGACGGACTATGGGAACTAAAGACTAAAGAACTTGGTCTTTTAGAAGGATAAAGCTTGGGCAAACCACGCGAAAACTAAAAGCTTAACTTAACTTAACCAAACTTAAATTCGAAAAATACCTTAATTGGTTTAAAAAAATCTAAAATTTGACTCTTTTCGATAATTATGCAAGGGAATGACCGCGCTTTTCGAACTGCATAAGAGGCTGTGTAATAAAACTAATGGCAGAAATTAATTTAATCTGGTTTCATGACATTTTCTATAAATTTCTTTAAAACTTGTGTCGATAGGTTTTTCACTTTTTGGCAGATCACCTTGAGGGAAAACAGAATTTACTGTTTATTCACCCAAACACCATCTATGTCAACACTACCTTGAGACTCAAAGATTTACAAAGTCCGGTATCATGAGTTAGCTCTAAATGGAGTAAATCACAATACGTCCAACTGTAGCCGTAGTGATGTGGTAACTTGCTTCCAACTCCGTAACCTAATCTTATCTAAGTCTAATCACCCGCTTAATTAAACCCTATAAAAAATAGTAGTCGATTAAATCGAGTAAACCATTGCAAATCGCAGTGATATCTAACAATTGACCGGATATCTCACGCTTCAGGGCCTAACCTCATGCCGTTGTCAACACAAAATAAATGGTGCAATGGCTTCATTGAATGTATGAAGGAACTGCGGTTTCCTCGTGAATTCTCAGTGCCTTAGAGCAGCAAATGTTGATTCTTCATTTTTATGTATTTCCTGTGTTCTGGACAAGTCGTCTTCAGCCGTTTTTTTATTTACCCCATTAACTATATATATATTAAATATATATAGATCAGGGAGTAAACACAAACTACTCCGATCATTTAAAACATTTAAGATCATGATCGTGATTCAGATAATATTCAGGTTAATTTTGCCGTTTTTACAAACTTTAAAGAAAATTTTAAAGATACAAAAATATTAACTTTGAGCGCAACCACCCAGCATTTTCTCACAATCACTTATGTTTGCGTGTGTACCTCTTTGAATGGTGGCGCGACCTCCATTTTTATGCCAAATGCGAACCGCTGATTTGAGATAATTTTTTTTTGACAATTTATAGAACTCGAACTAGGTACGGCAGATATATTTTTTGCCCAAATAAGAGGAGCAGAACATTCTAAACCTTAATGGGTTACGCGTTGTTTCAGTCTCTAAGAGTAGTACGGCTAATAGACGCATTAAACCACCCGTAGGCCCCTGGCACAAAATACACGTCGCGCCAAAAATAAAGGGTGATCCATTTCGAGGTTCCCTACTTTTTTAAAGAAAAAAACACAGAAAATTCAAATTTAATGGAGAATGTTTATTATCATTTGAAAGAACATTCTTTGGCATTTATTTTTTGAAGATTATGTCTATCAAATGTTGGCCGTTGCTACGTCGCAGATGGTCCATCCGTTGAGTCCAATTTTCGATCACTCGTTCGAGCATTTCGACTGGTAACTGGCGAATGACACGCGTGATGTTTTCCTCCAAGGCCTGAATCGAAGCGGGTTTGTCGGCATAAGCTTTTGACTTTACATATCCCCACAGGAAAAAGTCTAAGGGTGTGATATCACACGATCTTGGTGGCCAATCGACCGGCCGGTGATGGTGTTGCGAATAGTACGCTCAGTAGGCCGATTATGTTGACCATAAGTTGAGCGAAGTGCACGAAACACATTCCTCACAGAACGTGAATTTTCATAATAAAGTTGAACGATTTGTAAACGTTGTTCACGCGTAAGTCTTTCCATTATGAAATGCCAAACAATACTAAACAAAAATAACATGACAGCATGACACGACTCAAACGTGATCTGTCAAAAAAGGCTATTGAAAAAAGTATCTCTACTTGGATCACCCTTTGTCTTTGCGCGATCAACCCATATTCTTCAGGGCTAAAGCTTATAAAGCTTATAACTTATTCACATAAATTCTAAACAATGAACGTCCATTATTTGAATTTAGGAATCAGGACTAATTTTAGTACCTAAACTAAGCCAAACTTTCAGGAGGCAGAAACTGATATCCAGTTTAGTAGTGTTAGCTTAACCGGATATCTAGACTAGACGCGAGTCCTTTTTTTAATATAAATTATGGACCGACTTGTCTGTTAAATTAGAAAATATTGACCGATTTTACAAATTTTGTACCTTATTCATATATTTACATATGTCTGGGACCTTCTATGTGTTTCTACGCCGCTTTGAGGCTATCTAAAACCCACACGAATAAAAGGTGCAAATTTTATACGAAATATTAAACTTGACAGCAATTTGAGTGTACCATTCAAACAGATATATCAACCTATAAATATGCGGGATATCTCGCGTCATGCGTATGCAAAATTCCACTACCATGTTATTTGAAAATCTAAACAAACCTCAAACGCAAAACCGTTTCTATCTTGTTAACATGATTTCCCAAGTTTCGCTTTGGTTTGTGAGAGCATTTAATGTTTCCAAAGTCTGTCACAAAGAGTTAAGTAAATTTGCACACATATACACTCAGATAACTATCTTCTAATCTCCGCCAATTCGGCACAGAGTTTTATCGCTTTTTGCTTTGAACTGCAGATTAGACGAGTTCAAGTTTAAACCCAAGCGCGTAACCTATTTAAATTTAATTGCTGCATGTTGCTAAATCTGTTTAGCTGTACATAATATGTATAATCACTCGTTGATGCAGCATTGAATGAATTCTCCATCCGAATATATATAGGCGATGATAAATTTGAAACTCTTAAAGGGTTTTTATATTTTCATTTTCCGGAAAATCTCGATTGGGTTAGCTATCCGTAATAACAATGTAAAGTGATACTTCAGAAAAGCGTTTTTTTGTAAGTTAAGCTTTGCTCTTGACTAAGATGTTTGGATTGTCAGGTTCCAAGTATCTGTGTATGACGTACTTGAATAATAATATACCGAGGTGGAGTGTTATTACAGAGTAACCCGCTGACAATGGTTTAACACTCGAAAGTACTACTAGCAGAGATTCATTGAGGAACTATAAGTTGAAATATCGATGAATGGAGATGTCGATATAATTTGATAATAAAACATTATTGGATTCATGGTAATGAGAGAACACATGAATAGAAACATTTTAAGACAAAGACGTCTTTACGGCAAAGTGAAAAAAAGGTTTTAAAAAAAACCTGGGTCTTGTCCAATGACTTGGGTTTCTAAGTTATTTACATTTCGAAAGTATTTTGAAACATAAAATTAAATTTTGCAATCGCAGATAGTAGGGTATATCAGTACCCCACATAGAAAACTTTTGTTGTATGAGATGAGCACTCTATGTAGTTCTATACTCTTCGTTCCTACGCAACTTCTTCGTTTACGTCTGGGAGTTAAATCAAATCCCATGCATTAGAAAATTTATCGATTTTTATTCCCGAAATCAAAGGAATCATTTTCCATTTCAACCTAAACTAAAAATTCTCTTTATGGATAGATAGGACAATAAGAATGCTGTGGAATGGTTTCAAACAGATATAGTAGTATATAAATTATATTTCATTCAATTTTATAAAATATGTAGTTTGCGAAAAAATGTTATATGGCCTATATGCAGAAATCTGTTACATGGATTTTCTCAAAAAAAATGGGTATGCAGTTTTGTTGGAACTTATATGCTTATAGTAGAAATAAAGTTTAATCAAAATCGTCAATGCCGTTTTCGAGAAAATTGAGGTAATGTATAATTTTTATATGTTAGGTACCGTTAATGACATGACTAAAAGCAAACCAAAAAAAAGTCCTAAAATTATGACCAAAACAACGCTGGATACGAAGTTTGAAGAAAATCGGTCAAGCAGCTTATGCTGGAGAGACCAGTACGGACAGACGAACCGAAAAACCGACGGACGGCATTCCAAAAATCACTTTTTTGAGTTCCGCTATCATCGTAATATTAGAATCAATCAAAATCGATTTTTTAAAAAAAAACAATACCTTTCTCTTTAAGAGAAAGTTATAAATAAATTGGTTTTGAGAGCCTGTACGCCAGATATTATGTGGAACGTGTAGATTGTTATCGAAAAATATTTTTGCTCTAACAACCTACAATAAAATGCCGTAACCTACATGTTTTCAAAAAGTGAAAATGTAAGGGAACATTTTAGTTTTCCATAACTTAAGTTTTTTTCATTCGGTGTATAACCCGTATATAATCAACCAAAAAAAAAACGAAAGTGAGGATACTCAGTGTAAGGTAATTTTTATATGTTTTTTTATATTTTTTTTTTTGTGACTTTTCCAGTCTTAAAATGTTTACTGTCACAGCGTCTCAAACACAGACAGACTTTGTAAATGATCATTAATCACCTTAGCAGATTTTATCCCATATGACAGCAAATCGATGCAATTTTTCAAATATAATCCTCAGAGTACAAGACACTAGTCACTAGCATAAGTGTTGCCGAGAAATCACGGTTCCGGTTATACCTGTATTATTTCATTCACCAAACAACAATGATCCATTTCCCACTACCCTACAGCTGCTGGCACAAGCATTATCACCCTGTCCAATTGTTTTCCTCCTAAAGTTTCTCAGATAGTTGCAAACACTTGTATAAACAAATGAGTGTAAAAATGCGTCGCACGGTCAGAATTTCAAAATGCTAAATAACTTTGTTTATCTACAGAATGTACGCTGAAAAAGACATGATGGAAACATTGACAGACAATCTTAGTTGGAGTTCTTAAAGCATATCTTACGTGCCAGGTCTTACCTACAATGTAAAACTCTAAGTCGCGACACAACAACATATACCTGGTAGTCCTGCTCTATGGAGGCGCATGAAAAATTGAATCAAATGCTTAGTAGATTTGAATACAAAAATGTAGACAAGTAGTTGAAAGTGATAGAATGGCTAATGTGGTACAGTCGCAAATACAGCCTTTAATTTTACAAAAATTTATAGCTACACCCATTTATGCCTTCCACTTTGGGTTAGAAACGATAACTCTTTAAGCCAAATTCCAAAATTAACGCCATAATCACTAAATTTTCATCAATGAATTGGTTGGGAATTGGCAATTTTATGGTTTTGGTATTTTGTGCTTGTGTTCTATACGACAAGGAAAATCAAAACTTGAATTAAATAATCAACCGATTACGGTTGTCTGAGCTTTTTCCGGAATCGAAGAGAATTTAGAGTTGTCCTATGTTTTAATGAGACTCCTAATATGTCAGAACCCCTTTACAAATACAATTTTAGGCGCAACAGGATCCTTAATACCCAAGGCGTAGCTCTTTTTCTCTCAACCATTTATGTGCGCGTCGAACCTCTTTAACACAGAACCCATTTCAGTTCAAAAGTCTTGATTGTCTTAAAGCGTATAATCGCGATTGGAGTCCTGAAACATTATTGACAATTAATGCCTCATTTGGCGCGTGAAATCGGATTATTTCACTGCATTTCTTTGTTTTTTTTTGGGACTTGAAGAACAAGATGTAACACAATAATTTACTTCTAATGCTTTAAAGATACTTTTGAATTGTATTTTCATAGGTACGGTCAGAAAAAAAGCCCAAGGTGGTCACTTCATTGACATCATATTTCGAATTTTATGATACAGAGCATATAAAAAATCAAAGGCGTGCAAGGACCTTAAAATAATCATTTAATAACATTTTGCAAGATGTAGATACTTAATCAGAACCCTTCATTTGACATGAACGTGTCTGATTTCTATCATGATCAATCTGCTAAATTTAAAATACCTCCTGACAAATTACAAAAATCAATCATCCCGCAAAGATCATGAAAGTCATGTATCTGTAATTACCATTCTCAGTAAATATCTGCTTCTGACACGTGTGTATAATGGCTCTGTTAACCACAATCAATGATTACTTAGTTTTAACAAATCATTACCTACCCCTCCGTTGCTAAATAGACCTTCTTTTAATCACACCTCTGAGCAAAATTACCTGCAATAAAAGAAGAAAACAAATACAAAATTTAAAAATTATTAAAATTCCGGTTAAGAAGATAATTGTATAAACAAGTAAATAACAAACAACTTAAATCTATTTTCAGACTCGGATGCAATCAGCAATACATCAGATACAATCAGATTGAGAAAGCAGCGAATACCGACATAGAATGCGTCTTCACAAACATACCCAAAGTCTGAGGGATAATACAAAAATTCATTAAAACGCGTTGACCAAGAGCTTTGAAAACTTTTCTTTACACCAGTCGAGAAAACACGACGAGGGAAAATGGTCCTTAACCTCCTTTTTATAACCACTGTGATAAAGTCCACCTTTGGAGTGGTTACCACAGGCCTTTGGCTAATACCGCTGATGCTGGCAGCCATAACCTACTATCGATATGACAGCGTTGATCCGGAATCCCGCCCTGTCGACCAGGCCAGGCTTTACATGGAATACGATTTTATCATTATCGGAGCTGGGTCAGCCGGAGCTGTCATCGCAAACAGACTTTCAGAGATTTCGTCATGGAAGGTACTCCTTCTCGAAGCCGGACCAGATGAAAACGAAATCTCCGATGTACCATCTCTAGCCGCCTATCTACAGCTAAGTAAGCTCGACTGGCAATACAAGACCGAACCAAGTAAAAAGGCCTGCTTGGGTATGAATAACAACCGGTGCAATTGGCCGAGAGGCAAGGTGTTAGGCGGATCAAGCGTCTTGAACTACATGCTCTACGTAAGAGGCAATCGCTATGACTACGACCACTGGGAGTCGCTTGGAAACCCCGGTTGGGGATACAACGATATCCTACAATACTTTAAAAAATCCGAAGACAATCGCAACCCCTATCTGGCCAACAATCCATATCATGGAAAGGGTGGACTATTGACCATTCAGGAGTCCCCATGGCACTCGCCCTTGGTGGCAGCATTCGTCGAGGCTGGAAACGAGATTGGTTATGAGAATCGTGACATTAATGGGGAAAAGCAGGCTGGGTTTATGATAGCCCAGGGAACAATTCGTCGCGGAAGTCGGTGCAGTACAGCAAAAGCTTTCCTACGCCCTATACGGTTGAGGAAAAACTTCCACCTCTCGATGAACTCCCACGTGAAGAAGATACACATCGACCCGCACACTATGCGAGCCTCCACCGTAGAGTTTGTAAAGAACGGCAAGGTCTTCCGCATTAAGGCGAGGAAAGAGATCATTCTATCCGCAGGTGCCATTAATAGTCCTCAGATTCTCATGCTTTCCGGAATCGGTCCCAAGGAACACCTCGAAGATGTAGGCATTCCTGTTTTGAAAGACCTGCCAGTGGGTGAGAACATGCAGGATCACGTGGGTATGGGTGGAATGACATTTTTAGTCGACAAACCAGTAGCAATTGTGCAGGACCGTTTTAACCCCACCTCGGTCACATTCCAGTATGTCCTCCGTGAACGCGGTCCCATGACAACTCTAGGTGGCGTTGAAGGACTTGCCTTTGTTCATACAATCTACTCAAACCGCTCCATTGATTGGCCCGACATTCAATTTCATATGGCCCCGGCTTCCGTAAACTCGGACAATGGCGCTAGAGTTAAAAAGGTACTCGGACTTAAGGAGTCTCTCTACCAAGAGGTATACCAACCCATAGCAAATAAAGACTCTTGGACCATAATGCCGCTTCTTCTTCGACCACGCTCACGAGGTTCAGTTCGCCTGAGAACCAAAAACCCATTCCACTATCCCCTGATCAACGCCAACTACTTTGATGATAAATTCGATGTCCAGACCCTCGTCGAAGGTGCCAAAATAGCAATCCGTGTAGCCGAGGCGAAAGTGTTTAGGCAATTTGGCTCCCGGATTCACAATATTCCGCTGCCCAACTGCAAGCATTTTAAATTCCTTTCCGACGAGTATCTAGAATGCCACGCACGTACAATTTCGATGACAATCTACCATCCATGCGGGACAGCGAAAATGGGTCCCGCCTGGGATCCAGAAGCGGTAGTTGATCCTCGTCTAAGGGTGTACGGAGTGCGAGCTCTTCGCGTTATCGATGCAAGTATAATGCCGACGATAAGCAGTGGCAACACCAATGCGCCAGTAATTATGATTGCAGAAAAGGGAGCAGATCTTATTAAGGAAGATTGGCTGACAAATCCCGAGTACAAAAATGCCGATGCACAAAGATAGCGGATGGATGCGACCAGGGGTGTATATACCGTGTGCCATTAGGTCGGTAAAAGCAGAAGGTTCCTCAAATGTGAATGAATGTATTTGTTTAATTAATATTACGAACGAATGCGACGTAGGTCCTCAAAACACAGTCATTAGTTGTTGATTAGTTTTAAAAAAGAATATATCACTTTATTTATTTTTAAATAAATGTACAGTTAAATTCTATTTAGACATTAAGTGAAATGACGATTAATTTATGTATATAGATATATTTGAGTAGGTTTTATAAATAAAATAAAGTATATGTTTGTCATGACTTGCTTTCTTTTTCTTGTAATGCATTTTTTTTTAAGATTAGATCGGTCCTGAATCTGGGTAAGTTTGAAATTTTTTTTTTTGAAAATACTTGAGCTAAACTTAATGTTCGCACACAACTTATAATTATAAAGGACGTGCTACAAAGCTACATCGCCAAAACTTAATAATATTTTCTCTTTAGATAGATTCAGCTGGACAACAATAATATCTAAGCCATTATGAAATTTGACCTTATAATTATAGAAGGTCATTCTTCATGGAGTAATAGCCAATGTCTCGATAAACAGTTGGAAAATATATAAGAATAGTCGGCAAGGGTGCACATATCGTGAAAGAGGACAGATTTCCATGAATATATCTGCAAAACTATGAAAGGCGCATATAGTAGCTTTTTCATCTTGTGTGTCCAGGAGTTTCACAGAGTTTTTAGTCGCCAAAATCCTGCGGCGTTAAAGACAATTAGGACGAGATCCTAAAAACAAAGCTTATCTTTCGATTCGGTTTCAAAATACAAACGTGCTGAAAGCATACAGGGACAATAGATCTTCCTTATCAATGATTTCTTTTAAAATAAATATCAATCCGATCACTTAGCAAAGACTTGTTTTATAGATTTTATTAAGGTAAGTCAAATCGTACCGAGATGTCCGACCTACAAGTTGGACATCTTGGTATGTTTTTGTTAAGATTTTCTGAAAACGTGCAGCGATAGTAATTATTTCGTACTAACCAGTGTCCCACTGGTTTACTTCAACTCAGAAAATAAAAACTTGGGCCTCAAACAGAAGGAAAATATTCCAAATTCAGACTAAGGCTAATTGAATTCGCTGCGGAATGAAATGTCATTATAGCAAACATATGGTATCCTCAGCTCAATATTTATAAGGGGATATGGCGGTCTCCAGGTCACGAAGTTTCAACCAAAAACTATACAGCTGTAAAGCTCTAGTCGAAAAACTCCGCATTTGACTTTCAAGATGGCTAGGACATGCTGATCGAATGGACACCGATACAGCGGGTTTGGCTCCCAGAGTCTTCGATTCCCATTCAGACGTCGGATGCAGTAGAGAAAAACCTCGCTTTAAGTGAAGCGCACAAGTAGAAACGACCTCAACAAACTTCAAGTGCGCAACTGGAGACATTTAGCTAAGAACCGAGCTAATTTGAGAATCATGTTAATTGAGGCCCAGGTTCATTTCGGACTGTAGCGCCACTTAAATAAGTAGTATTTCATCCGATTTTTTTTTTTTGCACTTTTATTTAAAGCGTTATTTTACGAAAAATCCCACAAAAAGTGTCCATGACTTACAATATCCACCATTGTCTTAATAATTTGTTGTTCAGATATTTTATTTGTTCAAAAGTTAGTGAACAAATAAATGCATAGCTAGATCAGTGGTAGAATGTTCTTTCAATTTTGCTGTTGATGTGGTTCAAAAGAAAGTTTACAAGTCTTTGAATGAC
The DNA here is from genome assembly GCA_949824845.1 of Rhingia rostrata. Taxonomy (NCBI): domain Eukaryota; kingdom Metazoa; phylum Arthropoda; class Insecta; order Diptera; family Syrphidae; genus Rhingia; species Rhingia rostrata. Next base: position 114,056,185 of record OX463755.1, on the reverse strand, counting down.
TGAATATTGCATGAGTAGTATGGTCACTTTCTGGATATCATTTTGACTGACTGAAGATTTTTGGAAATGATTCAATAGAATGAACGATCTCAAAATGCTTGTTTTTATGTGCAGCAGACAGTGTCGTCATATTCACATAAAAAACGTTTATACGTAAATACGTGCACGTAAACATAACGGTCCTCCGAATTCTTTACGAAACAAATTTGTTGCGGCGTCTTCAAAGAACTAAACTCTTGGATTTAGCCCGATAATCACAAACCGCGCTGTAAATTGCGGATAAAAAATTGTTAGATAAGTCGCAAACTTAGTTGCAATACAAATACTAAAGGGTTATGGTTTTAGTGAGTAAACCTCTCACACTTCTTTGGGCACATGCTCATCGTGTCTATGAAAATTTCCACCAGCCCCCCGAATAAAAATGTGCAGCAGAACGATCTCTTCATTGTCTGTACTTCAAAATAAAATTATAAAAAATTGAGAGAAATTAGATCAAGTCCTGAGTTGAGATTTTATAAGCGTAGTTAAAAAAAAAAAGTAAATGAACAAGATCATTAATTAGTATTAAATGTATATATCTGTAAAATTATGAAAGCCGAATTTAGTAGCTTTGTCATCTTGTGTTATGTCAAGGAGTTTCACAGAGTTTTTCATCGTCAAACTTTGCGTCATTTTTTCGAGCATTCCAAGAATTACTCGTGTTATGTTATCCTGTAAGGCTTCGATCGTATTCGGCTTGTCCACATCGAATAACAACTTTACATAACCCCACAAGAAATAGTCAAGAGGCGTTAAATCGCATGACCTTCGCGGCCAACTTACAGGGCCATTTCGAAAGATAACCTGCTCAACAAATTCATCCTTCAACATTCCCATATTGTTTCACGGCCTGTGTGGCATGTGGCACCGTCTTGATGAAAACACATGTCAACCTAGTTAAACTCAGCCAACTGGGCAAAAAAAAAAGCCGCGTATCATGGCTCGATATCGTTCGCCATTAAGGGCCACGTTTCTTTCCCGGTCGTCTTTGAAGAAAAATTGACCGATGATGCCACCAGCCCATAAACCACACAAAACTGTAGTTTTTTCGGGATGCATCGGTATTTCTTGTATGGCATGTGGCTGTTCATCACTCCAGATGCGAAAGTTTTGCTTATTTAAGTATCCGTTGAGCCCGAAATGAGCCTCATCGCTGAACAGAATTTTTCGATAAAACAGCGGATTTTCACATTTTTCACAGAGCACGAATTTTGATAATAAATTTCAATAATTTGCAAATTTTGCCCGTTTGTAAGTCATTCCATAATTAAATAGCAGAGTATACTTAAAACTTTTCACTTTGACAGATGACGTTTGGACGCCATTACTAACCAGTGCTGCCAACCTGAAAAAAATTAACTCTTAAAAAATCTTAAAAGGCACTTTAAAAAAATGTCAATAGTAACATGAGGTTTCAACTATTCAACTGAACAATTCACAATATATCGAAATATTCATGATTTCCTAAGTTCAGCAAAATACAAAAATCATTCTTTTCGATTTTTTTTTTCAAAAAATATTGTTCTCAACCTTATCTCAAAGTGTACGTCCCCAATATTCGATCCGTTTTTGAGAAAATTTCAAATTTTACTATTTGTTTTTGACCCTTTAATGGCAATTAAAAAAGACCGACAGACAAAGAGAATTGCTGATCCCACTTTTTGGGCTTCTAACTTTCGTAATGTTAGAGAAAGTGTCAACTACCATGCAGGAGAGAATTGGAATTTTTTTTTTTTTTGACCGCAATACAGAAAACGCTTTAACAATCACTTTCGTTAATGATGTTAGTTTTAAATGATATAAATTCTTTAGAGATATAATTCAAGGAATTTTGTATTTATCGCGGAAACCTCTTGTTTGATATGTAAGACTCAATCAAAATCTCGCGTTTAAAAATTGTTATGAAAAAAATTTGTACGAGAATGTTAAAAACTTTTGAATTTAGTCAAAAAACTTATAAAACTATTTCATCAGAATACAATACAATACAGAAGGCAATGATGGCCTCTAAGAAATAGTTTGGATATGTCCACTTTTTGGAGACATCTATATAAGATAATATATATAATATATAATATATAATATATAATAATATATATATATATATAATATATAAGATAATCTCACTTTTTTGGACGTTCATAGTATAGCAACAGTAAATTAAAGCCAATAAGATCATTCTTGAACGAATATTGAGAGCCTCTTTAAAAGTGGCTATTCATGTTGATGATGTCAGCGTTATCATAACGCGTATATTAGGGGCTGCCTTTAGCTAAATAAATGCTTTGCCTTCATTTTCATCAGACGGTATCGGTTGACTGGACTTAAAGTTCATTGCTGCCTTTCATAAGCCAAAATCGTGTTTCTTTGTTGTCTTTTGTATTTCTCACACCCTCATGCTTTATCAAGTAATTGAGCTTAATAGAACTTCTAATTCTCCGACCATAAAGAAATGACTTTATGATTAAATATTTGATTATGCACTTATGAAACTTTTGCTTCGCAAATGTTTGCATTTGCAATTCACGCTGACATCCACAAATGTTGTAAGGTGCTAAATTGTGCAAATATTTGCATCTTTTCGATTACTATTCAATCATCGCATTTATGCAGTAGGTATTGTTATACAAAAACAATCGAATGAAGTGAATTACACGATGATGCAACCGCTTGGTTTAGATAAAGCGCATAACTGCACGAGTCCTGTTTTCTGAATTCTGATTAGCCGCTCCTCTTAGGAGAAAAACTAATTTGTTTAGTTTTGTCAAGTGAATAATTTCGCACTTATGTTTACAAAAACAAAACTAATACTAACGACGCGACGATTTGTTTTAGATTTAATAACGTATGATGTGCAATTCGATTATTTCAGGGTTTGTATGCACGATTTTGAGCAGAAAAAAGACTAGTCGACTACTTAGAGGCTAAAAAAATCGCCTTAGATTATGCAATAGACAAAAATAAGTTGTAACGTAAAAGTTCTGTAAGCAACAGAGGAAGAAATTATTTATTTCCATTCTCTTGAGATTTCGACGTCCATACGACGAGTCCCAAAAAAAAAGAGAAAATCCATGACACTCAAAACTACAGACCCATAGATATAATATCCTTAATACACTCAAAGGTAATGAAAAAAAGCTATCGGCAATAAGGGTTTCGAAAGATATTTCCAAGGCTATCGATCGAGTTTGGCACAGGGCTTTGCTTGCCAGGTTGACAGCATACGCACTTTCTCAAAAACTATGTGGCTGGATGGAAAGCTTTCTGAAAGACAGATCTTTGTAAGTAGTGGTGGATAGATATATTCCCTATAAACGATGAGGTAACTACCGCAAGGATCACTTCTCTTACCCACTCTATTTTTGTTTCACATAATGATCTTTGAGGAAAACTAATAAACGGATTTTAAGTTTTTCAGGAGACAGTACTCTAATAGCGTCCAACCCAAAAGGCACGCCTATTACCTCTATTGCTCCCCACCAGCCGAGATCGACCAGCAATCAAATCTGTTCTATAAACGAAAGCCTATAAATGATTATACGATGGGGAAAGGAAAACCTAGTGGAATTCAACTCAAAGAAAGAAAACAACATTTACAAAAGAGAATAAGTCCACAGATCCGCAAATCAAAATGGAAAATATTATGGCAACAACATGTAACCTCTTATTTCTGCAGTTCCTCAGGTCTTTGCGGACTTTTAGTCCACTCCTTAGTACCTAAGTAAATTAAATTTAGGTACAAGGTCTGGGGCTGGGCTTATGCACCATATTTTATTTAATATGGTTGCATAAATGCTTGCTGGACCCAATGACGCAATCGGGATGGCAAACCCTCGGGGCATATGCAACGAGTGCTTGCCACCCCGATTATAACTAAGTTAGGTTTAAGTAGTTAAGCAGTCTTAAATAGTGTTAGTTAGGTTTAACTAGTATTAAGTAGTTTAAGTTAGTTTTAGTCTAGATTAAGTTTTTATATAAAACAAAAAAAAATGGTTACTGTTCAAAGTTTTAATTTTTTCTTTGAAAAATCAATTAAATGTCTTTATATTAGTAATAAGAAACAAATGACAAATTCAGGCTGAAAAGCAAAAGAAAAATGTTAGTTATAAGCTTACAGCGCCCGCTATGGGCCGATAAGTTAGATTAAGTAGATATGTTATTGATAAGTTAGATTTAAGCATTTTTGTCTAATATTAAGTTAATATTTTAAAAAAAAAAGTACATGTAACCTCTATTGCTAAATCAGCAGCGTCCTTTTCAGAGATAAGATATATTTTACATCAGCACTACTTCTTCTTATATATAAAGCCCAATTAAGACAATTTCTTGAATACTGTTCTCTGTCTCGTTATTACAAATATTATAAAGGTGAATGTTTGAAGGAGGTTAAATAAATCGTCCCTAGACTCGTTGCAACGAACAAGACGCGCGATTTTAGTTCACATGCTCACTGGCTACCTAACAACGACACGAACGACGCAATACCAAAACTATTTTTGCTACAGAAAAAGCTGACAATGGAACAGTCTTCCATCAATATACAATCTACAACAATTCAAGATCAGAACCAATAGACTTCTACAAGCATCATCTCAGGGCGCTCCTGGAATGTTATGGGTTCTCCTCGCGGGAGAAAAATATATAAAAAAAAATCTTTCACAGTCCCTCATCGAGAAATATAAATATAAATTTGGGTACGGAGAAGAGTCGGTGAGGCGGAATATTTACTTAGTAAATTATATAAGTATGTGGGTGGAATAATATGGTAGCTTCAGGAAGTAGGTAGCGTGAGTAGTAAGTAGATGATCGAGTCCTGGTTCTTCTGGCGATTTACCGTTTTTTTAATCACAGCAGAATTGATGTCTATGTCTTTATCGATCTGTTTTAGACTAAAATATTATTATATACCCTGATATTACTATAACGGCAGAGATTAGAGGAACCCGAAAAATCAATAAACAATAAAACCAAATGAGAGGTAAATCACTAGGATTCTTCTCTATTCCTTTAGTAAACTGTTGTGTTTGTTTTCATATATGTCACTGTGACCTGGATTCTATAAATAATGGCTTTAACATCGGCTTGACTTTCAACAAAAGGAGTGATATTCTCTTTGGGGGTTCTGTCGTGTCTAACTGCGTAACATGCCTTCTTAATAACCATTAATTCCGTCTTGAATACGATTTTTTTATTTACCTGAACAGACACCTGTACTGAACCCACAATCCATTTTGGAGCTTTCCATGGAGCACATGTTTTTAAACCGTTGTTTCACAGTTTCCCTTAAGGTATGATTTTCGAAGCGTAGTTTTTTTTTTTAAATATAATAAAAAACTAAAATTTGCATCAAATATTCAAAATTGTTATTGTAATCGAAAAATAGGCCTTTGCCATTAACGTTTTAAAGACAGCTTCATGTAAATGTTGTGCGCAGCTCCGTTTCAAATTGTCCAATTTTGCGTCACTTTTTCGATCATTTCAGCCTGTATTCCACGAATTACGCGTGTTATGTTTTCATGTAAGGCTTCAATCGTGCTCGGTTTATCCACAGTTCACATAGACTAATGACTTTACATAACCCCACAAGAAAGAATCAAGAAGCGTTAAATCGCATGATCTTGGCGGCCAACTCACAGGGCCTTTCGAGAGATAAGCTGCTCACCAAATTCTTCCTTCAACATTTCCATTGTTTCACTAGCTGTATGGTATGTGGCATCGCCTTGATGAAACCACATGTCAACTAAGTTCAACTCAACTGGGGCAAAAAAAAAAATCGCGTAACATGGCTCAATATCGTTCACCGCTGACAGTAACGTTTCTTTGCAACAGTTGCTCGTTCGTAAGTCTTTCCATGATTAAGTGGAAGAGTATACTGAAAACTTTTAACTTTGACAGATGACGTTTGGACGCCATTACTAAACAGTGCTGCCAACCTGAAAACTTAACTCTTACAAAATCACCCGTTATATAACAATGTTGCAATGTGCAGCGCAGTCAGAATAAGTTCATCCAAAGTGACATATTTGTTTGAAGGCCCTATCGTTTGCAGACTATTTTTCAGTAAACAATTTATAAAAAAAATGTTTACTGAAATACATGCTTTTATAACTCTTCTCTTCCTTTATGTTTGTTTCTTACTTAAAGTTTCTCTCAAGTATTGTACCCAGATAATATTTGGCATTGGATTAGAGTGAAAGTGTTTGTATATTGAGCCGTAGCTGATTATAGGCTGGTAAATTGTTTTTTCAGGTAAACCGCATAGCTCGGATAGATACCAGAGCTATAAGCGAAGAATTTTCCCTGACATTAAGATCACTATCCTGTCCTTGTAGCAGTTCATGAATGACGAGTAGATACAAAATAGAAGAGATGTTTCCATCCTGTGGTGTGCCGTTGTCTCTGACATTGCATCTACTTAGGCTGTTATTAACCGTTAAAGATTACAAATTCCGTCCGTATTGTTCTGGTGTAAGGCTACATTGAAACTCGAGGAAGTTCGCCATATTTAGTGGTTTGCTATTGTTTTACAAAGGTATATGGAATTTTTTTTATAAATTGACATCACAAATTAAGCTCCCTTCCAGGTTATAATTGATATGTCACTTAATAAAACGTGATATTGAAAAAAAAAATTAAACTGTACAATAATCTCGAATATCTTTGAAAATCTACATTTAAAAACAAATACAAACAAGAAAAAAATTGGAGTTTGTCGTTGAGGTAAACATCGCTATATCGATAATTAAATGCAATGCACCTGTAATCACCGGCAGAGCTTCAATTGTTACAACGTCACGTGAGGGGTCATAACCAATTTAATTATATGCAGGGTTATAGCGAAGCTAGTATTCATGTTCATAATAATATGTGAGGGATAGTACTTTTCCAATGACCATCTACGAGAACATGTACAAATATTTTATAGTCGGAAAATTACGACTTATGACGCAAACTTAAAATCGATTCCTAAAAATAAAACCCTAAAGACGGACAGATGACATTGGTATGACAAAAAACAGAAATATTTTACATAGAGGTACTAATTTGAGAGGCTTGGAGGGGATTATGCCCTTTCCCTAAGGTACTTCTTTTCATCCCAGACGAAATCGAAAAATTCATAGTATTAAGTCAAAGCCTCAATGATCATAATGAGTTTCTCCGACGTATTGGAACTAAGCATTTCAATGGTAATTCAGGGTCTTGCTACAGCGATTGTTGCGGATGGACCATAAGTCCAAGGGCATTATGGTCCATTGACCCATAGTCGATCCTAATAACCACTTGTCCTATGGAAATTTTCACTTATTTTTCAGCTTCGAAGTTGTAAAAGAAAAACTATTGCTGTGAAGCAAATCAACAACAGGAAAGAATGAGAACCAAGCTCAACGATAAAATAACTACATCGTTTGTATCTGCACCCTGAATGTTAAAACACATAACAAAAAATGGGCTGTCAAAGAACCAGTGAAGGAAATAAGGTGCTGCAAAATAGACATCACTGACATCCATAAAATACGATGAGATTGACCGGACCAAAGGAATTTTGAATAGAAATAGCGATTATTTGGATGTTGATTTTTAAGAAGCGCAAAACTTTAGCAGGACGTCTTATGTGTCGACAAAATCTTTAGAAAATAAAAACCATAGGAAAATCCGTAGCTAGGCTAAAACTAAATTAAATGAAACCTACATGCTAAGCAAGGGGTCCGTCCCTTGGATCAAACCTCCAAAGTGAAAACACCAAGTGTTTTCTTCGTAGAGGAACACACCTCTACTTTTGCGAAAGTTTGTCAAATATTTAAGAGCATAAAACTGTCATGGAGAACCTTCTCTGTAGAGGAACACTTTAAGATGTACAGGGGGTCCGCCGGAAAGGTATACTACTTTGTTTTGCCGCCATTTTGGTAAACATTATTCTTGACAGTTCATGTTTAGTAGTCGTGAAGTAGACACGTGGCAAATTTGTTATGGAAAAATATTCGATAAACCAACGTGTTTTAATCGGTAAAACATTTTATTAAATTCAATCATCGATTACTGTGACTATGAGAAAGTTACGTGAAATTTTTGGGAGAAACATCGTGCCAACAAAACGCACTATTTATCGTGTAGTGAATGATTTCGAAGAAAGAGGGTCTGTAGGTGATAGGCCCAAGCATGGACCACAACGTACTGCAACATCGACTGAAAACATTATTGCTGCTCAAGGAAGTGTTCAAAACAATACATCAACCTCAATTCGACGCCGTGCTTAGGAGCTTGGTCTTCAAAGAACAACTTTGGCCACAATTTTGCATAAGGATTTGCATTTGTTTCCATTTAAGATTCAGTTGACACAAGAGCTTCTTCCACAAGACCATTTACGCCGCCGTACATATGCCAATAGGATGTTACAGCTAGCCCATGACAACCCCGATTTTCATGAAAAAAATCATAATGAGTAACGAGGCACATTTTCATTTGAATGGATATGCGAAAAAACAGAATAGTCGGTTCTGGGCAATGGAAAACCATCAAATCATTCGTCATTTACCCTTGCATCCATTGAAAGTTACAGTCTGGTGTGCAATTTGGTCAGGAGGAATCATTGGACCTTACTTCTTTGAAAATGAAAACAGTAACTGTGAATCAAGAGCGATATCGTGGATACGATTGAAAACTTTTTAACGCCACAGCTGCATGCTTTGGGATTGATTAACATGTGGGATCAACAAGACGGTGCCACATCGCATACAGCCATGATTACAAACGAATTACTGCGAGACCTCTTTCCACCACAAGTTATTTCAAGAAATGGTGATGTTGATTGGCCTCCACGGTCGCCTGATTGGACTGCTCCGGACTTCTTTTTGTGGAGATATCTTCGTGTTGAAAATTATGAAATACCACGTGAAATTTGTGAGAATGTAATGAAAAATTTGCTCAAAAGGGCTCGCATTTGTGAGATTAACAGAGGCAGACACTTACCTGATATTACATTGGATACATAATTGCCGACATTAAATAAAACAATCATCAATATAAAATCCATTCTCTTTCATTTAATCAAAAAATTACAAACAAACAAAGTAGTATACCTTCCCGGCGGACACCCTGTATATACCAAGCTTAACTTGAAGTTCGAAACTAAAGGCTTTAACCTAATGTCTGGGCCAAAAAATAACACTCTTAACTCCAAATGGCAGACTTGCATATGTTTTCCAATAAAAACAATTTAAGATTAATATACCAAACTTAACTTGAAATTCGAAACTAAAGGCTTTTAACTAAGGCCTGGGCCAACAAAAAAAAACACTCAACTCCAAATGACAAACTCAAATGTTTTCCAATCAAAATTAAAATAAAAATACGAATAACCTGAAGATTCAATATATTCACCACAGCATCTAGCACTTTCAGAAACCGAGTTCATTCCACAATATGGACAAAAAAAATATTTTTTATCTTCTACCGCATTCCATTGCAATTGGTATTTCACTTAGTTAAAACAGAATGATTGAACTCAAATGCTTCCACAAGGAAGACAAACTTCCAAAATGTTCTATCAACAAAATTGGCCATCAATTTAAAATATCCGCCAAAAATCCCCAATAATAATTTCCTTATCCACTTATATCGCAAAACACAACAAAAACCCCCAACAAGAGATGCCTGCACTTAACACAAGTCAAACACAATAATTCTCTTGTACCAACACCTCATTTAAGCACTCAGGCGGGTTGAAATGCCAACGCAAAAAACACGTTGAAGGTCAGCTTGTGAAGCTCTACTGAAGAGATCATGTTTTGGCTAGCGCCCAGTCAATATGGTTTCCACTAGGAGAGTATCTCATGCCACCTGCTAATTGAGTAACAGAATCACTAGGGAAGCTAACGAAACGTACTTACTCAGCGGAAAAGCAAAATTTGTACCATCAAAGTCGACATCAGTCTTAAAGTTGACGAAAAGCCAAACAAAGGACCAATTATGTTGTTTGATACATGTATGAGATGTCACATCTCACTGGGCCAAGGTAGCGCCAAGTCGAAGACATAAATTACCTCTTGGGTTCTATACGCTTGGTTGGTGGCTAGATTGTCTAGATCTAAAAATTTATAGTGTCTACGCTGCAGCTGGCAATTTCGATGACACTGAAGCGTCAATGAGAAACAAACTGTGCGTGCAAGGGAACTTTGATTACTGCCCATGAGAGAATTTAGATTTTTTTTTTAACCGGAAGATCATTGACCGGCAATTAAGGTTGCGTTAGGTACAACAAAAAGCAAATGCGCTAATTATGGATTAAAGTCGCAAATTCGCACTAATTATGACAAAATTGTGGGTTTTCTAATTGGATGGTCATCGAACTGAGATCAGACCATGAAATTCTGATAAACGGTTTAGAGGTTAGTTGGCGTTACGTTCACTTTCGTTAGCTAAATTTGATGTTTACAGAAGATACTGCTATGAGATAGCGCTCGCTTTTTTGTATTTGAATCGAAGAAGCCACACCCAATGTGCTCCAAGTGACGAGAAACTCGGTGAAAGAGGGAAAAAAATTATTTAAGTGCAATGACGCAGAACAGTTGGTGCGATGTGTTGAAATGTCAACGACTCAACGGCGAACAGTGTCAAGCTGACATTTATCACTTGCAATTTGTTTTTTGGTGTACACCTTTTTCAGCTCTAGTGGCTTTAGTACCTACGGGTATTTAATTAGTTTTGACCAATTCATTTACTTGTTATTTTTAAGTGGAAAAAGGTCAAATTTAATTAACATAACCTAAAACATCCTGTCGGGTAAAATATTAGATTACAAAATTGTAAAATCTTAGCTGTATAGCTTTTATTGGTGTAAATGGTTGCATTAGAGCAGAGATGATGACGATGCAACACCACTGTAAATTAGAAGGTGTATTAAGGGTCCAGTTGAGGCTGTAATTGAAAAGCATCATTGGAATACCGAACATGATGGAATTAAAATTTTACTTGAGAAGTTGGTTATAGCAATCTTTGGGAAATTCTTTCATTAAAATGACTGCAGTGAAGGATGATGATACAAAAGATTAAATACAGATTGGAACAAACGAAGAAGTGAACAAACATCATTGGAACGAACGTGAAGCAAAACAAAAGTGAAGCAAAAAACAAAAGTAGTCTGCGAAAACTTAAAAAAAAAATAAATTAAAATATTTTTCGATAACCATTTGGAGTTTCTAGTTTACGCATTTACCTTCTACTCCTATCCTAAATACAGAATGCATGCTTTAACCTTAGGACCTGAATATCGCATGGCTATGCTCTGACTAAAGTGAAAAAATGCAATAAAATGAAGCCTGACAGCTTAAAAGCAATGGAGCGAGGTAGTTTTTGCTCAGAGCCATAGAAATTGCAGAACTTGTTTTACTATCGAAAAATTAAAAGCATTCTTCATATAGGTCAATTCGCGTTTAGAAGCTATCTAGACTTCTTACCATAACAGAAGAGAAGGGTGCATTAGCCGACCAAAGGTCGTTTAACAGCACAATTCATAGAATCGGTGGTTGAAACCGCAACCCGAATAATAAGGGTTTTTCAATAAGAGCGCTACAAAAGTTTTTTTAAATTAATCAAAAACGGCTTTGGATATCAATGAAACTCTTTATTCCTTTCAAAGTACGTTCGATGCCATTATGTATGGAACTCTATTTCTTTTGCATGGCCACCACGGGCACGTTGCAGAAGTCGAGACGATGAAACCAATTTTCGACGGTTTTCAAGCACAAATCGGCCGATACTGCTGCAATTTCACGTTCGATATTCATACCAAGTTTATCAATCGTAGCTGGTTTGTTTTCATAGACCATAGACTTGACGCAGCCCCACAGAAAATAGTCTAACGGCGTCAAATCGCACGACCGAGGCGGCCAAGCGACTGGACGTGAGATAACACGTTCTCCAAACTCGGTTTCCAATAAATTGATTGTGGAATTCGCTGTGCGGCTTGTGGGGCCGTCCTGTTGAAATCACATGTCCTCCAAGTCCATATCATCCAATTGGGGCCAAAAATATTCGGTTATTATTGAACGGTAGCGATTCCCATTCACAGTAACGTGCCGGTCTTGGTCATCAAGGAAGAAGTACGGCCCAATGAAGCCGCCGGCCCATAAACCACACCAAACCGTAATTTTTTCGGGATGCAATGATGACTCATGGAGTACGTGTGGATTGTTGCCTGACCAATACCGCATATTTTGTTTATTGACGAAGCCATTCAGCCAGAAATGAGCCTCATCGCTGAAGATGATTTTTCGATGAAAATCCGTATCATTTTCAAGTTGTTGCTAAGCTCAATTCACGAACATACGACGCTTCTGGTGGTCAAGCGGCTTCAGTTCTTGCGTCAATTTAATCTTGTAAGGATGTAGGCCAAGACCTTTTCGCAAAATTCGCCACAACGACGTCACAGAGATGGTCAACGGTTGAGAACGACGTGTGAGAGACACATTTGGGCTTTCTTCAACTGAAGCCTCAGCGGCAGCAATATTCTCGACACTACGGGCACTTCTTTGTCTCACTGGCACGGGAACATTTTGTACTGTGCCTGTGGATTCAAATTTGTCCACTAGACGCTCAATTGTTGATCTGCTAGGACGATTATGACGACCATAAATTGGACGCTCTTAGCATTGAGGCCACTGAGTCCGAATTTCGGTTGTAAATTTTAATAATTTCGACTCGTTGTTGGATCGTATATCTTTCCATCATGAAATGGCAAACCTTACTGAAGAGAAATGTCAAAAAAACCGGAAGGAAATATGGCGTCGTTTGCTGTCCCTGTCGCTCAACTTTTTTAGCGTCCCTGTTGAAAAACCCGATAGAAAGACAAATATTGCGATTTTGTACAGTTCCGAAGAAATCACTGAACTAGAGGCCTAAGCTGTTTTACCTATTTATGGATGGTGCAGTGTAATAAAACACACGGAAATTAGCCCGCCCCAAAAAAGCATTATACCCCGCAGGTGTATCTTCTGTAAAAATTTTGGAATTTTATTCAAGTTTGGTGTGTGCTTACTGCCGGATTTTGGACATGTACGAGTTTGTTTGCATAAATAGGAAAACCCCACAAACAAAAGGCATTTACAGCCGCGAGACTTATTTCCATTTCTAAAAAGAAATAATCCCCGCGGGTCTATTTCCTTTTTGTTGGTAATTAAGCCCCATTGGTGACAGAGTCGAGTACAGTTCCATCGACATTTCCAGGGTTGTCGATCAATGTTGCTACAGAACTTTGCTAGGCATATCAAAAGCGGGATGGGAATTTTCCTTAAGTGGTTGTAGATGCCTAGTGATTTATGCGTTGGACTACTAAGAGCGGGGTACATTCTTTAGATCCTGAAAATGAAAACATCCATTTTTTCACCTTTTTCGCCTTTGGTGGAGGTTTCATCCAAGAGCACGATTGTCATGAGAAGTTTCTCAAATTTTTCGTTCAGATTCGGGATTAAACAGCAGGTCCTCTCATCGGGCTCAGTGGCGCGATGTTTAGTGAGATGAACTGCCGCGCAGCAGGTTCGATTCCCAGCCGTAGCAACACCTAAATGATTTTTCACTGGCCCTCCTCTCGTGATGATCTGACAAATCATCCGAGTAGTATCAATTATCATGAAAAGCTTATCTCAACTTAGCCGTTCGGAGACGACATAAAACAGGAGGTCCCGTCATCGTGCTCAGAAGTACACACGCACACATGACTGGTTGTGAGAAGAAAGCTAGGCCCTGGGTACTAACGAGCTTGTTACGCCATAAATTTATTTTTTTTATCCTCTTTTTTGCGTCCAAAATAATAACTTTGCGTACACAAATGAAGGGAGAAGCAAGTTTTGAGCTCTGTATGGGCCGGAAATGCCAGATATTTATTTTTAATTACTAACAAGTAATAGTAGACAGGTCGATTTTCTACAAATGATTAATTCTCTCATCCCTCTAATTCTATCCATAGTTTTGCAGGTGAGTCTGTTGCACAACAGCAAAAATGCGATCAAATTGATTAAATAAACGACCCAAAGAATTAAACAGTCGAAAAAATGCGAAAAATACATTCTTCACAAAAAAGCTCAATCCTACAATATCAAAGAGTATCACCGTTTTGAGATGCTGTTCTAATTTGAAGCTCGGAGTCGGCGTTAAACAGAAGGTCCCAATTCTTATGACAAAAATATTAACTCACACAAAACCAAAACTCAAGCACAAAATGTTAACCAAAATACAATCTACAGAGCAGTGTCAATCTCGTTTTCAGGGTGCTTTTTCAATATTAAAGGTTCACCTAATCTGAGACGAGAGACACATAAATATCGTTATCTAATGTTTCCTATTTGTGCCTCTTCTATTCAAGTAGACCATTATACAAGAAAATATCTTCAGAAGCCCATGTAGGTCTCGGCGAACCTTGTGACTGACCTAAGAGTCAACAGCCATTTAAGCCCAATCTAAGCTAGCCTAACACTAACTGACTTCAAGTTATTTCAGAGATCTTTCTCTAGACTCTTCATCTCGCATCATTGGTCTTCATTTTCTTAACATCTAAAAGCCTAGTACGTAGTTTTCGGCTTGGTTAATATATCTGTCACGGTTGTGATCGACCATTTCTGAATTGTAAGTCCTTGTTTGGGGCTTCTGAAAGGAACATCAGAATTTTTTTTTTAAAGGTTCTGAAAACTTAAGCAATGTTCGTTCACTAAACATGTACATTTAATTGAGAACCGCGTTTTCTTAATGACTTTCACTAGAATTGAGTTAGCAAGGTTATGATGATATTTGGGGTCTATACCTCACTTCATATATCGTTTGACAGGGTACCATGTGTATTTTTTATTTAGGGGTTTAGACTTATATTTGGTTTCAAAAGTTAAATTTTTCTAAAAACAATAGTTTGTACTCTCTTATCTTATAAGCCGAATAAATATGGTTGACAGGCAAAATGGCAATTGAAAAACGAAACGAAAAGCACTTTCGAATAGAAATGACTTTCGAAACGAAGTACAGAGTGGGGCCACAGAACCTAGCGTAAATTACGAAGCAATAAGTGTCTCATATTATATATGTGAACTCAATAACTCAACAATTCAAATGAAAACAATTCCAATTAAGTAGTCAAATCTGAAACTGCTTCTAAGAGGGTTCAAAAGCAATTTTTCAAAAAGTAACAACTATAAAGTTCTTTGGTGGTGAGCCATTATTTGGCATTCCAGAATCTTTGAAATACGTCTGCAAATTAGTTTGACGATGCTAATATTCCAATTCACCTAAGTTGTTGAAGAAGAAGGCTCACAGGTGGAGTTATTTTGTGTCCAGGCAGCGTATAAAGAATTATTCGCTGATTGAATCTTTGGGTGTCAGCCTTCGGGGTAGTATTCTTAAATACAATACCTATGTGAGGTATTTTCAGCATAATCATACTGATAGAGCATCTCTAATAAATTACTCTGAATAATAATTTACTCGTACCAAGGAGTGTCTATCAGTTTTCTTCTCGTTGAAGAATGCTCTGGGCGGTGCCAAGTTTGGCAAGCTCATCAAACTAACAGCTGCCTCGGCACTCAGAAAAGGTGAATGTCTGGATTCTTGGTCTGTTTGTTTTACTAATCCAGTAGTCGTTTCAAAACGTGTCCAAAAGACATTCATGACGACTGGAATTGTAAATTATTAAGAAACGAGAAAGTGTCTTTCCAACTTGAACCCCAAATCCAACTCAATAAAATAAAGAAAAAAACTAATCAAGGACTTACGGACCCCCCAATTGCAAAAATTAAAACTCAGCTAATAAAATATCAAAAGGCTTGTAAGTGTTCTGCCCATGCTTTTCCCCATCAAATAGTACCAACAAACAATGGAAACTCTAAGTTGAGAAAAGCAAGGTCCCATAGCACATAGCACTTGAATGCGTTATAGTTTCTAAAAAATAAGGGAGACACGATTTAATTAAAATGAAGATTCAACATTAGATATCCTTAAAATGTAGAAATATTCAAACAACCTGATTAATTCTAATTCCTATGATTCGAATCAGCAAGCGGATCTATATGTTCCAAAGATCCTTACTACGGTCATAGTGTCGATCGTTCGCGAATAAAAAAAAAAAAAAAACACCAAATACATCTCCTCGCTTATCTTTGAATTTAGTGTTGATCAGATTTTCGCTATGGCTTCAGGAGATCCCCATTCACACAGATGTTTCTTTTATAACCCCTTATCATGAAGAATACCACTCGTTGACCTCAACCGTGTAAAATACCCGAAGGAGACAGAACACGATCCTACATCTTATATTGGCTTTTGACAAAGAATTTATAAGGATACCGTAAGCCAATAACAAGGCCACCAGATACCCTTGAAAGAACGACATCAAGTGTGCTAACCTTGTAGAGATCATTTAATCGTTTTTGCACGTGGCAATAACGAGACGACTTTTAACATCAAAGAAACAAGTCTTCAATAAAAAAAAATTCTTGACGTAGTAGGCATTATCCTAGTCATAGCACTGACTTGCCTAGATCCACAAACATTTATAGTAAACCGGTTGACGTACGGAGTAGACATGATTGTTGTGGCCATTTAAAACAACCGTATATATCGTATATTTCGCTCCAATTGATACATGTCCATTGTCCATGTAGCCGTCCCATGGTATTTCATTTCAAGGCTACAAACATCATCGCATCTAAAACGCATCCATTTATTAAAAACTTGTTTCATGTAGTTTACCGAGAGCAGCGCATATATATACTTAGTCACACATAGATACAAATCTTGAGTAGGGTTAATCCCCGCATCAAATCACGGATGCGCGCGCTTTAATGCACCTCGCATTAACAATAAACCACAAAACTGGAATAAGAACGTATATTGTCGTGTAAATTCCAACATGATTCTTACCAAAATATGTTATTTACATTCAAATCCGGTTAGTCGTAGATTTTCGAGTAGTATTTACCCCTAACAAAAACAGAAACCATAAAATAGAAATTTATGTTTTTTTTTCTGCTTAATATAAAAATACACGCACTAAATCACGTAGTCGCTGGATTATTTGTCCATACTATCTACAGGTATACCACCAAACGACAATTCACCACAAATTAAAAATATACAACAACAAGTAGAAGACTTGAAATATACAAAATACCCAATTCTCAAGGACAAGCCATAGACCTACACAAGCACGCCATCCATGGAAAAATTCGATTGCATTTTCATTGAATTAACTGCTAAATTAGCCTGTTGCTCCATCATGGTGCCAAAGTATGGTTTTGATACCGCACAGTCGATGTAAGTAATTCTTTTGACATTTTACGGTGTTGGTTCTGTGAGGTTAATAGCCTACTGAAGCTTTTTTCTCTTGAGGTGGTCTAAGAATGAGAACCACACATTTCCCCATCTGGAAAATACTACAGTAACAGTTATTAGTAGTAACTATAAAGCACACATGCGGTGGCTCGTTATGCACAACTTAAGCTGAGTAGTTGTGGTTAAAGTTAAACTTGAAGCTTTTTTGGGTACATTGGTACATCGGTACAAAGAATCAGAATACAGTGACGATTGATGTATCTACCCCACTTTGGATACAACTAAGTATACTTGCAGAACCACTGAAATTGGAAGCGGTTGTCTTTGACCGATATTCCATGACGAGATGCTATTAAAATTCTCTTGCCGTTTGGATGTAGATATTTGTGTGGCGGTCCTATTGTTTTTCTAGAAGCAATTTCGGGGCTCGACGATGGGCGTATAGCTTTTTGTGTTAATTATTTAGAAAGGAATATGCGACGAGATAATTCAATTTATGACGGACAGTGGTGTTAGTTAATTAATTGACTTTTCGCACGATTTTATGCGTTCTAAGGTTCTGATGGTTTTTATGATTTTTTGATGAGCGAACGATTTTTAGATCCAAATGAATGTGAATAACAAAAAAAAATTGGCAAACAGTTTTCGAATGACGAAACCAACTAATCCTATTGAGCTGAAAGAGCTCAATACCACCATTCCAACCAGTAGAAATCAAAATAGATCGAGTATTCGCGTGCACTAGGAATAAGCACATTAAAGCAGAGCGATTATTCGCAAAATAAAGGTAATCGTTACGGCTTTTCTATGATTTTATCTTCTCCGATGAGTCACATTTAGACCTCATACCTATTACCGCATTTGTGGGAGCTGAAAAGGTAAGAGCATAAATTATAAAGCCATACATGACGCATTGAGAACAAAAAGCAGATACTTTTGCTCACCAGCTTCATGGTACGTGTGGGCGGTGTGAACGTGCACAAATGAGAAACGAGATCCCACTATATGGCGGGCTGTGCCAGTACGACCCGCCATAGAACAATTTTTCTGGTATGCAGTGCGTTATCTGTATCATTCACAACTAGTAAAAATGTTGGCCGGCGAATTGATTAGGCCTTTCTTCTTCAATAGATCGGCAATACGTTAACCATCATCAACGTTCGTCGATGATAATAAACAACTTCTTATGGCTTCAAATTGCTGAAATAGATCTCGAAGACATGTTGTTCTAATAGGACGCAAGACGCACAGAGGCGTTTACGTAAATTAATAAAAAAAAAAATATGTGAAGGCTATAATTTACTGTGTGGATCGTTTAATACCCTATCACATCCCATACTTAACATTTATATCCCTAAAATGTGGGCTTTATGGCTGTGGAATATAGAACATTAAATATTGTCACAACGTATGGTTCAGACAGTTTATCAAAATCTTGTATGGTTCGACAAAAAAACACGTTTTCTCCTGCATATGATATGGCGTAGGATTTAATAACGGTTTTTGTAGAAAAACACCTCCAAAAAGTGGGCGTGGGTTAAAGTGATATATAGACGAAATGTTGATTTTATCATAACCAAAGATTATTCATCAACATTTTTTTTTTCGAATAGATATTTTAAGATTTGTTCCCAAAGCGTTTTTTTTACTGAAGACGCGCCCAAAAAGTTCACGTGGCAAAAAACTGTGCAAAGAAGAAATATAGATATTAGGATTGTCTAAATATCTTTTTAACAAACTTTTTGAAAATTTCCTACCGTTTCGCCAAAAAGAACGTTTTTCCTTAAAAGTGGGCGTGGCAGTGGAAGGATTTCAAAAATGTTTACACTTGTTCTGCTTCGTTGGATAGAGAGTCTATATACCAAATTTCGCCCAAATTAAGACCCAAAAATCGATGACACACAGACGGACGGACGGACATACATGGCTTGATCGACTCAGCTAACGATTCTGTGTCGATCCATATAGTATGAGATATATCTAGCAAAATTATTTCTCTATGTTACAAACTTAATGTCAAAACTAATATACCTCTATGGGATAGGGTATAAAAAAGTGAAATACATCGGTATTGCCTTTAAAAAACTACATTTCCTTGCCTACATTAAGCAAATGGACAATAAAGCTCAGCATCTAAGTTTAGTGCCTTCACACCATGCAAGGAAAGTGCTCGCAGCAAGTTTTCCAAAATGATATTTTTTTAAATATCTGTGCAAGTGGTAAGAATAACTTTCGGATCAAGCGTTCGCAGATGGCAGAAAGCTACAACAAAGGCCGGGATCAGAGACGATAGAATTAGTTTTTTTTTTTTTCACATCGTCAAGTTAATTATCTCCGTTGCAGAATCCGCGTCACGGAATCACATTACTTCAGAAAAGATAAGTCAAGTCTTAAGCTTATTCATCCCATAAATTAATAAAATCAGTAATTCCGTACAAATAAAATTCAACAGAGCCCAACTCTAAATAGAATCATTCAGATAGGAAAAAATAGAGCACATCTAACATATTGAATTATTAGGACAATATTATGTGTGTCTACGGATTTGTATGGATTTTTTTTTTTTCAAATTAAAATCACCCATTTGAAATAGTTGACTCAAGGAGGATAGTGATGGGAACGATTCGCAAGGTAGTGGCCACTGTAAGTGCAATAAGAACCAAACCAACAGCAGAACAGGGCTCGACGATGGGCGTATAGCTTTTTGTGTTAATTATTTAGAAAGGAATATGCGACGAGATAATTCAATTTATGACGGACAGTGGTGTTAGTTAATTAATTGACTTTTCGCACGATTTTATGCGTTCTAAGGTTCTGATGGTTTTTATGATTTTTTGATGAGCGAACGATTTTTAGATCCAAATGAATGTGAATAACAAAAAAAAATTGGCAAACAGTTTTCGAATGACGAAACCAACTAATCCTATTGAGCTGAAAGAGCTCAATACCACCATTCCAACCAGTAGAAATCAAAATAGATCGAGTATTCGCGTGCACTAGGAATAAGCACATTAAAGCAGAGCGATTATTCGCAAAATAAAGGTAATCGTTACGGCTTTTCTATGATTTTATCTTCTCCGATGAGTCACATTTAGACCTCATACCTATTACCGCATTTGTGGGAGCTGAAAAGGTAAGAGCATAAATTATAAAGCCATACATGACGCATTGAGAACAAAAAGCAGATACTTTTGCTCACCAGCTTCATGGTACGTGTGGGCGGTGTGAACGTGCACAAATGAGAAACGAGATCCCACTATATGGCGGGCTGTGCCAGTACGACCCGCCATAGAACAATTTTTCTGGTATGCAGTGCGTTATCTGTATCATTCACAACTAGTAAAAATGTTGGCCGGCGAAATGATTAGGCCTTTCTTCTTCAATAGATCGGCAATACGTTAACCATCATCAACGTTCGTCGATGATAACAAACAACTTCTTATGGCTTCAAATTGCTGAAATAGATCTCGAAGACATGTTGTTCTAATAGGACGCAAGACGCACAGAGGCGTTTACGTAAATTAATAATCGTTTAATACCCTATCACATCCCATACTTAACATTTATATCCCTAAAATGTGGGCTTTATGGCTGTTGAATATAGAACATTAAATATTGTCACAACGTATGGTTCAGACAGTTTATCAAAATCTTGTATGGTTCGACAAAAAAACACGTTTTCTCCTGCATATGATATGGCGTAGGATTTAATAACGGTTTTTGTAGAAAAACACCTCCAAAAAGTGGGTGGGTTAAAGTGATATATAGACGAAATGTTGATTTTATCATAACCAAAGATTATTCATCAACATTTTTTTTTTCGAATAGATATTTTAAGATTTGTTCCCAAAGCGTTTTTTTTACTGAAGACGCGCCCAAAAAGTTCACGTGGCAAAAAACTGTGCAAAGAAGAAATATAGATATTAGGATTGTCTAAATATCTTTTTAACAAACTTTTTGAAAATTTCCTACCGTTTCGCCAAAAAGAACGTTTTTCCTTAAAAGTGGGCGTGGCAGTGGAAGGATTTCAAAAATGTTTACACTTGTTCTGCTTCGTTGGATAGAGAGTCTATATACCAAATTTCGCCCAAATTAAGACCCAAAAATCGATGACACACAGACGGACGGACGGACATACATGGCTTGATCGACTCAGCTAACGATTCTGTGTCGATCCATATAGTATGAGATATATCTAGCAAAATTATTTCTCTATGTTACAAACTTAATGTCAAAACTAATATACCTCTATGGGATAGGGTATAAAAAAGTGAAATACATCGGTATTGCCTTTAAAAAACTACATTTCCTTGCCTACATTAAGCAAATGGACAATAAAGCTCAGCATCTAAGTTTAGTGCCTTCACACCATGCAAGGAAAGTGCTCGCAGCAAGTTTTCCAAAATGATATTTTTTTAAATATCTGTGCAAGTGGTAAGAATAACTTTCGGATCAAGCGTTCGCAGATGGCAGAAAGCTACAACAAAGGCCGGGATCAGAGACGATAGAATTAGTTTTTTTTTTTTTTCACATCGTCAAGTTAATTATCTCCGTTGCAGAATCCGCGTCACGGAATCACATTACTTCAGAAAAGATAAGTCAAGTCTTAAGCTTATTCATCCCATAAATTAATAAAATCAGTAATTCCGTACAAATAAAATTCAACAGAGCCCAACTCTAAATAGAATCATTCAGATAGGAAAAAATAGAGCTCATCTAACATATTGAATTATTAGGACAATATTATGTGTGTCTACGGATTTGTATGGATTTTTTTTTTCAAATTAAAGTCACCCATTTGAAATAGTTGACTCAAGGAGGATAGTGGTGGGAACGATTCGCAAGGTAGTGGCCACTGTGAGTGCAATAAGAACCAAACCAACAGCAGGACTTAAAAGAATTTTCAACATGGTACGCTTTCCCTTACATGCAAGAATATTCAGCTAAATGTGCTTTGATAATCAGTCCGCTTAACTGTTGCAATACTCAAGGGGAAGTGCCCAAGTTCTAAACACAGACGTTGGCCCAGCTTTATTTTCATACCACATGATGCATTAAGCGCATGCAGCTACAACATGATGACATCCGACATTCAGCAAACAAAATCCTTCCAGGCAAGGTAGAATGGGAGCATTTGATTTGCCGCCGGATCCAATTCCATCTCTGCGGATGGAAGTGTTTTTCGAAAACATAATTGTATTTCAGGCTGGTACTTCATACAATTGTATCCCTTTCAAAGTCAAATCGCAACTAAGCAAATATCCTGCTGTCGAAATTAAATAGAACCTTGCGAAACTCTGTCGCTAAGAGCTGAAGCGTTCAACACAATGTTATGTTCTGATGGGACCCTAGACACAGATTTCATATACATAACATAATGTAACTACTTCCCATTAACTGACAAGAAAAGTCCCATATCAGTTTTGAGCAGACAATTTTGATATCTCATACCGCAGAGGAGAATGGAAATATTGAATATCTCCAAAAACAGACCAAATTCACTCTGTAAAATTTTAAATAAATGCATGGACAAAGTATGATTAAACTAAAACCCCCAACCTTATACGGGAGAATGGAATGTACTTCACACTGGTGGGTAGGCACAACTTATTTACTCAAAAGCAATAAATTGTAGATGATGATGACATAATGCTCATGTATTTAAGGATCTATTGCGGATCTATTAAGGATCTATTGCGCCATTCCAATATGTATTTATAACGGGAGATTTCAGGTTGGCAGCACTGGTTAGTAATGGCGTCCAAACGTCATCTGTCAAAGTGAACATTTTTCAGTATACTCTGCCATTTAATGGAAAGACTTACAAACGAGCAACGATTGCAAATTATTGAAATTTATTATAAAAATTCGTGCTCTGTGAAAAATGTGAAAATCCCCTGTTTTGTCGTAAAATTGTGTTGAGCGATGAGGCTCATTTCGTTATGAGGCTCATTTCGTATACGTAAATAAGTAAAACTGTCGCATCTGGGGTGTTGAACAGCCACATGCCATACAAGAATTACCGATGCATAGCGAAAAAACGACAGTTTGGGGTGGTTTATGGGCTGGTGGCATCATCGGATTATTCTTCTTTAAAGATGACCGTGGAAGAAAAGTTACCGTCAAGGGCGAACGATGTCGAGCCATGATACGCGACTTTTTTGTTTGCCCTAGTTGGCTGAGTTGAACTTGGTTGACATGTGATTTCATCAAGACGGTGCCACATGCCACACAGCTAGTTAAAAAAACAATAGAAATCTTGAAGGATGAATTTTGTGAGCAGCTTATCTCTAGAAATGGCCCTGTGAGTTGGCCGCCAAGATCATGCGATTTAACGCCTTTTGATTATTTCTGGTGAGGTTATGTAAAGTTTTTAGTCTATGTAGACACGCCGAACACGATTGAAGCCTTACAGGATAACATAACACGCGTAATTCGTGGAATACAGGCCGAAATGCTCGAAAAAGTAAAGCAAAATTAGAACTTCTGAATGGACCATTTGAAACGGAGCCGGGGACAGCATTTATATGAGGTTGCAGATTAAAAAGTAAATGGCAAAGGCCTAGTTATCGATAACAATACCAATTTTGAATACTTGATGCAAATTTAAGTGTTTTTTTTTTCGATTTTTAAAAAAAAATCACCCGTTATGTCTGCAACAACAGCCGGACAGCTCGGAACAATCCAAGCAACTCACGATACAACACGTGAAATTTCTATCTCAAAAACTGAAATGCATCCTAAACAAATTTAACAGTAAGGCTTACAAACTGGTGACATATAGATAGACTTGGCTAGATAGACTCAGCTTCCGATTCTGGTCCATACGCTTAATGTTTCAAACTATGTGTCGATGTTGCCATATTACATTTCTGATATGGATGGGGCATGGATTTGTGCATATGCCATTGACGTCGATGACTTAGATTCGCAGAACGAGACAAAAATGAAAATGCGAGGTCGATACTTGTTTAAATGTGTCATGTTATAGGGTATAAAATGAAAAGAGCTACTCTTACACGTGGCTCTCAATGATCATCATTCTTTACATTGCTTCTAGTCTCCACATTGAACTGAGTGCGTTGAGGAAATATGAACATCCCCTGCCTAAACTATCTACCAATCTAACCTAAACCTATTTTCATTTAAACCTTGTTAATTATAATTAAAAAAAAAACAAGAATACACTCCCATCACCAGTTGACACTGACTGCATCCAAACTACTTTTCTTTTCTTTTTGGATTGCACAATGCATTAGCATACTATTGAAACATCAGGGCCACCAATTACCACCGTGTTACTGAATATTTTGGACCTATTACAAACTTGTGCTCGCGTTTATCGCATCTATCATGAGTCAGTTCGTTGTCATTTTACATCTCAATTATAAATCAACAAATTAGCATCGAACATCGAAGGTATATTGTTTAGCTCTTCCGCATTTTCTATCAATAACCCGTTAATCGAAACGATTTCCTTAACATAACCGAAAAAATTAACCAAAAAACAACTTGATAATTATTTTAATTATTTCGATACCACCACTCCATGTGGCAAATGGTGGTTTGTCTTTCGAATGTTAATATGTTTCAATGAACTTGGGAATCGTAATTTCAAGTGCGGATTTAATACAATGGACAGCCAAATATGCATAAATTCAGTTTGATACCGGTAAAGTAATTTTTATCGGAAATTTTGATAGACGAAAAAAATGGTGGTCTCTTTCAGACTGAGAGGTGATTAAAAGATACCACTCAATAGAATTTTATTGTTAATTTGTTTTATTAACTCACCAGAAAATTTACGACTTCATGCAAACACAGGAAAGAGAAAATTCATTAAAAAAAAAGGCGTCAATTTTTTTCTTAACACAGTAATGAGAATATATTTTTTTTAATTTAATGAATCTTTTAATAAATTGGTCTATCTACCTTCGCGCAACGCGTATCCCTATACCAGCATCGAATGTCGAAGAACAATGGCACCGATGCCAACAAGCCATTTGATCAGCCGCAACTGATGTGCTAGGTTTCTCGCGTCCACCAGCAGGAAACCCCTGGTTTGATGAGGAATGCCGACAGATGCTCACAACCAAGAACGAGGCCTGCAAGGCTAGGTTGCAGGTGAAGACGAGAGCTGCCGTTGAGCTCTAGAAGAAGGGAAGAACACCGGTTTTTCAGAAAGAAGAAAAAAGTGCAAGAAAAGCGCGCGATCGATGATATAGAGAGGTGCCACTCCAGGAACGATGTTCGCAAGTTTTATCAAAGTGTTAAACGTCAAAGCCAAGGATAAAAGGCTCGAAAAGAATTCTGTCGAGATGAACAAGGAAATATCGTAGTTGAGACACAGTCGATGCTGAGGATATGGAAGAACCACTTCTGCAGACTGTTTAACGGCGATGACGAACCATTCAATATTGGCAACGACAGCGAAAACTGCCAACCACCCGACCTGAGTGAAGTGAGCATCTAAACTGAAGCTTAATAAGACTGCCGGACATGACGCCTTCCCGCCGAGCTTTATAAGGCCGGCGGAGATGACTTGGTAAGTAGCATCCACCAACTCATAAGCCGAATCTGGTCGGAAGAAAGTATGCCTGAAGAATGGAACTGTTTAACGGCGATGACGAACCATTCAATATTGGCAACGACAGCGAAAACTGCCAACCACCCGACCTGAGTGAAGTGAGCATCTAAACTGAAGCTTAATAAGACTGCCGGACATGACGCCTTCCCGCCGAGCTTTATAAGGCCGGCGGAGATGACTTGGTAAGTAGCATCCACCAACTCATAAGCCGAATCTGGTCGGAAGAAAGTATGCCTGAAGAATGGAACCTCAGCATCGTTTGCCCGATCCACAAAATAGGAGACATTCTAAACTGCGCCAACTACGGAGGTATATGTCTCCTCAACATCGCCTACAAGATCCTAGCTGCCGTAATATATGAACGCCTCAACCAAGAACTTTACAAGCTGTACAGCGACATAAACCCGGCCCAATGCGGACGTGTAAGCTGGGTAGGACATTCAGAGCGTGCTCCGACTCGCAGAGTCTTTGATTTCTAGCAAAAAGAGGAAGAACTTGCCAATAGTGGCGCGCATAAGTAGAAGCCGACCCTAACTAATCTCGATTCTAAGCCTCACTTAAGTATGTTTAATGAAGCAATCCATTAAACTGCTGTTAGTGTCAATAAAAGCACAAATCAATTGTTCTCAGCGCACAGACTTGTTAGGATTTACAGCCTATCTATCTTGTATGCTTGTGTATATCTTTTACGATGGCCGGATCTACAGTTTAATACCAATTCCGAACGGCTGAGTTTATGTAAGCTGTTTATGGCAATTGACTACTATTCAGATAATGGTTCTTTGAAAAAAGTGATGTTTTTGAAAAACAATTTGCAGTTGACGCTAACGGCATGGCAGTTCAAAGGTAGGCAGTCGCTAAATACACCTTTTTCGCAACAGCAACATAGACTCATTTTTAAGCAAACAATTAGGTAAAGCACGGCTCGACGAAAAGCTAAGTGGAAACAAAATTTGAATTTCATAAGCTATTTTGCTATGTAGGTATTTCCTCAAAATTAGTTTCGGGAACAGTTTTTATATGGTTATTTATTTTGAAGATGCAAAAGTGTCTTGAGTGGAATCCTTCATCCTTGGAATCCTCATGTGAGGCTGCTTCAGTCGGTTTCGCTTTAACCACCAGTTTGCCACCGAACTTTGAGACGAGTTTGAATTGTCGATAAATATATTTAAGAAAAAAGTGCACTGCTCGAATGTTGCCTCTTTTCTTGTTTACAAGTTAAGCAATAAAGCTTTGTAGCTGAAAATATATTCGTTGCTGAAAAGTGTCCCAGTCTATTTGAAAACATACAAATCAGCATACCAAAAACGTATGTTAGCTCAATAAAATATTATTGTAAATATAAAGCACACTTTAATAAATATAAAATAAGTTGAACCCACACTTAAATCGTAATTTTTTTTTTGCAAAACTACAGGGTGTACGTCGGGAAGGTATACTACTTTGTTTGTTTATACTTTTTGATTAAATGAAAGAGAATGGATCTTTTATTGACAAATGTTTTATTTAATGTCGGCAATTATGTATGGAATACAATATCAGGTAAATGTCCGCCTCTGTTAGTCTTACAAATGCGAACCCTTTTGAGCACATTTTTAATTACATCTCACAAATTTCACGTGGTATTTCATTAATTTCATTACGAATATTTAGTTTGGGTTGCTCAAGCGTTTCTGGTTTGTTTGCATAAGCCCTGCTTTTCAGATATCCGAACAAAAAGAAGTCCGGAGCAGTCAAATCAGGCGATCGTGGAGGCCAACCAACATCACCATTTCTTGATATAACTTGTTGAGGAAAGAGGTCTCGCAGTAATTCCATTGTAATCCTGGCTGTATGCGATGTGGCACCGTCTTGTTGATACCACATGTTAATCAATCCCAAAGCATGTAGTTGTGGCGTTAAAAAGTTTTTAATAATATCACGGTATCGCTCCCCATTCAAGCAGTTTTCATTTTCAATGAAGTAAGGTCCAATGATTCCTCCTGACCAAATTGCACACCAGACTGTAACTTTTAATGTATGCAAATGTGACTGATGAATAATTTGAAGGGTTTCCATTGCCCAGAACCGACTATTCTGTTTATTCACATATCCATTCAAATGAAAATTTGTCTCGTCACTCATTATGATTTTTTCATGAAAATCGGGGTTGTCATGGGCTAGCTGTAACATCCTATTGGCATATGTACGGCGGCGTAAATGGTCTTGTGGAAGAAGCTCTTGTGTCAACTGAATCTAAAATAAAAACAAATGCAAATCCTAGTGCAAAATTGTGGCCAAAGTTGTTCTTTGATGACCATGCTCCTAAGCACGGCGTCGAATTGAGGTTGATGGATTGTTTTAAAAACTTCCTTGAGTAGCAGTAATGTTTTCAGTCGATCTTGCAGAACGTTTTGATCCATGCTTATGCCTATCACCTAAAGACCCTCTTTCTTCGACATAATTCACTACACGATAAATAGTGCGTTTTGTTGACACGTTGTTTCCCCCCCAAATATGTCCAGTAACTTTCTCATCGTCACAGTAATCGATGATTGATTTTGATAAAATGTTTTAACGATTAAAACACGTTGGTTTATCGATTTTTTTTTCCATAACAAATTTGCCACGTATCTACTTCACGACTACCAAATATGAACTGTCAAGATTAATGTTTAAAAAAAATGGCGGCACAACAAAGTAGTATACCTTCCCGGCCGACACCCTGTATATTCAAGATTTTACTTCATGAGTCAAAAGATTAGATGCTAAACACTGATGGAATACCTACATCCACAGTAAAGCATCACCAAAGAGTGTGCAAACGATTTTCCAAAGTTCAGAAATTTAGCAAAAGGATTTCCCCTTCCATAAAAAAATTTACCACTCCGAAATTTCAAAACGAAAAATCTAAGGCATAGGCGCGTAAATTGTACATTTTTTTATCATTTTTTTTTTTTTTTTTTTTGCAGACTTACTCAATATATTTTTGTCATTTTTGTTAATGGGGACAAAAAATACTTCGACTATAAATTGTTTAATTTTCGTGTGTCTCAAAATAGCCCAAACCACTTTAATTTATTGCCAAAGTTTAATAGAGCCTCGAGCCTGTTTGTAAACTTACAAAACCAATAAAACAATTCATAGATCGAGAAACCCCATTAGCACGTTATACAAAACAAAGATACAAACAAATAATTCTATCAAGTATCTTAAAAGCGATACAGAAACAACTCAAGGCCAAGCATCCGGTTTGATTAGGCCACCACTAGTGACTTTTGAACATTGGACTCTCAAAGAACTTTTATTTGCCTATATGTCACCTCATCCACTGACGCGCTGAGGAAAATGTGAGACCAAGAGACCATATCGATGGCACGCAATCAGTTAATTAACATCGCTAATCCATAACCATGAAAGTCACAAGATCAAACAAAAGTACTTCCTAAAACAAAACGAAATAAATTGGGAAAAAAACGCAAGCGACAACCGACAATGACATTGACTTTGAAATTCACTTTCGACAGTCAACCATAGAAGTGTGAGTGCCGACCACCCCATCTGCCGAGATACAGGTTTCAATAGACTTGCCGGCAAACGAATACATCTAGATACAACACACAACACAGCCCAACATAAGAACAGGCCAAATAAGAGAGCTCAAAGAGAGAAGAATAACACACGACAAATAAAAAAAAATAAAGCTCCTAACTAGTCTTGACTTGGGATAAATTCAATATTAAAGTTAGCTGCATATGACATACGATATTCATTCGCAATATTGTAACTGTTACGTTAAGATCGATCGCGCGGACCAAAAGATAGATTCTTGTTAATACTTATCGCGACCATAGAATGATCTTTTAACTGATCTTGCATAGATAACAATAAGCAAAATGCTAACGAGCACAAAAGTGAAACTGATCATCGCGATCATCGCGATCAGTGGTATTGCGATTAATTCGCAAAGTGTTGTCCTCTCCACGCTGGAGTTTTTGCGTCGCGGTGCCGAGGACTCGCGGCTTGAGAGCTTGGACAACAAGCCCATAGATGGGGAGTACGATTTTATTGTGGTCGGTGCCGGTACAGCGGGATGTGCGTTAGCGGCACGCCTGTCGGAGAATCCCAAGTGGAAAGTGCTACTGTTAGAAGCGGGCGGTCCGGAAAGTCTGATCATGGATGTACCGATCGTGGCGCATTTCTTGCAACTCGGCGAAATGAATTGGAAGTATCGCACCCAGCCAAGTGATCGCGCTTGCTTGGCTATGAACCATAATCGTTGCAATTGGCCCAGAGGCAAGGTGATGGGCGGATCTAGTGTTCTGAATTATATGATGTACACCCGGGGCAACCGCAGGGACTACGATCGTTGGGCCGAGTTGGGCAATGACGGATGGAGTTTCAAGGATGTTTTACCATACTTTAAGAAATACGAAGGCAGCAGTGTTCCCGATGCCGAAGAGGACTTTGTAGGACGTGATGGACCAGTGAAAGTGTCGTACATCGATTGGCG
The DNA here is from genome assembly GCA_949824845.1 of Rhingia rostrata. Taxonomy (NCBI): domain Eukaryota; kingdom Metazoa; phylum Arthropoda; class Insecta; order Diptera; family Syrphidae; genus Rhingia; species Rhingia rostrata. Next base: position 114,025,760 of record OX463755.1, on the reverse strand, counting down.
ATCGCAGATAGCTAAAGCTTTCGTGGAAGCAGCACAGCAGGATGGTTTGAAATATCGTGATTATAATGGAAAAATTCAAACAGGTGTATCCTACCTTCATACCACTACCAGAAACGCGACAAGATGGAGTTCAAATCGTTCGTATCTCTACCCGATCAAGGGAAAACGACCAAATTTGCACGTTAAGAAACATGCGCTAGTCACAAAGGTCCTTATTAACCCAGACACAAAAGAGGCATATGGTGTTGTTGTAAAAACCGATGGTAAAATGCACAAAATTCTTGCCCGCAAAGAAGTGATCTTGACAGCGGGAGCGATAAACACACCACAACTACTCATGTTGTCGGGTGTTGGGCCGGCAAAACATTTGCGCGAAGTTGGAATCAAACCTATCGCTGATCTTGCCGTGGGATATAATTTGCAAGATCACACCGCACCAGCTATAACATTCACCACAAACGCAACGTCTCTTCACTTCGATGACTTTGCCGATCCACTGATGCTGAACAAGTTCATTGAACATGGCGGACCCTACGGATCACCGGGAGGTTGTGAAACGATCGCATTCTGGGATCTTGATCACCCCAACCTGAAGGACGGCTGGCCGGATATAGAATTGTTTATGGTTGGAGGGTCGATGTCTGCTAATCCGGCGATTGCACGAGCCTTCGGTCTTAAGAAGACAATCTATGACGCTCTGTTCAAGGAGATCGATGATAATGATCTAAATGCATTCATGATATTCCCCATGATCTTACGACCTAAATCGCGTGGCAGAATTTTACTCAAAAACAGCGACCCCACTAAATACCCACTCATCTATTCGAACTACTTCCAACATCCATACGACTTGGACATTTCCGTGAGAGGACTACTCAAGGCGATCAGTTTAATGGATCAACCGGGCATGCAGGCGATCAATGGAAAATTGTGGAATAAGAAGATTCCTACGTGCCAACAATTCGCCTATAAGTCTCGCGAATACTGGGAGTGCTATGTCAAGCACATGACCTTCACCATCTATCACTACTCGGGCACAACAAAAATGGGGCCAAAAAGTGATCGTGCTGCGGTAGTGGATCCTCGACTAAGGGTTTACGGTATTAAGAATCTCCGAGTTGCTGATGCTGGTATTATGCCAGAAATCATCGCGGGACATCCCAATGGACCAGTGTTCATGATCGCTGAGAAGGCAGCCGATTTGATTAAACAAGATCATGGATTTATCCAGTAGTGGTGATGTGTGAATGTCCGAAAGAGTCATAGTGTCATTTGTATCATAGTTGTAAATAGAATCACTTGTTTGTGAAAATGCGATTGTACTGAAATTAGGTTAAGACTTTGATTTAGCGAATAAGTAAAAATAAACAAAAATGAATAACATTGATATGAAAAGTTTTTTTTTGTCTATTTATTGCGTTTTTTTAGGAAATTGTAAGGAGATAATTGGCAGCTTGAACTCTTAATGGTAATTAGGTATAGGTGGAGACAACAAAATACAAAGATAAGCTTTTGGTTGGTATAATGAGAATGAAAATCCGGAAACACACTTGTCCAAAAAAACATACATGGGCTTTAGCTTTAGAAAGTCAAGAGCATTTGGAAGTTAGCCATAACAGCATTTGCATGGGTTGTGCACTTGAATTTCATGCGAAAAAGGCTGACATTTAAGCTTGTAGATCACTGATCGTGTAAACTGAATTGAATAAGCTGTTTTCATTTTTTGTAAGCAATTAGCGTGTCGCAATGAATGCACATGTAATTCTAACTCAAATAACGTTTGATGGTTGTTTGCGCATTGTAAATTGTGTAGATCGTTGGGGCAATTACAAGATTTGCGAAATTTGTTTTTACTGTCCATGAAAAGTTTTGGTGTCAAGATAAACAGATTGTTTTTTTAATAGATAAAATTATAAATATTCTATATACACATTGAACTCAAGACACAAGTAATAATGAAGAATTTATTATAAATTGCATTTTTGTAGAAAGGACGAAGCGATCGCTATTCATGAATTGTAATGTAGTTCACATTTCGGGATGGGACTTGTTCTGGAATTCTATCCCAGAACCATTTGTCCGTTTGGGCTATGATAGCATATTGATAACAAAATAAATAAATTCACTCAAAAACAAAAAAGTTTAATGGCGCATTTGATACATTGAATATTTTTAGAGTTTCGCTAAACGAACTTGTCTAGAAGTAAAATTACCATATTTGAATGAGAACCATTCGTATAAGTAGGTAGCTCTTCAGGTACCATTGTTAAAACTGGATAGGTGTTGTTAAATGCAATTTGTCGCTCATAGTCCGTAAATTCTGTTCACTTGAGGCTGTATAACAATTAAAAGTCCATGGGAGAGGTGGCCATTACAAACATTTAGTCTTATTTCGCTTTGTGAATGTAAAGCGAATGGTGGGTGCACGACTGACTACATCACACCCACACTAAGCTTCAAGAAAGGCTTCAACGTAGGCTTTCTTACCTTAGCTCAGTGAAAGAGGAACGAAGTTGTGAGGGATTCCGACACGGTAGTCTACACCGATGGATCTAAGATGAACTGTGGCGTAGAGTCCGGTGTCTTCTCGGAATAACCGAAAATATTAATATACCGCCTACCGGATTTTGTCAGCGTATTTCAGGCGGAACTACTGGCTATCACATATAGTCAAAATGTCATTAATGTCATGAAATTGGCTACCATATCCTCCAAGATGATACAGGAATGCCGGAACGAAGTTGCCTATCTGAACGAACGCTTCAGGGTCACACTTTTCTACGTCCCAGGACACAGTGTCATTGACACGGCTCACTTGCCGCAAGTGGCCATATCTCGCTAGGTACGGTTAAGGAACAGCCCACTCAAACTTTCCCAAGAAGGCCGAATCCAAATGGAGAAGGTTAACAAATTGTGTCATATCGTGGAAGAAAGAAACCCTCTTCCATTTCATCTGAAAATTACCGGCACTAGCAAGAGCTAGACTGCGTGCGTTAGACCAACCACTCTTCGACGATCTTAACCGTTTTCTAAACTCCAAAGGCTGGATCGTATCACACCCTCAATAATCATCATAAAAAAGGTCACACGAGTAGTGGTACCAAAAGGTTACTTGGATTCATGCTGAACAGCCACCTCTACCTGCGTAAATCCAATTTACATCTATTTCGCAAAAATTATAACCGTCGGTCTTAACCGTTTGCTTTCTGTTTGTTAAATAATTCTAAAACCATTTAAGCATTGATTAATGAAAACCTGAAATTTTTATTTTTGCTGAAAGAAGGGTGTGGTGAACTTTATTAAAGGCTTCTGTAGTCAGTGTAGAGTGCCATAAAATTTGTGAACTAGTAAAAATATTAAAAAAAAAATGCCTCAAAAAAAGACGCACCCTATACATGTCAAATTCTAACTAAGGCCGTTTTAGTTATGGCGAGTTATGCAAGCTAAAGACCAAAACGCCCGCTGCTATCGGTTTTATGTTTATGGGCATTTATAACCGCATAAAGTGTCCTTTCTCATGTAAAATGTTCATGAATGTTTTATGTAAAAATCCAAACTAATTCAAAAGCTTTATTCAAAAATTACAGTCTTCAGATGTCATAACAGTCAGAACTGATAAAAACGTGTTTGGTATCCATTAATATCGAAATTCCACCAATGATTAAAACCGTCAGAAGGATTGTTTACGATAGAAATATGTAACTAGACTTTTGTTTAATTCAACAACGCAACTGGTGCCGTGAACGAAGCCTATATGTATCGGGTTTTTCAACAGGGACGCTACAATAGTTGAGCGACAGGGACAGCAAACGACGCCATATTTTTTGCCGCTCTTTTGACATTTCTCTTTAGTAAGGTTTGCCATTTCATAATGGAAAGATATACGATCCAACAAAGAGTCGAAATTATTAAAATTTACAACCGAAATTCGGAGTCAGTGGCCTCAACGTTAAGAGCGCTACGTCCAATTTATGGTCGTCTTAATCGTTCTAGCAGATCAACAATTGAGCGTCTAGTGGACAAATTTTAATCCCCAGGCACAGTACAAAATGTTCCTGTGCCAGTGAGACAAAAAAGTGCCCGTATTGTCGAGAATATTGCTGCCGCTGAGGCTTCAGTTGAAGAAAGCCCAAATGTTTCTCTCACTCGTCGTTCTCAAGCGTTGGGCATCTCTGTGACGTCGTTGTGGCGAATTTTGCGAAAAGATCTTGGCCTACATCCTTACAAGATTAAATTGACGCAAGAACTGAAGCCGCTTGACCACCAGAAGCGTCGTATGCTCATGAATTGGGCTGAGCAACAACTTGAAAATGATTCGGATTTTCATCGAAAAATCATCTTCAGCGATGAGGCTCATTTCTGGCTGAATGGCTTCGTTAATAAACAAAATATGCGTTATTGGTCAGGCAGCAATCCACACTTACTCTATGAGTCATCATTGCATCCCGAAAAAATTACGGTTTGGTGTGGTTTATGGGCCGGCGGCGTCATTGGGCCGTACTTCTTCCGTGATGATCAAGACCGGCACGTTAGTGTGGATGGGAATCGCTACCGTTCAATAATAACCGAATATTTTTGGCCCCGATTGGATGATATGGACTTGGAGGACATGTGATTTCAACAGGACGGCGCCACAAGCCACACAACGAATTCCACAATCAATTTATTGGAAACCAAATTTGGAGAACGTGTTATCTCACGAAATGGTCCAGTCGCTTGGCCGTTTGGTCGTGCGATTTGACGCCGTTTTACTATTTCCTGTGGGGCTACGTCAAGTCTATGGTCTATGCCAACAAGCCAGCGACGATTGATGAACTTCGTACGAATATCGAACGTGAAATTGCAGCAGTATCGGCCGATTTATGCTTGACAACCGTCAAAAATTGGGTTCAGCGTCTGGACTTCTGCAAGCGTGCACGTGGTGGCCATGCAAAAGAAATCGAGTTCCATACATAATGGCATCGAACGTACTTTCACAGGAATAAAGAATTTCATTGATATCCAAAACCGTTTTTGTTTTATTTAAAAAAAAACTTTTGTAGCGCTCTTAATGAAAAACACTTTATTAACACCATAATGCCGTATTTCACTTTTAAAAGAGAACTTAAGCCATAATTCGTTTTAGAAAGTGGCCTTAGTACTCATTAGAATGTGAATTAAACTCACTCGCAGCATTATTATTAATTTGAGTTATAAATGTGCCTATATCAACAGAGATGTATAGAAATGGCGTATAAATAGTGGGATAACTTTATGGGGCATGCTGGCCTCCTGCAACCGCCCTGCGTGGGGTCACTGTTTGATTTGAAGTAGGTGCGATGTTGGGTATTTGCAATTCTAAATGTAAAAGATTTTTTAAATCAAAAAAAAAACTTTAAATAAAAATTATTACCAATTTAAACGAAAAATATAGATTTATATTACGGATATAAATCGATATCTTCCCGGAAAAATATATTAAGCGACATTTTAAGAATTTTACAGGAGACAACAAATTTTCTATGTAGGTAATTATTTGTGTATTTTGTAGTGTGTTGTAAATTTTGTTTTTCTGAAGTTTATTTTGTATTAATGGCAGAAACCTCAAACAAAGACCAAAGCGTGACGCTTGCACAAATTATAAGGGCAATTCAAAAAGGATTTTCCTTTCATTCTTTTTAACACCATATGGAGTTAGTTCACATTTAAGTAATGGCTTTAGTACGCCATTATGGCGTTAATTCGTATGGGCTTCGTTCACGGCACCCTATAACTATGTAAACACATCAGTAATATAGAAATGATTATTAACAACACCTAAAAACATACTACAATTTTTATAGTTGAGAAGAGTTCAACTTTAATTCAAACCGAAGGCACACTACTTCTCAAACTGTTCGGTACTTCCCTAGTTGCGTGAGTACTTTTATGGCGCAAACATTCAAAGTTGAGTTTGATTGTAAAAAATAATATCACGCGAAAATTGAGGAACCTTGCAAACATTTTTATTAAAACGGAATGTAAACAACAGAAAACCAAAAAATAAACGTTATTTTTGCATTTAGCTCTCTTGTTTTCGATAATTTGTGTCTTTGTTCGGTGGAAAAGCGGTTGTCATTGCATTCAGAAGTTAAAGATATCAAGTTAAAAATAAAAAAACACTATCAGTAAGAGCTATAATATTTTGATGAAAGAAATTTATTACAGTTGCGATACTACTTCATGTTCAGGAAGGATTGCTCTGGCAAGGAGACATAATTAATAACAAGCTAGAGAAATCGGCTAGAGTATTGGACATATCACAAGAGGATACCATCATTTACGTAGATAGCCAAACGGCCATTAAAGCTCTGGCATCCAAGATAAAAAAATCACAAGTGATACGTATCAACTTTGCAGGAAGTGCGGATACCCAGGCGTCGATGAGGACATCTATCACCAAATGTGTCACTGCCCTGCGATCAGCAACAGTCGTAACAGAATCCTATGCAGCTTCTACTACGAGGACTTGACGGATCTAGCAACAACACCTACTGCAAAGATCGTCAGTTTCTGCTGCAAGTCGGGTTGGAGCAACTTGCTGTTTGAAGCTAATGGAGCAGCACAAATCACCTATGTATCACTCTTCTTATAAACGCAGCTCTCCTTTCAGGTACAACAAAGGATATCGCTATGGGCCCGCGCAGTCCTATGCTGGTTTGACGACTCAGCAACCCATCAAACCTAAGCTTGAGAAATTAGGACAAAACTTATAGGCAAATAGAAAATATTGGTGGATAAAAATATGAAACAATTAACGCTAAAAGCTATAAGGACACGACTGAATATCGTGATGGTAAGCGTAAGCCCACAGTTCTCGAAAAAAAAGACACCTGTTTGATCATTGTAGCGTTTTGCAAACGGAAAACATGGCAATTAAAGAAGCCTTAATCGCTTAATCCGCAAAGTATTTTAACATCATCAGTGACAGCCAAGTGACAATCGCAACCCTGGAATATATATCTTTCAAATCGAAATTAGCCCACGAATGCCGATATCATAATGTGATGGCAGAACATTTCGAAATTCACCTCTTAAAATTCTACCGCCAGTAGATATGTAAGGTATGCCATCGGTACACTTAAATTGCAGAACTGGTTGCGATCAGAAAGCAAACCGCAGATGGATAAAAGGCACAACGTGTCAAATATCCAGGCAATTGTGGCCAAACTAAAATCAGAGACGCTTTATCTGCAATCAATGTCCTCACAGGACTTTGTCCTATAGGCCTTTACGCAAAAACGCTGTGTCTCTTTAGTTATGACTTCTGTAGAAGCTATAGAAGTCGACAGATTCAGTAGTACAACAATATACCTTTTACTTATTTTAAATATAATTGGTGTAGTTCATATAATAGAATACTTGGAGAAAATAGATTTCTTCGAGCCAGAAATACGGAACTCGACATGCGGAGAAATTTGTTCGATTTATGTCGGAGCATATATTAAATTTCTTTTGACTAGACAATGAAAATTGTGAAAAATAAAAGATTTCCTAAATTTAGAAAAAATACTATAATCAGTTTTTATTTGTTTTTAATAACTTAATATGCAGTACAGTTATATACATTAATCTTAGCGTAAAATACAACAACACCTTAGCCTATATAGATATCATGAAACCTTAGCCTGCATAAAAAATGTGCTACCAAACCTATTTTTCCAATCGAAAAACGTTGTCTAAAATGTTAAAAATGGCTGCTGATATCACATTAATGTTTTATGAAATAATTTGATGTGAAAATGAATGACACAGCAAAAATTGAAACCCCGAAATGACATCTGTTGGCGTTTGTGTGTATTAGTCTCAGTGGTGACAGATCGCCGATTAACGATTTTTTTTTGTCATTTTTATCTAAACCTATATAGATTAAGAAAAAAACATTCCAATTAATGTTTGTGTTATGTTTTCGCACGACTAAATCAAATGGTAATATCGGGTGCACTTCGAATTGAATTAAAACACAAGAAAAGCGTTTTAATGTCCATCAATTTGGCTTTATTGGAAGGAAAATTTTATGCCATTAATGTTTAAATATGATTTCGGACATGTGGCTGCCGCGGCTGGTTCGAATAAAGCCAATTCTAGAGGTCCAATTTTCAACCAACTTTTCCACGAATGTTGGCTTCCAAGTCGCCTTATGTTTCTGTTTTTTTTTACGTGTAGGAGCGACGCAAAAGACAATAATCCAATGGTGTCAAATCACACGATCTTGGTGGCCAATTGATAGGTCCATTTTGCGAAATTATGCGCTCAACGATTGTTTCCTTCAATAAATCGATTGTGACTCGCGCTGTGTGGCATGTAGCGCCGTCTTGTTGGAACCACATCTCATCCACATTCGTGCCATCCAATTCGGGAACAAAATAGTCGGTTATCATGGCTCTATACCGGTCTCCATTACCGGGAAATGAGTCTCCAGCATCATTTCGGTAGAAGTATGGCAAACCAAACAGTCAGTTTTTGTGGATGTAATGGCGGCTCAAGGGTCTCATGTGGATTCTCTTCACTCCAAATGCGGCAATTTTGCTTGTTGACGTAGCCATTCAACCGAACATGATCATCACTGAACAAAATTTTGCGATGAAAATCAGCATCGAGATCAATCTCATTTTCGGCCCATATACCAAAATCACGACGCATTGATTGAATTAATTGCTCTGATGGACGATTATGTCGACCATAAAATGGATGGAGCTTGCGGTAAACTCCGCGAACTAAACCATTAAAATAATGGTTTTCGCACTACTTTTACTTTATGTGATAATACGCATCCGCAGAGACGTCGAACAGTGCGCACCGAAAAACGAAATGAATTTGCACGATTTGCAAGCGTTGGTCATTTGTCAACCTGTTCATGATGAAATGGCAAACCAAACTGAACATAAATGACATTAGAGTTGCCCGATTTGACCAACAAATGTCAGTTTTATCTCTGTTCGAAAAACCAACCTCTGAAAAAAAACACCAGTTACAAGTGAACCATACTTTATTCAGTTAAAATACAATTAATGCCTAATGGTACCCAATCATTTAAAGAAAAATGCACAAAAATAGTGCTCCACAAATAAAGGCCCAGGCTTTATTTTCTCAGGATAGCTAATCAGTGTTCGAAATACAGGATCTTTAGTATCAACAATTTTATGAAGAATTCGAAAGGCAAAGTTAAGTTTAAATAAACCTTTTTATGATAATTAAAACTGCGGCCCAGTATTGGTTGAACTCAGTTAGAAAATTGTTTACACTTCTAAGCCACCGTTTAAGGAACCTACGCTTTACACGAAGGTATTAGTGTTCGTAGTATCTTTGCGACCATTCTTTTAGAGTAGCAACATTAAGCGTCCGTACTCTGACAGTTGTACGCTTTTCGGGAAAGGTGTAATTAGAAATCCAGTCGTCAGGTTATATATCATATATGATTAAAACTTCCCTGTAAAAATATTCCGAACGTAAAAAATAATCTACAAGAATCTTAGAGAAATAAAAAAATAAAAATAAATTATACAATCCTATGAATGTTTGTATGTGGATGAAATCAGACCCAGACCACAACACTACAGAAATCATAAAAATCTCGGAAAAATAAAAACCGGCATTTAATCTGAAACACGCTATATAACCCATAACTCATTACTACTGTCATTACTTGCGTTATTTAATATTAAATCTATGGAAATATCCCTCTTGTCATACTATATAAAACTTATCTGGCTGGAATTTGCCCTCTTCTCTGCCAAGAGCTATCGCAACGATACTTAAGCTCGTTAGCTCGCACTTTATGCTTCCGTTGACGCAAATAATCCCACACCCCTAACCGCCGCATAGTCTATCCCATTGAAATCCGATTATCACATTTGTACTCATTCAGTCATGGGAAATGTTAATCATCCAAGGATCGATAGCACACGTGATTGCAGCATCCCCCTTTAGTCCGCGTTGTTCCTCATTCTTAACATCGCTTATATTGTCAAAGGGAACGTTACTCATGTTAGCCCAGTCGCAAGCTAATTATATGAGTATACCAAGTGCTAACATTGTTTGCATTGCACCCACACAAAGTCTCACACTCAAGCAGAAGAGTAAATATTTTCTAACTCAATGAATCCTTATGTGACGCTTGTGACCGGATTCCGAGCCAAGTGGTATCGCTAAAAACGTCAGCATTTACCATTTGCGGTAGATTTCAAGGGGTGGAGCCCCTGTTTTCCAAACTGCATTTGACATTCGATTAGAATGCAAAATGGCGCGGCATTGCAATAATAGGGAAAAAAAATGACTAAAAAAACCACCCTATAGGTTGCGGTTTGAATGCATATAACAGATGAATTGCATTTGATCACAAATTCATGAAATTTTGCATAAAATTGTGTTTTTGTTTTTGTTTGTTGAAAGGAATATACATCCAAAGGGAATTACAACACTCCTTTGGGATGTGAAGCGAATTCAAAAACGGGAAGCGAATCTGAATGAAGAGCCTTGTAATTAATATTTTCCCTTCGCTAGCAAGTGCTTTACACTAGGGTGCCTTTAATTATTTTTTTATTGTTTTGTAAATTGAACAAAACGATACGGGCGGAAGGACATTCGACTTCGTAGCAGCTTCGTTTTTTTTTTTTTTTCTGATGTTGTGGTGTAATGGATCAGATCGATCTCACACTAAAACCTTTAGTTCCAATTTCAAGAAGGTTAACAAACTAAGTCCCATTGACCATCCGCTGGTCCACTTTTTGCAGCATTAGTTTCGACCTAGATTTCATCGTATCTCTGCCATTCTTGCAGCCTTATTTGTTAGTTCTCATTACTTTCTCCCCATACCCAGCTTTTTCATGTGAGCTCAATTTGACGTAATACCCGTCTATCCATGTGTTTTTATTCAATTTAGAGCTACAATTGCAATGAATAGACATGTCCGTTACATTCACTCTCCAAAGGACAACGCATTCACATAGCAAACAAAAATGTCGTACTTCCTGCAATCGTTTTCATGTCACTGCATTTCAAAGTTTTTTTTTTAGTCCGTCTGTCAGAGATATCTGGACAGTGTCCCAGAGGGAGTCCTTTGCAAGAAATATTTTTTTTAGCAAATTTGAAAGATATTCCTTGAGAGTATTACAGTTTTTTGTTGCTGCTCTGTCGCTCTCTCTCTCTCTCTCTCTCTCTCTCTCTCTCTCTCTCTCTCTCAAGGAATCAAAGTTACATGAAAACTGAATTTTCTTTTGGATAAGTCTACAGTTTTCCTGCAATTTGTTGTTGTACTTGGTCAAGCACCTTAGAGTAGACGATAAAATAAGACGAACAAAAAATGCTTCTCAAGGAGGAAGACTCCACTAGCCTCGGAGAAGTAACTTACATTCATTCGTGTCGTGTTTGGGGAAATTCGTTCCTAATGCCATTTAACGTCATATGTATCCCTCGACTAAACGACACAATAATACTGTAAGGTTGTTGTAGTTGGATGCTACTTATGGCGCATCCGCTTTGTGAGTATGTGTACTCAATGTAGGGCAGAATTAGAGCAGATTGCAGATAAAAACGATAATTGCGTCATTATATTTGCCAGATGCTATTGTTGAAAGGTATGGATGGGCTCAATGTATCCATACGGTATGCACTTTTTATGCGAGAATGTGTGCGAAATAAGGACATTAGCGTGGCGAATGACGTAAACATAAATGCGGATTATTTTGAATCCAATAAGCAGAATACTACCAACATTTTTCGAATTAGCTTTTTTTTGTGGACCATTCGAATGGAAAATTTGGTAGATAGTGCATGAAGGGATTTAAAGGATTGTGCGGACACTAACGTAACCAGCATAACTTAATCCATTTTGCTTCTACGTTTATTATACTAATTCACAATCAAATCACTTTCCTTATACATTTTGTACAGCCTGTTTTTAGATTTGACCACTCTCTGTTGAGTGAAGTGGTAATCGTTGGACTACTGAGCTTGGGGTCCACGGTTCAAATCACGAAAGTTTTTAGCACTGCTCAACCTCTTGCAAAAAGTTTGACAAAAATCCAAGAGTATTAAACCTGTCATGAGAGCTTCTCAAATTTGCCGTTTGTGCTCAGCTTTGAACAGGCGGGGCCACACTTTGTGGCAAAAGTATAACTTCGTCCACACAAATCAATAGACAAGTTAGGTTTAGGCCGTTAGTTATTCCGTTAATAACAGATATTTCGTTTTCGAAAAATTATTTTCACAATCACGTTCGATGGCACAAAAAATTATTGTGGGTATGTGCGCATATAAATTGAAAAGTGAAAATGTGAGAGACCTATGATTTGATACGAACTTCTAGGAAATAAAAGACTGTATCCCTAAAAAATCGGTCGTCTTTATCATGATTTGAGTTACACTGCTGCTGTCAATGGATATGGTAATGTCATCGTGTGGCATCGCCATCATCGACTCCATTGCTTTAATCAGGAAGCTGTTGGCAGCTGATTTCTGTAATTATAGATCCATGGGTTCCAGGAGTTAAGAATCAGCATCATATTTATTGGCGAAGCATATTGGTTGAAGCACAGGTTCATTCCGGATTTGTATTTTAGCCATTTGTCTAAAATTATTCACTCATGTACAGTCATATGTTTACGATTAGCTAGATATATCTTAAAGTATTTGGACTGACTCAGAATCGCTAGCGGGTCAATTTAGCTATGTCTGTCCGACCGTCCGTCACTACTTATACCTTAAACTTTGAGCCAGAATGATGAAATTTGGTACACGTGCACTTTGTTACTCACAGAACAAGTTTAATTTTTTTAAATCCCCCACTGCCGCGCCCATTTTAGAAAAAGGTAGTTTTTGGCCAAACCGTAAAGAATTTTGAAAAGGTATCTGAACAACATATTTGCATCCATATCTACAAGGTTGGCCAAATGAGATAACCCCATTGGAAGATGCTCTTATTTTTGCAAATGGCCGTCAATGTCAAATCTATTTTGACATTTGTGGACTAAACAGATGTAGAATACAAGTGAACAAGCCATGAAGCGACACACTCCCCAAGAACGCGGAATAATCGTGACTATTTTTTTTGCGCAACAATTCGTCTGTAGTGTTGGCGCAGCGCGAATTCCGTCGCCGATTCGCCTGCCTGCGCCGTTTGGCCACCAACCTTGAACAGTATGGGACCACACGAGACGTTGCCAAGAGTGGACGGCCAAGAACATCGCCGCTGTTGCCGAGGATGTCGAGCTTTCGCCGGAACCATCGACCAGACGCAATTAGCTATCAGCCGGTCGTCCCTAGATTTGGTCAAAGATTTGCACATGTTCCCGTACAAAGTCCGGTCCGTGCATCAGCTGCTGCCTGTCAACCGCCAAACGCGTAACGACCAAAATCATAACGAGCGATGAGGCTTATTTCCACCTCAGCGGGTACGTGAACAAGCAAAACTATCGCTTCTGGGGCACCGAAAATCCACGAGTAATGCTGTGAGGAGCCATTACACCTGCTCAAAGTTATTGCATGGTGCGCTGCTCACGCTGGAGGAGCCATCGGGCTATGTTTTTTTTTTCGAGAACGCCGCAGATCGAACGACAACAGTTGACGTAGCGCGCTATAGGGCCATGTTAATCGAGTTTTTTCATCCACAGGACCCAGAGGACGTTCAATCCCAATGCAGTATTGCATATCCATAGATTGATAATCCTAAAACAGATGGGGAAATTAAAGTATCTTTTGATCTTGTCAACGAGTGATGACAGGAGTATGTAATGCTTATTTATGTTTTGGGACTGATCAAGGTGGATCAGTTTTGAGAGAGCTTGGACGAACTGGTATTAGGAAGGAATAAGTTGGCGTCAATGCTAAACTTACTGTTTTTCAAAATTGTCACCTTGGCTCAAGAGATTTGATTGTTGTCTATAGGAATGAGAATGCAGATTCAAGGTACCTGAAATTATTTTCGGAGTATTGCTGAAGTATAGAGATAGACTGAGTAATGCACAGAAGGTATGTGTTCGATCCTTACAATGGCAGCACCAAAATGATTCGGCATAAAAATGTAGTTCCATTGTGAATGTAGCACAAACGCAAACATGAATGAACATACGTGAAGTTGGCTGCTAGTAGTCCATATATAATAAGTCAATGTTCCAGTTATTTCTAGAAATCATTATAATCGTGTTCAAGAAAATAACAAGATAATCTTTAAGACCCTCAAGCAAATATAGGGCATCAATTCGCCATTAACCAAGTAATGTTATCGTCAACTCCTTATTGTAAAACATAATATGATTTCAAAAACCTTTTACTGAGAGATAAATGCATACATCTAATCAGTAGGCAGACCAATACGATTCCATATTTTTGCCAAATTCAAAACAAAATACGAAACGATTTCATAAATATGCAAATATTACGTGTTATGAACGATTAACCCATTTAGGTGATCATAGGTAGGTCATAAGTTTCTATTTGATCTATATATTCTATCTATTCTTTCTACATCTTAAATCATGAATATGAAAAAATTATTTAAAAAAAATTCAACTTATCATTATTATGCGTTAATGCTATGTGACCAAGTTAGTTATAATCTCGTCTTCATTACCTGAAATGAAAGGGAATTTACATTTATTAGCATGATTTTAAAATTCAAAAAAAAGCAAATAAACATTAAAAATAAATCAGTTATAGAACATCAGTATTTTGTACAGTAAAAGCGAACATTTAGTTTTTTTGTTAAAATTTATTTTGTAAAGATTATTGGGCGTAGAAATTAAAATGAAAAGAATAACACGTCGCCCTAGTGACACAAGAACGTAACGACATTTTTTTACGATATTCGGCTTGGTATTCCAACTGGCAAAAAATTGTACCTATAAGTGAAGAAGAATAGAAGTTAACGCTTTACAAAAGTATTCATAAAACTAAAAAACAAATTACAAAAATAAAAAAAAAACAATTAAATTATCGAATATTTACATACGTTTTTGTGTCACTTAGGCGACGAATATACCCTATCCCATTAAATATTTATTATGAAAGGTCATGGACATGGTTGATATTATTTTTAAAAGTTGAAAGACTACTTTCTTTAATTTTTTCTTTTTTTTTTGTAAACGTCTCCATAACGTTTCTTAACCCTTTGTAAATGACTTGAAACAAGAGAGTCGATTTTAAGAAATTGTTCAATTGATTATTTGGGAGCAAGAAAGAGGTCAATCTATCTTCTCCACTTGCTTGTGTGGTGGTGGGGCACTGAAAAAAAGCTACTGTTGTAACTTTCGCAAACCAGGGATTCCGTGCAGGTCTTCATCATTTTAACTATTGATTTTGATTAAAACCATTAGAGCCGTTTTTGAGAATACGTATTTAATCGCATGTTAATAGAATGTCTAAGTTAGGTTAGGTTAGAGTGGCCGCTAGCGAATTCGCCAGCACATTTAGACCAGTTTTGGTTTATTGTAACACCACGTGAATCGTATACTTTCTCCTTGTTAACTCATGGAAAACAAATCTTTGCTATTAATGAAGCGGAGGAGACTTCTCAATTCAGTGTTTGAAAAATCGTGGAGATTTTGGAAATATTATTTCTTCTTCCTTCTGTCGAAGTTGTTCGAACTACACGAGCCTTTCTACAGTGTTCAGTGATGACACCTAGCGAGCGAGATCTGTCCCTTGGATCTTTTCAAATCCAAGTTTGATCAGATTTGTTTGGTTATTCAAAACTTCGCGTCGTGACAATACTTCATTTGCAATTTGATTTGCGGTTAGCATGCTGCGCCAGTAGGCTTTTGCATGTATCGATAGATATGCCAGATGCACCCGTGTGGGGTAAAACTGGTAATTTAGTTCCATGTCTGGCGAGCTCATCAGCCTTACAGTTCCCTGGAATGCCACTATAGCCAGGCACCCAGCATAGGTGAATTTTTAACGGCTCTGACATCTTTTGAAGAGATGAGCGGCAGTCTAGGGTAGTATTTGAGTTTGTTAAGACTGATTCCAGAAATTCCGAGCAAATGTTAATATCTTTGGCAAATGTTAATATCTTTGGCAGATATTACATTCTCTTTCAGCCAAGATACGGTTTCTTTGATCGCCATGAGTTCTGCCTGGCACACTCTGCATTGATCAGGAAGACCGAAAGATAGGCTGAGATTTAACCTATCGGATAGGAAACCAGCACCCACTGCGTCATTTGTTTTGGTGCAGGATCGTTACTTTCAGATGACGAGTAATATAATTTTCTTTGAGTCTTTTATTGATAATTTGTTCATTACAATTTTTTCCAAGTTCGCATTTAGTTTTAATGGGATGCAGTAATTCAGTAATTCACTGCTTCTTTTTTTATAATTTACAGGCACTCAAAGGGTTATGAATACCCTTTATATGTTTTACCACATTACGAGCGTTAGAGAAGGTCGGGTATGAGTGATAGTGATGAATTCGAAGATATTTTAAGGTTTGCCGAACTTTAGGTGTAACACCGACCTTTTTATTTTCATTAGAATAAGTAACATGGATTTCGGCTGGGATTGAACGCGTAACCTTCCACTCAACAGGCGAACACATTACCACTACCCACCGGCCATTGACGTTGTGGCCACGTGTCCTTTTGAAGCACGACTCATGATAAACGTTTCATTGTTATAGCTAAAACTTTTACGGTCCTTCCAATAAATATATTCTATCGAGTTTCACTATTAACTTTTTAAGTGCGGTGTTTTGAAGCTTTGGCAAATTCTTCAGATGGGTATTTGACTTCTCCAGATGGGTACTTATAAATGGAGTACCGGTTGTTTTAGCTCTAGTGGTCTTATTCCACAACCCCTTAGTAGAACCGCCAACAACACTCATACCCGACATTTAAGTCAAATCGCCAGACATCACATACAAAAGATCACAGATCACTGAATCCAGACTCCGTACGGCCTATATACACTCATCAAACCAGAACTTCGAATTTTTGCGTCATCACAATGCTTCCCTATACTACGTATATTGGGGTTTAAACAAATAAGACAGGAAGGCGGGATAAAACTGGTAACTTCGTTTGAACATTTGATATTAAAATAGCGAAAGATGAGTGTAAGGTAGGAGACTGTAAGGTTCACTACGATTGAGTCTCCTGTCAAAGGCCCAATAAATATTTAGAATTAAACGGAAATAAAAAAGAAGAGAACTGGAACTTCTTTATTTACTTTGTAGGTCTAACCTCTATAGAAATTCGAAACAGAATAAGGCATGAACTTACTTGAGGTTAAGTTGTAAAAACTTAACTTGAGTTAAAACTGAGAAGATTAGAAATTTTGAGAGGGTTTTGTATGACACGTTCAGCGAACGCTATCAGCATTTCATGTTAATACTATCAATAATATTTTATATAGATTTTACGACACCTCGACAATACTCGTTTAACACAATAGGAAGTTTTTGTCCAAACTGTTCCCGATTAATAAATCAGCGTTAGGCAGAAATTATAACGAATGCGTATTGCATTTGATTTATTCAATTCATAAAATATTCATTAGCATTAGCAAATTTACTCTCCGCTCATGCTTTAGTAGTAAAATGGCATCAAACAAATATAATAGTAAAACATTTGATAATGTTTTGCTTTATTTACTTCGGAAAACCCCTTTCTTATTTTGAATTAATATATTCGCTTGAACTGTTAGATAAATCGATGGTTATTTTATTTTATTCAAATAACGAATTTTGGTAGTCATGAAATTCTGTCATCATTTGTCATTATCATCATGTCAACATTGAATATAAAGACGATTCGATCTTATAACATCCATTGGATTGGAGCAATAAATTTAATTTATATAAAGTGTAAATATGTGTTCAACTTTAAAATTTGCATCCAAACAAAACAACCCGTGCTTTGACTGGTAACTTCAAGGTAGTAAAATCTATTAAAATCTAACCAAGAAACAAAATCACCAAGTACATCACTATCCCCAACCTTCACCAAAACTTGCGATTCCGACTGTACATGATAGGTCCAAACTAGTTACCCAAAGGGCAATATACTTCCCTTTTTATCAAATGTGATTTGTTTTTTTTTTTAATATTTCCACGATGTAGTTACCTTACACAAAGCTTTCAATTAGAGAGCCAGCAGGAAAAATCATAATTATATCTCGAATCGCCTGCAGCTAGGTATAGTTACTAAATCTTCTTCACACACACGATCACCACCGATCAGCCAAGAACCAAGCCAATTAATACAGTCCCGCTACAGATACTCAATTAAAGATTTATATTGTTGTGATTTAGAGCCAATGCCTAAACCTGAATTCCTAACTGGCGAGGTGTTGCTGCTTGCTGCGGTGACCGGCATTCGCCGTATGTATATAGTCATGCCAATGAAATTAGTAATCACATAGAAATACAAAACATACGGAGCTGTGGATTGGATTAGATTTTCTTTTCCGATTCAGTTGTGAGTCCCTCCACGTTCCTCGATCATTTATTCGGAGTTAGTCAGTCAGTTGGTTAGTTAGTTAGCGGAAGCAGCAAACACCAGCGATTCACGGGAAAAAATTGAATTTGCAATGCGGAGCTGGATTTTATTGGCACTTGTTCTATCGGCCAGTTTGGAATTGGCATTGTCACAGGGAAGGAATCCATTCACGAATATCGAAGATATAGGATTGCACAATTTTTTTGAACAAAACGCACCCGTATACTGTAAGTAGAGTGTTGTGGAAGCTATGTGGATGTTGAGTTGATTATTTGTTTTCTTAGTACCACCAAAAAATGCTGTCTTTGACTTTATCATTGTTGGTGCTGGACCAGCCGGATGTGTCCTTGCCAATCGATTGTCGGAGAATCCACAATGGACAGTGTACTTGTTGGAAGCGGGTGGTACAGAAAATATTGCCCATAAAATACCAGCTATGTCAGCCTATTTGCAGGGAACCCATTCGAATTGGAATTACAAATCAACGCCACAAAAGCGCTCTTGTTTTGGAATGAACAACAACGAGTGTGCTCTACCCAGGGGCAAGATTTTGGGCGGAACAAGTTCCATCAACTACATGATCTACAATCGCGGTAATCGTCGAGACTTTGATCGTTGGTCTGCAGCGGGAAATTTCGGTTGGTCTTACGATGAGGTGTTGCCATATTTTCTTCGCTCGGAAAATGCGAATTTACAAGGGCTAGAGAATTCATCATACCACAATCGGTCCGGCTTGCTCAGTGTTGAGGATGTCAAATTTCGAACAAGTTTGACGCATGCTTTTGTTAAAGGTTCGCAACAAGCCGGTCACAAGCGCACGGATTACAATGGCGAGTCACAGTTAGGGGTGTCATACGTCCAGGCGACAACTCTTCAAGGCCAGCGACACAGCGCTGCCAGAGCATATATACAGCCAATTCAACACCAACGCAAAAACCTCCATATCCTCACCTTTGCGAGAGTAATTAAAGTTCACATCGATCCAGAAACAAAATCAGCATATGGATTAGACTTCCTTCACGGGCGAAAGGTCTACCGCATACGAGCGAAGAAAGAGGTTATTCTATCCGCAGGAGCTTTCAATTCGCCTCAGTTACTTATGCTCTCAGGCATTGGTCCATCGGACAATCTCAAAGCCATTGGCATACCACAAATTCAGAATCTTCCTGTTGGTAAAATCCTCTACGATCACATGTGCCACTTTGGCCCAACTTTCACGACAAACGCCACTGGATCCACACTTTTTGTGAGAAGCATTACTGCGAAACAAATTACACAATTCCTAGGCGGAGATCCTACGACAAGATTGTCTAGCATTGGAGGAGTGGAATCATTGGTATTTATAAAAACACCCAACTCAAGGGAACCCGCAGATTTTCCCGACATCGAACTAATAATGGTCTCGGGCAGTCTTGCTTCTGATATGGGAACGGGCCTCAAACAAGGAGCTAATTTCCGCGATGAGATTTATGACACAGTTTACAAGCCGCTGGAAAACACAGAGCACTACTCGAACCTCATCATGCATTTCCATCCAAAGTCGGTGGGTCGAGTTTGGTTGCACAATAGAAATCCGCTTAAGTGGCCAATGATCGATCCAAAGTACTTTATTGAAAAAGACGACATTGAATTTCTGCTCGAGGGGATTAAGGAGGCTATAAGGATCTCAAAAACTCCCGCCATGCAGCGGATTAATGCAAAGTTGTATACGAAAAAGGTGCCAGGCTGTCAGGATCTTGAATTCGGAACCGATGACTATTGGAGGTGCTCAATAAGAGTGATGTCTTATACCCTACATCATCAGGTGGGTACGTGCAAAATGGGTCCAGATTCTGATCCGACGACAGTAGTAAGTCCGCAGCTGAAAGTGCACGGTATTCGAAGACTCAGAGTGGTGGATACGAGTGTGATACCATTTCCACCGACAGCGCACACAAATGCAGCGTCGTTTATGATTGGCGAAAAAGCAGCCGATATGATTCGGGAGGAATGGAAGAGCTAGTGGAGTGTCCTTGGCAGAATTTAGATTAAGAGTAAATTAAGAAGACCTTTGTGTTTAAGTAGAATAAATATGTACGTGTGCGCAAATATGGTTTTTGTAACCAAAAGATACTTGTAGACCTTTGAGAAATTAATTAGGTAAGCATTGTTGTGGGCCTTTTACTTGTGAGTATGGAGTATTTGATATGGCCGACTAAATTATGAATGCGATAGCCAAACCAAGGGCGCGTTAAAGTTGGCTTGGAATTTCCTCTTTTCGATGGAGTGATAGGAACAAGATTTATTTCTATAACCGTCTCCATTTATGACCTTTTCTTGGAGAGGCAGGTAAAATATTAAAAAAAAAAAAATAGGCTACAGCACACAATCTTAAAATCCATTGACCTAAAAGTTGGCACAGCTGTGAAGCAATTAAAGTAATCGGGTATGACGTGTCTGATGATTTAATTACGCTACTGAGTTCGTAACATAAAATATTTTTTGACCTGACAAAACGGTCTTGGGAAATTGATCTCGCTTGACAGACTGCACATAGATGAAACTGTCTATTAGGCAAGAACGTAACTAGGATTGTCCTTTAATAAATTACTTTTGCGTGAGCTGTAATGGCATGAGGGTGTAAGTAAAAGCTCTTCATTTGTACCAGTCTGCCATTTTAAAAAATCCTGCCAAAAAATAGCCGTGTTGAGTATGGTCGCAATGACGTCCATCAACTCACCAAGACGTTTCAATGAACTGGTTGAAGCGGTAAAAGAACCCACATGTGTCGTATCTTCACTGCACTCAACGATTAGGAGTCAGTGGAACCATTTGCAGCGCAAGGATGATTTGCATTGTTTCCATTAACGGCACTTGAATTGAAATACGGCCAAACAACAGTCGCTCGAATGGTTGACACAAAACCCTATGTTCGGAATCAAATTTTGATGACCGACGTGGCCCATTTCGTTAGCAAGCAATATTGTTGCATTCGAGAAACGGAGAATCCATACGAAATCCATGAATCACCATTGCATAGCCAAAGATTGACTGTTTGAATCGACGTTTACGCCAGCACTAATCATTG
This sequence comes from Rhingia rostrata, assembly GCA_949824845.1. Lineage (NCBI taxonomy): Eukaryota > Metazoa > Arthropoda > Insecta > Diptera > Syrphidae > Rhingia > Rhingia rostrata. The sequence continues at coordinate 114,004,242 of OX463755.1, read as the reverse complement.
GGCCATTTTTTTTTCCAGAGAAGACGAATCAGTCGATAGGAATCGATGTTGATGGATGTCGTGTAAAAACATGTCTGGACGGTTACTGGGTTCAGCAAGATGAAGCGATATTCAATACTGCAATCAAACAATGTTTCTGTAACGAAAATTTCCTGCACATGTGGTGTCAACAATTGGAAACATTGAATGGCCACCCATAGCTCCAGGTTTAACCCCTCCAGCCCGGGCGAGATGCTCGAAAATTCAATGGAAAACGCAGAAAAAGCGTACATTTAGCTTTGGTCAATTAAATAAAAAAAAAAACTTAAAGACCAAATTAATTAAACATCCTACCTTATATCGGGTGTCCCATAATTCATGGAAAGTACTGTGATGACAGCGGAAAATGAGATATCAATGTGATTGCTGACTGTTTGGGTTATGTAAAAATTGAGCGCTATACAAAGGCAAATTCATATTTTAAAAATAATGGACCATTCTTCTCCGAAAATACGGCTTGTCAGGCAGAAGCAATTTATTGTGCTCGTTATCGAGATAACCCAGTTTTTAGTGTCTGAATTAAAATATATGTGTGACAAGTGGATTCAAAAAGACGGCGCCACATGCGATACAGCCAGAGAATCTATTTAACTATTGCATGAGTCACTTCCTAATCATGTTATCTTCCGTTTTTGCGATCAGAATCGGCCATACAGATCTTGCTATTGAACGTCATTGGACTCTTTTCTTTGGAGTCTAAGATCTTTGTAGCCACGACCGACAAACCCTTGAACGAGGAAATTGGACGTTGTATTAATGAAATTCAGCTGTATTTATATTTATAACATTTCAATAAAAGAATAAGTACTTGCCAGCAAAACCGTGGCGGCCATTTATTCGATTTGTTATTCCATACATAACCCCAATCTGTATACTCTATGAACCAATAAAAAAATACACTTTCTAATTAAAAATTTGTATTTTCTATGAAAATTACATTTTGCGTGACTCGTCGGACACCCTTTCTATGGAAATCAGATTTTGTTAGGTTGTTTCATATTCACTTATCGAAATAAGATGGCGCTCCACCATGTTGTGTTACAATGATAGCATAACTAAGTGGTTAAATTATAAGGGCCGATGTTAATTTAAATAAAAAACAAATGGTTTAGGAAATTATTGTCATTACTTTTTATTATGATAATATTGGTATGGTTCAGTTATGTATGGAACAAAATATCGGCCGAATGGCCGCCGCGACCTCGGCGCACACCTCCATCCGATGGTCCAAATTTTCGATGACGCTGAGGCATAATTGAAGTTCTATGTAGTTACTGTGCCAAAATTTCTCATCCTTTAGCTCTTGAATTGTTGCTGGCTTATCGACGTATACCTTTTCATTCAAATGACCCTAAAGAAAGAAGTCCAACGGTGTCAAATGACATAATCTTGGCAGCCAATTGACATCGCCACCACGTGAGATAACACGGCCATTGAATTTGTCGCCCAAAAGAGCCATTGTTTCGTTAGCTGTGTGGCAAGTAGCACCGTCCTGTTGAAACCACATATTGTCCACATCCATATTCCAATTCGGGCTATAAATAGTTCGTTATCATCTCATGATAGCCAACACCATTCACAGAAACTGCCTGACCGTCCTCATTTTAAAAAAAAAAAAAACACGGCCCGATGATGCCGCCAGCCCATAAACCGCACTAAACAGTCCCTCTTTGTGCGTGCATTGGTTTTTCGACAATCACTCTTGGATTATCATTCGCCCAAATGCGAATGATGGAGGTGGTCGGCTCTTCAGCTACACTATCGCGAACAGCAGCTATATTTTCTGCAGTACGAGCTGTACAGACCCCGTTTGCTCAAATTTTTCAACGATTTTTCCGATTATGCGCACATTTGGAGGATTAAATTGACCAAAAAAATCACGAAGTGCACAATATGCATTTTGATTTGAACGCCCATTTTCATAATAAGCCTGAATAACTTTAGCGCGTTGCTCGATTGTGTATCACTCCATAGTTCAAATTGATTTAATCTGAAATTGAGAAATGTCAAATGAAATGCGGAAAAAACTTGACGTTTAGGTGTGGTTCACATTCAACATCGGACCTTAAAATGTAAACATCCGTTATAAATAGACTGAACTGATTGCTATAGGAAACTGAACCGATGAGTAGACCAAGTAGACCAAGCCTAGGTGCGGAATTCCAATCGCTTTTCGCCTTGAGTATGTGGTACTCTTCTTTGTGTCAATCTATAAGAAAACTGGGAGAGACCAAGGCAAACTAACTTCCCAGTCTAAGAAGATGTCTTGCGGTTCCAAGGCAGCTCTGGTCAAAGATAAAAGAAGAACCAGTTTGGAAATGGGAGCTGTTTCGAGACCAGTTGGATGGAGTTAAATGGCCCGGTTAGCTCCTATTCTTTTTCCAAAATATCAAGTGGAATGAGCTGAAACAGAATGTATACTTATACAGAAGACCGTCTTTAAGTGGTTGCAGCACAACCCTAGTCTATTACTTTTTATAAATAGAAGTATCCTTCTCCTAGCCGAAATAAAGATCTATTATTAATACCCATGGCTAGCAACGGTCGTTATCTCTACTCTTTTCAGCTAGGCATCCGGTGTATCAAGTATTTGATTTTTTTGAGAAACCTCGGGTGATGGTCGTTGGTGACGCGAATTCCATTTGCGGATTCTATTGAACAAGACTAATTCTATTTTGAGCGGGTTGACTTCTAGACTTGCCTAGCGGTCTGGAAGTTAACCCGCCTCACTTTGCTGGGAGACTAATCCTCTTGAGTGCAAACGTAAAACAGTGCTCACCAGATGCTCGCAGTCTTTTATAATGCGATGAATATTATTTGAGATAAGTTGATCTTAAGAGATTCTTTTCTGTTGCTAGTTGTGAACGCTGATTAAATTCCTATATAAAATAGATGAGATGAAAATATGGATTTTCATTGTACGCTTCAGTTTAAATATAGCTTAGGATTTCAAAACCAATTTTTCGATAAAAAAAAAACACATACCAAACCTGTCCTGTTCATTTTATTTATCTTATCAGTCAAATCATATACAAAATATCATTTCATAATTATGGCCTTAATATACTTCAGACATGTGGTTAGTACCTATTTGTGGCTTGGAGGGATTTGCAATGCTCAGCAAAGTACTTAACTTTGTTATTCATGATCAGGTACATAAACCAACCAACTCAAATAATACTCCTAGTGAAGAGAAAAAACAAATCTAGGAAATATTTTTATAACCAAAATCGCCTTTTAACGCATGAAGAGAGTGTGATCTTGAATTAGGCCTCCGTTGCCCTCGGCCGGATTTATTTACAATCAACTTCATTCGAATTTTGTAAGTTTTAAATAAATGTTAGCAAGCAACATTTTTCATGGGAATTACTAATATTTTAATATTTTTTATGGTTGAGTAATTTTTAAATGGATGGGTATGGGTAATGAGATCTTATGTGCAAACTTAACCTTGAACTTTAAAATCTTTGTACCGATTGGTTTTATCCAATAAACCAATGATTTGTTGACAGAAATCTATCAGAAAATGTGTGGATAGTCGAAAAACAATTTATTACAAGTCAGCCCAAGTATTTTAGATACTCCTTACACAAGGCCCAGTATGCTAGCTTTAGATCCCTGTCATTGCCAAATTAGTACAAAAAAATAATATTTTTGATTAAAAAATATTGGCAATCCAATTTTACATCTTGGCTGCTCCATGGATGTTTTGTTCCAAAGTACAATGGACTGCTTAAAATATTTAGCTTATTGCTTTTATTTAATATTCAATAAGAACTTCATTTAATTTCCTCCCAAAAACGATTTTCAAGAATGATGCTTAATCACAAGTTACTAATGTCTAGCATCCTTTCAGCCTCTCAACTCTCTTTACATCCAGTCGTCCTTTATCATATCAGCAGCCTTTTCGCCAATCATACACGAAGCTGCATTGATGTGCGCAGTTGGTGGGAACGGAATAACACTTGTATCCACCACTCTTAGTCTCCTTATTCCATGAACCTTCAGTTGTGGACTTACTACCGCTGTCGGATTTGAAGCCAAACCCATTTTACACGTAGCCACCTGATGGTGAAGCGTATAAGACAGCACCCGTATCGAGCACCTCCAATAGTCATCGGTTCCGAATTCTAGATGTACACATCCCGGAACACTTGTCCTATGCAGCCTTGTGCCTATGGCTTGCATAGCTGGACTTTGTGTGATCCTAATTGACTCTTTAATTCCCTCAAGAATAAATTCAATATCCTCCTCTACGTTGAAGAAGCGAGGATCAATTATAGGCCATTTCAAGGGGTTACTATCTTCCAACCAGACTCGACCAGTCGATTTTGGATGAAAATGCATGACAAGAAACGTAAAATGATCCCGCCCTTCGAGTGGCTTGTAAACCGTGTCATAAATATCATCACGAAAGTTCGCACCTTCTTTGAGCGCTGTTCCAAGATCCGAAGCCAAACTTCCAGCTGCTAGTATTAATTCGACGTCTGGGAAATCCGCAGGCTCTTGAGAATTTGGTGTTTTGATAAACGTAAGCGATTCAACTCCTCCAATGCTGGAAAGTTGAGTATTGGGTTTTCCAATGAGGAACTTTACTATATCTGTGGCGGGAATGCGATTCACAAAAAGCGTTTCTCCAGTTGTGTTTGTTGTGAACGTTGGTCCAAAGTGACACATGTGATCATATAAGACCACTCCAACAGGTAGATCCTGAATTTGTCTTACTCCTATGGATTGAAGGTTGTCTGTGGGACCAACACCGGAGAGTATAAGCAACTGGGGGGAATTGAAGGCACCGGCGGAGAGGATCACCTCCTTTCTAGCTCGCATGTAATAAACCATATTGTTGAAAAGAAATTCCACGCCATAGGCTAATTTGGTTACAGGGTCAATGAGGACCTTTGTCACCCGAGCAGAAGTCAGTATACGAAGATTTCTCCTTCGATTTCGAATTGGTTCTATGAACGCAGTCGCAGCACTATGCCTACGGCCATTTAGAGTCGTCGCCTGCACGTAGGACACCCCCATCTGCGACTCGCCATTGTAATCCGTGTACCTGTGTCCGGCTTGTTGAGCTCCTTCAACAAAAGCGTCTACTATTTTTGTACGAAATTTGACGTCTTCAACACTCAGCAGTCCGGACATATTGTGATATGGAGAGTTCTCTAATCCTCGCAAAGTCGACATCTCCGAACGGAGAAAGTATGGTAAAACTTCATCGTATGACCACCCGTAATTTCCTGCTTCAACCCAACGATCAAAATCTCGACGATTTCCACGATTGTAGATCATAAAGTTAATGGCACTTGTGCCGCCAAGTATCTTTCCTCTTGGAAGAGCGCACTCATTGTTGTACATACCAAAGCAGGAGCTATTTTGCGGCGTTGACTTGTAATTCCAGTTCGAGCTGGTCCCTTGCGTGTAAGCCGCCAAGCTGGGGATCTCATGGACTATGCTTTCTACATCTCCAGCCTCCAGCAGATAAACTGTCCAATTTGGATTTTCCGACAGTCGATTGGCTAGGACACAGCCTGCTGCACCAGCTCCAACTATGATAAAGTCATAAACCGTGTTGTTTTCGGGCGATGCTGAGGATGATACAATAACTGAATACCAATCATGTTGCAAATTCCACTACTTACATTGCAACTGCAGCAATGGCTGTAAAACTTTTAATCCTGTATCCAAAATACTTTGCACTGGATTGCTGCCTTCTTGTAAGCTGAGACGGGTGACAAACAAAAGTGTCACAAGTACACCGTACACTGGACTTGTAACAGATAACTGCATGTTGTGGGAGTTGCTTTAGCGTTATGATGAACCTCCTTACTAGCCGACAGACTACGTCCGACTAAATAATAAAAAAGATACATAGACCTAAGGCAAAACTCAAAAAACAATTAAGACTACTGCAAGCTGTCTGTATTGCGAATTTCACTGCCAAGACTATTAATGCAAAAAAAAATAGCAAAACACTTTTTGGTAGTACGTTACACACGCCTCACGACTGCGAGACGAATTTCACTGTTTTATTTGTTGCAAGATTTAAACCTAAACGAGTCTTTTTTTAGGTTTGTTAGTAATTATTAGGATTATATACCCCTATATAATTATATACGGATATACATTTTTGCTGTCATACAGTCGGTCCGTCTCAGGTTTGTTCCGCTAAGGTGGTATTATTGGAATTGGGTTATTTTAGAAAATACTTTAGGATCAGTTATGGAATCGGTTTTTTTCTAAAAGTTACAAGTATCCTCGCAAAATTTAATTATTTTGTTCACCTACTACATAATTTGAGGTTAGTGTACATTTTGCGGGCCCTATCTTAGTGAGAGTACGGAAATTTAGTCGTTTACATCATTGTAAATCATTTATGTGGGCATGGCCAGTGAATCTTGAATGAACTAAAGGTTTCAACGCGTTACCCCTAACCATTCGATTAACACCATACCACCAGCATTTAATGTCGAAGAATAATAAGAGTAATTTTAACAAGCTATTAGATTAGCCACAACTAAAGTGATAGGTTTATAACGCCTACCACCAAGAAACTCTTGATTTGACTAAGAGTACCAATAAATGCTCGCAGCCAAACGAGCTAGGAGAGCTACCATTGAGCTCTATAGGCAAGAAAAAGGGAAGAACACCGGCATTTCAGAAAGAAGAAAAAATACAATGAAAAGAAAACATAAAAATTTGGTAAATTTTACCAAAGTGTAAAACGGTAAAGCCAGAGATACAAGGCGCGAACAGAATCTTGTCGAGATGCAAAAGGAAATATAATAGTTGAGTCGATGATGGCAATATGGGAGCTCAACTTCGGCAGATTGTTTAAAGGCGATGACGAACAATCTTTCAATGTTAGGCAGAACTAACCAATCAATATTGGCGACGACAGCGAAAACTACCATTCACCCGACCTAAGTGAAGTGAGCATAGCTATATCTAAGCTTAAGATTAACAAGGCTGCCGGAAATGACGACCTTCCCCCAATCTTTATGAAGCCGGTAGAGATGATTTTGTAATTAACATAAACTAACTTATAAGCTAAATTTGATCGGATGAAAATATGCCTGAAGAATGGAACCAAAGCATCGATTGCTTAAACTACGCCAGGTACAGAGGAATAAGTCTCTTTAACATAGACAACGAGATCATATTTGCAGTTATATTTGAAAGCCTTATCAGCGTAATTTTATGCTAAACTTTTCAAATCACCTCACTTCGGAAGATCCTGGAAAAAAACAAAGGAGTCCAAATCGATACCCATAAACTATTCATCGATTTCAAAACAGCATTTATAGAGACAAACTATAAAGAGCCATGTCTAGTTAAGGTATACCGCCGAAACTTGTCCGTCTGTTTAAAATGACGATAGAAAATTCTCGCTGCTCCATCAGGGTCGGAAACGACCTCACCGACACATTCGATACCAAAAAAGGAAAAAAGGCAACGCACTGTCATGTGACTTCTTAAAGATCATTCTTGAGAGGATTGCGAAAAACTTACCTGCCAACACCAGAGACACAACCTTCCATAAATCGTTGCAACTACATACTAGAATACGCCGACGATATTGACATCATAGGTCGGACTCAATGTGATGTCACAGCTAGGTTTGCTAGTATGGCTTTAATGGACTAAATCGACCAAGTATATGCTATCAACACGAAAGGGCATATGACATCGATGAATTTGGCAGAACGACGTCTCCATTGACTTTGACTACCTCGTCTTCGCTTTTAACTCTGACCAACAACTCGTCAAAAATAAAGCGAAAAATTACTTTTGCTGTTTCTTCGAGCTAAGAAGGCAATTTAGTAATAAAGCCCTGACTCAAACTGAGCATCCCAGTCCTGATATGCGGCGCGGCGCTGAAGCATGGACCTTATCAAAAGTTGCTCGTTCAGAGCGAAATGTACTTCAAAAATGTCTGTCCCGTTTGCCTTGACAGGCTATGAAGTCGACGATTCAATCAATTACTTAAGGAGCTATACAGCGACAAAGACCTGGTCAGAAAACTCCGCTTTGGACGTTTAAGATGGCTCGGACATGTAGAGCGAATGGACACCAATAATCCTTCGGACGCCGTATCGGAACTTCTCACCTGCGCGCCAGGCAAAAGTATATAGAAAACGACCTTAACCAACTGGAAGCAGTTAGCATAGGACCGGGCTAATTGGGGAGTCATGTCGGTTGAGGCACAGGTTCATTCTGTCCTGAAGCGTCACTTAAGAAAAAGAAGTTCCTAAGCACGGACCATTGACATTTAACAAGAGTAGATACCTAAAAAAAGGATGCGAAGCGGTTACGTCGTTACCCAAACGTTTTTGAAAACTTAAGCGAAAACTGAGTTTTTTGTTAGGTACGATAGGCTTTTTTCAGTTTAGTTTATTTAAATTATCAAAGCGATTTATATTCTACGGAATCATTATCGTATGCAAGTGCGTAGAATGTATGTGCAAATTTGTATTACAACTATAGATATCCATGCTAGTTAAACAAACAAATCACACACACAACTTGAATACAAATAAAATATGCTAACGCGTAGAAATTAATGGCAGACTCTGGTTGATATTATATGTTAACAGATGTTTAAAGTTACATTGATGATGACAACTATACTCGTATGCACTACATGCATAATTGCATACGGCGTACCGCATACTTCACGTTACAAAATCTCGACACAAAATGCAAACGACAACCAAACTAAAATCCTGTTATCCTAAAACGGAGCTTTAATTAGTTTTAAAATAAACCTCGGTTATATGTTATAACATACTTTCAATATTAAATTTGTAACATAGAAAAATAATGTAGATAGACATATTGTTGTAAGCATGTCTGTCTGTTGGTACGTTGGTCCGCCCGTCTTCCACTAGTAGACTAGTTGATCTGGCTTTAAGTCAAGGTGTTCGATGAAACAATAAAAAAGTAATTTTTGTTACACAAATTAAGTGTACGGATTTATACAACTGACTGAAGTAGAAGCAATTTAAAATTTTTTTATAAGACCCTTATAGGTTGCTACAAAACCAGCCATTTTATGCCATTAATTACCTTACATTCCTCTTGTAACTTTTAAGTGTCAGTACATACATTTCGGAGTGATATGAGATGAAAACGACATATGAATTCACATTGGCGCAAATCGTCGGAGACTCGGTTATTCAAAATGGATGGATGAACACAATTTGCGAGTCATGTTAAAGTCCGGAATGAATCTGGGCTTGAACCAACGTGCCTCTCTATTTAGATCGGTTCTTGGCTAACTGCCTTCAGTTACGCACATCAAATTGTTTGATATCGGTTTCTACTTATGCTACTTAAAGTATGACTTCCTCTACTTCTGACGTCTAGCGGGGAATCGAAGACTCTGCAGACCGGATGTCTCTTCGCTCTACATGTCCCAGCCATCTTAAACGGTCCAAGCGAAAATTTTCCAGGTTCCGAATTCCCAGACAACAGAAAAAAGACAGACTATCAAGGGTGTTGGTCCAGAATGTTTCGACTCGAATAGCTCTCAACAACCTTTAAGAAAAGGTAAATTCGGAAGGATATTTTTTCGTGATCGTGTATTGGCGAACAATCCTGTTCTTCCTAATCGCGATGTTGAGGAAACAACCCTCTTTGAATCACTTTTGGCTCGGCTCTTTACTTCAAGATTGTTGATCTGAAAATCACGGTTTTCCGTTGATTTTTGAGTGAGATTTGATTCTATTCGCGAGATATGACTCGAATGATGTCCGACATTCAATAAAAACATAAAAACAATGCCTTACTGGATGACTTTAGCTTGACTAAGGCTTTTGACAGCTATGGTTAGAGGGACTTTGTATACAATCTAATCAGACTGGGTATGCATACACCCATGAAGAGGTCTTTGGCATTCGAAATAGCCTCATAGGGGCGGTGAACTTTCCCATACTGTTTAACATTTAGTCCTATTTACTTCTCTAAGACACGCAGATGAGCTGCTGGCGATTATATATTACGTCCGATAATTGAGTTCATCAACATCATTAGATCGCAATAAGAAATATAGAATCATTTTCCAAAAAAAAAATTGTTCACAGTCCTTCTTATTGCTTCTGTCTTTCCAGTTACACTTCGACAGATATTTAAACAAAAAAAAACAAGATGTCCAAATCGATACCCATCACTTATTCATCGATTTTAAAGTCATATACGATAGCATTTATATGAATGACGAGAACCGATATATTCTACAACGGAATCACCGAAAAATGCATTATAAAGATAGCAATTCAACAAGGGAACGCATTGTCATTTGATGGGGGTGAAAAACACCCAAGGCAACTTTCGGAGCACAATGGCAGGCCCATGATATTGACATTATTCATCGAATTCAACGGGTAGTTAGCGTTCGAGGTTATAGGAAGGAAGCACGTTAATAAGCAGTCTTGGTACAAATATATGCTGTTAACAAACATAAACATCGATTAAGTGGACTGACCGTTACAATTGGCACAGAGACTTTGTCTGACCATGCGGGACTACAATTCTGACGACTCCTCATCAAAAACCGAACAAAGAATTACTCCGACGAAGAAGGCAATTTAATAATAAAGCCCTTACTCGAACTACTAAGGAATTCTTTACATGACCCTGACCAGCAGTTCTGCTTAACAGCGACGAAACCTTGCATTGAAAGTGGATTAAGACAACCTTGGTCGTTTTAAATTTCTAAATTCTTTGAAAAATCGTTGATACCCGTTTCGTAAATAGACTCTGCAAAGACTGTAAACTTGATCAACAAAATACGCATTCCATTGCTCCAGCCCGCAGAGTCTTCCATTCTCAGCTGGATGGTAGATTCAAGGAGAATATACATCAACTTAAGTATGGTCGTTAAAACAACCTACCCCAACCATCTTGAAGTTTTCAACTTGAGGCAATTAACTAAAAGCGAGGCTAATTGGAGAGCAGAGTCTTCGATTCTCAGCTAGATGATAGACGCAATAGGTAAGGACATCGACATCAGTGGTCGGTAAAAAAACCGAACCCAACTAACTTGAAGTTTGAAACTGGGTAAACGTGGTTATTTGAAGAGATATTTTCATTTTAAAACTTTTTCAAAACCATATCATGATACTAAAGGGTTTTTCAATAAAAGCGCTACAAATGTTTTTTTTTTTTAAATTAAACAATGATATCAATGAAATTATGTATTCCTGTGAAAGTACGTTCGATGCCATTATGTATGGAACTCGATTTCTTTTGCACGGTCATCACGGGTACGCATGCAGAAGTCCAGACGCTGAACACAATTTTCGACGGTTTTCAACCATAAATCGGCCGATACTGCTGCAATTTCACGTTCGTTATTCGTACGAAGTTCATCAATCGTCGCAGGATTGTTGGCATAGACCATAGACTTGACGTAGCCCCACAGGAAATAGTCACCCAAGCGACTGGACCATTTCATGAGATAACACGTTCTCCAAACTTGGTTTCCAATAAATTGATTGTGGCATTCACTGTGTGGCTTGTGACGCCGTCCATTTGGGGCCAAAAATTTATCATTGAACGGTAGCGATTCCCATTCACAGTAACGTGCCGGTCTTGATCATCACGGCGTCATTGCCGCCGGCCCATAAACCACACCAAACCGTAATTTTTTCGGGATGCAATGATGACTCATGGAGTACGTGTGGATTGTTGCCTGACCAATACCGCATATTTTGTTTATTGACGAAGCCATTCGGCCAGAAATGAGCCTCATCGCTGAAGATGATTTTTCGATAAAAATCCGAATCATTTTCAAGTTGTTGCTCAGCCCGATTCATAAACATACGACGCTTCTGGTGGTCAAGCGGCTTCAGTTCTTGCGTCAGTTTAATCTTGTAAGGATGTAGGCCAAGATCTTTTTTGGCAAAATTCGCCGCAATTACGTCACAGAGATGCCCAACACTTGAGATCGACGTGTGAGAGACACATTTGGGCTTTCTTCAATTGAAGCCTCAGCGGCAGCAATATTCTCGACACTACGGGCACTTCTTTGTCTCACTGGCACGGGAACATTTTGTACTGTGCCTGTGGATTCAAATTTTTCCACTAGACGCTCAATTGTTGATCTGCTAGGACGATTATGACGACCATAAGTTGGACGTAGCGCTCTTAACGTTGAGGCCACTGACTCCGAATTTCGGTTGTAAATTTTAATAATTTCGACTCGTTGTTGGTTTGTATATCTTTCCATCATAAAATGGCAAACCTTACTAAAGAGAAAAATCAAAAGAGCGGTAAGAAATATGGCGTCGTTTGCTGTCCCTGTCGCTCAACTTTTGTAGCGTCCCTGCTGAAAACCCCGATATGTAAGATCATCCGATGTTTTTTTGAGTCGTAACTCACCATTTTTTATATTAATAGGCAATATCTACAATTATTTTTTTCATAAATGATTGATTATTATTTATCCCAAAGAAAATTGTAAAACAAAGAAAAATGTAGTAACATAACCTTCAATATGAAATTGAAGAATGACAGCAAGACTCTAAACATTAAATAACCACGGATGCAACTAATTGTTGCTCAATTTTCTGTTCGACCCACATCACGTGAAGAGTACCTTAACTGACCTACGGCACGAGCACTCATAGTTCAAAGTTTCAAATTTATATGGTTGTAGGTAATGAGTAGCGCAACACAGAAGGCAAATAAATTAACTACGAGTTCACAGACCAGGCACGTATATCTTGAGGCAGTTAAAGATTACCTAAAAATATTCCGCATAAGGTGTAAACGGGTTTGATTTGTACCACTTATTGTTGTCGATAATATTAGTCTCGTTTTCTTTCATTATATTCCGATAGAGTTCATTGCCATTGAATGAATGCCCTAACGATTTGTTATGACGTGTGTTTACACTTGGAGAAAACAAGTTGTTTCCTGATCGAAGTAGCAATTTGTTTACAAAAGGATTTTGAAATTTGGGCATTTTTTTTAGAAAATTATTTTCGTGCAAAATACAACAGCGCATAGTTTGTTTATTGATTTGGTTAATTGTGGGTATTTTTCCAGTCAAATAGTCTTAGCCCGGAAAGAAATGCGCTATCAAACCAATTTATTGCAATTGTTATCGAAAACTGTCATCAAAAATTCCAAAAATTAATACCATTACTATTTCAGCCAAACAATCGTTGTTACAAATCAATTTTTTTTTAAAATTATTTTATGTTGTTAGCCCTGTATTAATAAATGCTGATTAGCTAATCAATGACTAACATGACAGCTATTCCCATAAGAAATACTCGCGCTAATGTCAAAAGTTAGTCATTGATTAGTTACTGACTCAGCGTTTATTAATACTGGGGTTAATGTTTATGTTGTAGTAGATTATAAGAAAGTTATATTGTAGTAATAGTTTGGTACCACTTAAATTTAATGAAACAAGGCAATCAGCTTTAAAAAGGTATTCGTCGGAGCGGAAAATTCTCAGATTTTTTTACGATTCGCTTTTCGGAATATTTCTCCGACATTTTGTAACGCATCCCGGCGTATTGCGTTGAAGTACGTTCAAGTGCATTTTCCGTGCAATTTTTCCGATTTACCCAGACACAAATTCTTCGCGGAATTTATTTATGAATTGTAGTGAAGTGATCATTTTTCAGATGACACATACCTCGAATGGAATTTGAACCTCCGACAAAGTATGCGTTTCGAAAAATTGTCCGCTCCGACGGATACCTCGCCGGGGCAGTGCTTATCGAAATGCCGGAAGTAGAAAGAGAAAAATGTAAAGTTTTATTTTTTTGGTTATAATCGATTACACTACCGACATTTTGTACAAGACTAATGTGTTAACAAGAGAAAAACTAAAATAATCAGTTAAGATCTAAAAAATCAAAGTATATTAGACAATATAATATTAGTAGAATATAATTGCTTAAATTATAAAATTGTAAAATGAAACGATTGATATAGATAAAATGGTTAATACAGAAGTGTTTCTGTTTTTTTTTGCTCATTTTAACAGAAAAAAAAGAGCATATTCTATTAATCACTAAAATTATGTACATATAGGTATTTAATGAAATCAGAACAAAGTTCATTAAACTTGATAAAATACATAAAAAGTACATGCAGTAAAATTTAGTGTGTATATGCTAAGAGCTCCCGTATTTTATTGTTTTATCAAATCTATTTGATATTGATTTATCAAACAAGATTTGGATGTGTATTTACATATATATGTTTTGTTTTTTTACAACCAAAATAAAGTTAAAATAAAGTTCGCGGTAACTGTTTTTGCAGGAAAAATCTTGGGATAATCCATTAAATTCGTTGAATGTGTAAAGCTACCAAGTATATAAATGATAAACGAAATGAAGTTGTTTTACCAATCTATTTTTAAAAAATAAATAAACAAAATAAATTGCTTGAGTCGGATGGTAATCGCGAAAACAACTAGGTACTTGTTTGCTCAAAGAATGATGATGATCTTTATATTGACCCAATAACAACAGGGAAGTGGTCACTACTACTGTGATACCTAAGATATGTGGTTCACAAACAAAATATTTACATAGCCTGATCGACATTGAGCTGTTTGTTGTAAAAAATATTCACATACCTACAAGGTAAGGATGTTCCCACTCTTCGAAATTCGGATAGTAGTGTAGATATAACGACATTAAAGCAACATGCATCTACGTTTCAGTCAAACTTAACTAATTCAACAACATCAACGATTTTGGATCGTTGGCTTTAAACGATCTAGTGGTCCGGAATGGCTGCTGATCCAGGTTGATGTTTGTGTAAAAATATAAAATAGTATGAAAAAATACCACAAGGCTTGAGAAAGACTAAAGTTAATGTGAAAAAAGTCTTCCAATAAAGAATTGCGGACTTTGACTGTGGATAGTGACCATATTGTTGAAGCTACATCTGTCAAATCTGTCATTTATTCAGTTTGATTTGCAAAATCACCATGGACGGCTATAGCGTATAGTGTTTCGTAAAAAAGGATGTTCTGTTTGGGTCCTATTATCGTCCTAGCGAGAGGGCTATTCGCAGTGTGGTCGATAAATTTGAGTCCACTGGTTCAGTTAACGATAAACTAAAGCTCGTATCTGGCGAAAACATCGCCGCTGTCCATGAGAGTGTGCAGGAGGCAGTCAATTTCGAGTCGCTCACTCAGCGCCATCGGTCCATAATTCTTTGCAAACGACATTGGCCAGGCCAACGTGGAGGTTATGTGAACTGCTACCGATATCGTGCGATTTAACTTTTTGTGTTTTTTTTTTTTTGAAGTCGCATTTGTATACGAATATGCCACAAACCACAGCGTGCCTCAAGGCCAACATAGCCTATGCTATAGATAAAATTCAGCCCGATTTATGCGCCAAAATCAATGAACATTGGATATTTCACATGTGCGCAACGCAGAGAATCCGCGGCGTACATTTAAACGATGTTATATTCAATACATAACGGCGTCGATAGGACTTTCAAACTAATAAACAAAATTCGATGATATCACACACATTTTTTTTTTTTTTTTAATTAATGGTAGGAAACGCTTAATGAAAGATATTTTATATGCAAAAAATAAGTAGTTCTTTGTTTTGGCGATGCGGCATGATTTGTCGATAACAGTGTAATATCCAATCACGATCTTACCGAGAAAAATAATGGCATCACTAAAAACCCCACTCTGACAACTGAAGTATGAAGTAAGAATCGTGTGTTCTGATTGGCCGTGTTCGGGAATTCAGATTCAGTAAAATAGAAGGGCTCACTGGAGCGATAGTTAGTGCGATGAGCTGGCGCGCAATAGGTATGGGTTCCATTGCCAGCCGTAGCCGTAGAGAAAGCTAGGCCCTGGTTGCTAACGAGCCTGTTGCGCTAAAAATTTGTATTTGTAAGATATCTGTATTGAATCTCTTTTCTTGTTCGTCAAAATGGACGATTGACCAATGACAACATCTATGAAATCTTACTTAATCCAAGTGCAAGAATGTAAGCACACGAATGCTTTTAATGGGCATAAGGTGCCGAAATTTTTGCGGCTGAATGTCGAATTGTACATGGCTATAACCAAAGAACATGTACTTCACACAAGTCCAATACTCCTCTAAAATGACAGATATTTAGCATGTGATCTTCTACAAATTGAAAATTATTGAAATTTATTATCAAATTCTTGCTCTGTGAAAAATGTGCAAATCCGCTGTTTTATCGAAAAAATTGTGTTTAGTGATGCATTTCTGCCTCAACGGATACGAAAATAAGCAAAACTGTCGCATCTGGAGTGGAGCCACATGCCATACAAGAATTACCGATGCATCCGAAAAAAAAGACAGTTTGGTGTGGTTTATGGGCTGGTGGCGTCATCGGCCCATTTTTCTCTCCAAGACGTCAAATTTCCTTACAGATTCCTCTGAGATTTTCCTGCGCTGCCTCACCTATGATTTTTTATTTAGTAGAACAATAGACGCATTACGAAAAATGTATTCTCAGCATGTAAGCAAGTAAGGAATCGTAATATGAGTGTAAGTAAGGATTCACCAATAAAGATTTTAAAATTATCTAGAAATGGCCTGTTCTGTTAATAGTTGTTATATTAGCACAATAAGGGTTTGGTTTACTTTCGGATGATATTAAAACGATTTCGTACCTTTAGGCATACAGCAAACCACACAATCCTCACCACTCATATTAATCAATACTACCGCTCCTTCAACATGATTATGGTGGTTCCTGCTAAAAAAAGTTTGTAAACATAAAGCTTCAGCCACAATCTAAGCCATTTTCCCAACTACTCCCTAGAGGCTAGCCGTGTTCTAAATAACGTTGCTCTACGTCCAACCCAAGCCAATCGCGTTAGTGTGTAGCTAATTAATTGACTTAACCTAAATACTAGTGGCTAGATACCATGAACACATGGGGATGATTTAATCAACGATATGTACACCAGTTTTGTCGCTTTATTTTTTGTTTGTTTATGAATAATGCCGTTATTTGATGAATACAAAATTACATATCCATCTAATTAACATTTGACTCAATTGATATTTATACAAAAAGTGACAAGCACCGAAAATATCCACCCCAACCCTCCTCTAGAGAAATAATTTGATTTCCATGTTCATCCTTAAAAGTCCTTAAGCCACAACGTGAAATATTTTGGGATTTTTTTTCCCCTCTGGTTTAGTTGCACTTTTTCTATTATACCCTGTTTATTCCTTTGCAGTATCATGCCGCATTTCCCAACCCTAACCGCAACTAGAAAACAAGTTCATTGAACCCTCCTTACACACTTTCGAGTCGACTCGTTAAACGAGAAATAAGATTTCCCACTATTAAGCTGGGAAAATGCAAGTCCTACGTAGGTACACTACATCATCAGGTACTCTGCTAATCTTGATGATGAAATTAAGAAAAAAAAAAGAAAGGAAAAACTACCCTTATTAAGTGTGTCCCACATATACCACTCGATGACGTCAAAGCGATAAAAGGGACTGGAAGACAAAAAAAACGCCCAGACCAACCCTTGTGCTCTACTCAAAAGCTTCAGCTATGAGTATGCATTTGGCACACTTGTGACTTGTGCAGGGTATAGTTTTATAATGCGGGATAGGAGTGTGTGTGTATTTTAACTCGTAGCACCAGCGTCAAGTTTTAATTTTCATCTCCATGACACCGCATGTGCATAGATTGCGGCATGGATTTGCTTTGTAACATCGCACGACATGTACAGTATGCACCCTTGTGTGCACACGATACTATGGTAATGTATTATCCTAGTGATTCCCTAACATGTTCTCGAAAAGAAATGTGTCAACACAATGTGGATTAAAGAATTTAGATCAGTATTGTAATAAATCTTTGCTAGGAAAGTAATCCCCTATTAACTTAGAAGAATGATGTCCTTTATAGGAGTCGTTGTCATGGACTAAATACAAGACGTATAGCTATTGGGTGGACAAATATGTTAGCAACGCCTAGATAATGTGCTAAAAGAGAAGAACGAAACGGATAAAAGGAAAATTATGTCATTGTGTACTAATTTTATTATTTTGCCGATATAGAAAATTAAGACCATAAAAGACGCAACAGTATAGAAAATGGCACACGAATAATAATCTTGGTGTCCTAAACTATTGCGCACTGTTTAAGTCTGCAGAGTATCCCATTTAAATAAATGTAAATGCTTTAACACGATTCTTGGTTGTTAAACGTTTCGCGTTTGGAATCGCTAAGGACTGAGCTTAACAAATCTGAAAACAACAAAAACAACAACCAAATGACGTTTAAGCCTCATTAGCAGGGAACGGATTTTGTTGTCCTTACCTTTTGTGCCTTTTTTGCCTTTTTGGCTTTTTTTGCCTTTTTGGCCTTTTTTGCCTTTTTACCAACATTAGAATTTTCTGCTTTTTGGTCATATTTATCCATTCAGGCCCAGCTGGCATACATCCAAACCAATTTTGGATTTTTAGTGGAGCCAAAGAGCATATATCCAAAATTTTGCAAAAAAAAAAATGGTGATTTCAAGTGTTGTGTTTTAATTTGAACTATCTTTCTAGTGCATATCGTAATAATAGAAAGCCCGATTGGAGCAATTTGAAAAAGCAAACGGACTAGTTGCTATAGCTGTGGTGAAAAAGTTCAACGCGTTTTTTGCAAATGAAGGATTCAAGACCATCAAAGAAATAAATATTGTTGTAAATGGTGCTGACGTCAACGACGTGGCGCCTTTAAACTGAACTTCACGCGTCTCTGCCCACGTGCGGAGGTCCTTCGGCTCTACTAAGGCCCAAACGCAGACGTTTGTTGCCAGTGATACCATATCTCACAAAAACTTGGAAGGCTTTTAGTCTTGAGTTGAATCAAACTGAAATTAGTCTTCATTTGATACTTAACGGGCAAAACAGGTCTTTAAACTTAGCATTTCCAATCATTTCTGATAAGATTGTGGGTAGAAAGGATATGATTTGTGCCAATCTTACGTTGTAATTGTGAATATGAGAAAGCTCCAAGAGATTAAAGCGGGTCAAACAGGTCTTTAAACTTAGCATTTCCAATCATTTCTGATAAGATTGTGGGTAGAAAGGATATGATTTGAGCCAATCTTACGTTGTAATTGTGAATGTGAGAAAGCTCCAAGAGGTTAAAGCGCTGTTGCTTAAGAACTGGAAGATTATTGGATGCATTCCAAATTTATTTTCCAAAAAAATGTATATTTTGATCTAAGCACTATGATTAAAGAGTGCGCCACCTTTTATGTCGGTAATAATATGTAAACATCGTATAACTTCGACATTTATCAACCGATTGATTGATTGTTTTTTAAACGGCAACTCAATACAATTTAAATCGATTCACAGCGTAATAGTGACGCTGTAGTGTACATTGAAAAAAGTAGTTCAGTTGTGTTAACTCAACGTAGATATCGTCGAAAATATCGTGGTCACCAAGCACCGTTTGATAAAAGCATTCTGTCGAATTTCGAAGAGCATGGGGCAGTGGGAGATCGTCGACAAGACGTTCCAATCAACTGATTGAAGCGGTAGAAGAAGTTTCTGGCCAGAACCCACATGTGTCAAAGTGGTTCCACTTACGTCAAAATAATAATCCCGGTGACTGCGATCATTTGGAGAACGGATAATCCAAACTAGATCTCCATTGCTGACCAATAAAAGACTACTTTACTTAGGTGGCCGTTTGCTCCAAAACCATCATTATAACATTTTTCTTCAGAGAAGTCTCATTATGTCTACCTACAATTGTGGGAAAAAGGTGTGGAAGGTTACTGCTTTCAACAATACGGTGCGCAATGCCAAACTTCAAATCAAACAATGCAGTTTTCGCAAAGAAAAGTGTGCCTGAAAAAAAAAATGGTGGCATAGACTTGCCATTCAGATCTCCAGTTATGACATCTCTGGTCTTCTTTTTGTAAAATTATTTGAAAAGCAAAGTGCTTTTTTGAGACCATTGACGAACTCAAGCAAACATTTGTGCCGAAATCATCACTGTATCGTCGGTAATGCTCGAAAAACTGCAGCAAAAACCGCACATTTTGGTTTGGTCAATAGTAGCGACAACTTAACTGATGGTGTATTCAAAGTAGTCCAAATAAATTCTAAAGGACCAAAGAATAAATATAAATTATTAAATATTCACACACCGACGTAAAAGGTGGCGCAGCAAATCCACTTGTATACTTGACAAAAAACAATCAGGCCTAACGCGAATAAATTTTCCCGAGAAACTGTTCGCATTCAGCAGTCTGAATTACATTGCAGACAACGGAAAAATTCCCGGGAAATTTTTTTTTTCGCGATATGCCTGAATGTGTTTGATATGAAGCTGACTATTAGTTGGCATTCACTTCTGTTTTGCTTGCAGGCTTTAGGTGGGTATCTGCTCACAACAGCTGGAATAAATGCAACTTGTTTGTTCATTAAAGAAATATCACAATCGTTATTTTCACGTCCTTACCGAATCTATTGATCTTGTTATACTAACTTAAAAGCATCCTTCTTAAGTTGCTTCAGAAATTACATTCCGATAAACATGTAAGATGCAACCCCAATACCCAAATCCGCGTCTGCTTAATTGAGTAACCACTTCCAAGTTAAGTGATATTTTACTCCTTCTCAGCTGCTGCCCCCTCAAAACGACACAAATAAGCCAACAATACTATTCTAATGTTTGATGTGTAGCCATGAACCTGGGAGTGCTGGAACTTATTCAAATATGATGGATCCGCCTTTAAGACGGTTCTCAAACACCACTAGACATATTCCAACTGATATTAAGGTTTAGCTATGTTTCAGATTCAGCTTTATAGGTATCAGCTAACAATGACGGGCTCAGTGGCACGATGGTTAGTGCGATAAATTGCCACGCAAATGGTCTGGGTTCGATTACCGGGCGCAGCAACACCTAAATGATATTTCACTGGCCCTCCTCTCGTGATTATCTGACAAATTATCAGAGTAGTTTAAATTGTCAAATTATCTCAATTTCGCCGTTCGGAGTCGGCATAAAAAAGGAGGTCCCGCAATATACAACATGAGTAGTTGTGAGAAAGCTCGGCCCTGGGTAAAAACGAGCCTGTTGCGCCAAAAAATTGTATTTGCTAACAAAGAACTCCCTTGGCCACGAAAAATGGTGTTTAGCGACTTATAAAACTTTAATGGCGGGTCTTTTATACGCTAAAAAATTGTCGAACAACAAGACTGACACGTCAAACTAGGAAATGATACATAGCAGAAATGCTGACAAATATGAAGGATACAAACACACATGTCCTTCATCATGATTTAGGGATAGCGGGACCTTAATGACAACTAATATAACTTGTATGTAATTGGAAAGGACTGAGCTTGGCAAATCTGACAAATCTGCTGGGTTTTTGCAGCCTATCAAAAAACCTTTGGAATGACGATGAAAGGCTACGAATACTTGCCGAGAAGAAGTCTCAGAAAACAAAACGAAAGGAGAAAGTGATAGCGGATGAGTTTTTTCAGTTCAAACTTATAGACAAGGAGAAGGTAATAATATAGGCTCAGGTTCACAGAATGATGCACGACCATTTTACCAAAATTCTACCAAAGAAGAACCAACCGTGTTTTTTATCTTCTTGAATTATATCCGCCAGCGCAATCGACTACGGTCTAACTGAAGAGAAATTTTGATTGAAACTCAGGTCCACCACGTCTATGAAATGAAGTTCTAACAATATAATTAAGTAAACTAATGTGCACTTTTCTAACCACCCATCCATCACTTAGCTTTAATATCGATTTCCTCAAACCCATGAAGACGATGTAAATAAGATTGTATCACAACAACTTCATGTTTATTCATGGCCCTCATATTTTGCAGCAGCAATTTTCAAAGCTAACAGCACTCCAAACATCCAAATACATACAAATGCTATTATTCAGTCTGAGCCGGCTGGCCCCTGACGCCATCATAATAGACGAAACAAATTGAATGAATAACGCTCCATTCAAAGGACCCCTTCTTATTTCGCGTCGTGTACGGGCATACAATTTTCATCTTTAAACTGAGCAGCGCGTAGAAGCACAACACGATACCCACACATATATACTCTCACAAATTGAATGAGTTCATCATGCCTTATCGTGAATTTGGCAAAAAGTTGCAATAGGCATTCTGCTGCATATCACGTGTCCTTAAAATAGACAACAACTGTTTAGTCCGTTAGCAGTTGTATGGCGTGTCCCCTTTGTGAAACTCATCCCAAATGTATACAAATATACACTTCGTCAATTGAGGGATGATTTGAGAAATTCCATATTTTATTAGCGAGAGTCTATGACCTCATCCCCCATGAAGCATCATCGATTTTTTTCGTAATGGTTGTCAATAACGTTATTTACCCCCGAATTGGGTGGGGATAACCCAATCCATCAGGGACACACACACACACACAGTCAGTCCGGTTGTGGGGGATTTTCGGGCTATTTGAAGGGTTTTGGACGTTTGGTGCGTAGGATGACGAATCGCCCGATGAATGTGTCTGTTCAAGGTGGGCGGTTATGGTCTAGATGGTGGTCTTTAATTTTCAGAATTTAGATGTTTAATCGCAGGATTCACCAGCAACAGAACTTTGATGCTGGTTATGGTTGTATGAATTAATAATTATAATTCGTCACCTGAGGCACATTTTGCGCTTGACATGGGCGGATCTGGTTAGACACGTGCTTTGCATTATGAGCAGCGAAACCAACTTCTTTTTATTTTCAGTTGTTGTGTCGACGACTGCAGGACTAGAGATTCACCCCTTAGGTGGACATTTTCTTTCGCTATAATTGTCCCGTTATGTTGAATGGAAGCGCTTTAAATTATTCAGTGGTATTCAGTCGTTTCGGTTGGAGACTTCACTTTTCGGTGTACAGTAGCATTGTGTGACGAAGAATCTCTGAGTTGGAATGATTTTCAAAGGTAATGCGATTTGTGTGTGTCGAAGGAGATTGAGCCAGACATTTTGGAGTGTTCATGGTCCAGAGGGATAATATGGAGATGTGAGTTCAATGATCGTCTATTTTAGGAAAGCAATCAATTTTCTGGTAATCAGTATTGATGCTATTCAAAATCTGCATATACATTCAAGGACGCATCTGCAAGGTTTATATGGTATCTGGTTCTCTTATGGATTAACACTATGCAAGTGAAAATCACTCAGTCCTTGTCTAAGGAAATTTATGAACATCAGTGTGTAGACAGATTGATAGGGAATACTCAGCATAAAATGGCCTTTTATTCGACGTAAGGCCTGACGTTGAATGGTGTGATTTTTTGGAGTATCTTGTTGGGCAATATTTACACATTGTGCTCTGCAGGGCTACCAAAAATCCCACAATTGAAAACAACGTTATTTGTGATCGTTGTATGTCATCAATCCATAAAAGAAAGAGCTCGGATTATGCAAGCCGAGTTTCATGCAGTAGGGAAAGGGCTTCGCAGGTCAATTTTAATGTAAATTGTTTTTGAAATTTTGGATAAATCTTAATTAAATAAAACCATAAGAAGAAACATATAAACGTGTTGTAGTTTTGTTTTATTCAAAATAAATTTTCTCTGATTCGCGTAGCAGATTCATTTTTCTAACCTTCCATTTTTTATTTTATACACAAACCTTTTGCAGTCTCCCAATTCACCCCTAAGGGATTGAATTTCAAAATATCTCCTGTAAAGAATTGAACTTAGATCTTCTCAACGGCAGCTCATCACATTAACTACCAACCCAATCCAAAGCTTGATAAAAAACGAACGTTGCTGGTCCAATCCAATCCAGAAATAATTGGGTCGAGGATTCTTACAATGGTCTTCCGCCTGGCCCGCATATTTTAACAAAAATAGGCAAATGCTTCTCAAGAAACGACAAGCTTTCAACATTGCTTTAGAAACAATCAATCGCACAAATGGGTGGGTGTTGTAGAACGAGGGTAGACTCTGATTGGCTTTAACTTGGCAATGCCCAGAGGTTGTAACTCTGACTACACATCAAGTGCTTATTTAACCATCGGGTAACCATCGGGTACTGATCTCATCCAACTGGATTTGACTTGCTAAACGATAAGCGCGAATGTTGATAACACGACGAAAAACAGCAACACTATAAGCAGCCAGGTCAGAATGGCACGGAATGGATACCCGGTCTGCTGTCACAGACGAACCTAGAAAAGCTACTTCGACATATTCGGACAAGAGGTTGTCCAGGAATTCAAAAAGTAAGTGAGGCCCCTAGAACAAAGATGTTGGCAGATGGGCCGAAAAGCCAACGGCAGAGCTCAATCCCGTCACAGATACTGATGGCCCCGAGTCCTAGTGGTATCTCATAAATTGGAACTAACCCTCCAGGTTGCAGGTTGTGCTTTGGGTTAACTACCCAACCATGGAAAAAACTAACGGTGACGAAGCAATCAATAGCCTCGGAAAGGACTGATTTTGTTGTTGACGACGTTGACTAAACAAAAAAAGTACAACGATGTTCGTATCTGCATCTGAAATGTAATAACATTAAACAGGAGACGTGCAAGCGAACAACTAGCGGAAGCTCTAAACTGCTACAAGGCAGACATTACTGCCATCCAGGAAATACGATGTAATAAGCCAGGAAAAAAAAGGATGAAAAACTGTGACATCTACTACGGACCGTGTTATAGTGAGCAGAAACAGCAGTGTCAGACTTAGGCGAACGCATTGTAACGATCCGCATCAAAGTTAAATTCGCTAACATAAGCGTTATACGCGCTCACGTCCCAATTGAGGAAAAGGTGATATAGCTAAGGACTGCTTCTACGAGCTCCTTGACAAACCTATGAGCGACTAAAAAAGTACGATGTTGAATTCGTGCTGGAAGATCTTAACGCAAAGGTAGTAAGAGAAGACATCTTTAGCAGTATTGTCGGAAAACATAGCCTACACGACAACATGTCTGGTAACGAACTTAGGCTTATTAACTTAGCTACGGAACGCAATGCCACTGTAGCAAGCACACGGGGACACGGCGGTCTCCATATCAACGAACGCTCAACCAAATTGATCACATTGCGATAGACAAGAAGCACGCATCCATAGTATTTTGAATGTCCGAACCTTAAGAGGAGCTAACATCGACTGGGACCACTACCTTGTTGCAGCCAAGGTAAGAATGTGGATATCCACCACACCACAACAATCCAGAAATACTGTGAAAACATTTTATCTCGAAAACCTGCAATCGCAAAAGACCACCAAGATCTTCGCGCAACGCGTATCCATTAACCTCTCGATTAACACCATAGCACCATCATCGAATGTCAAAGAACAATGGCAACGATGCCAACAAGCCATTAGATCACCGCAACGATATTAGATCTCGCGCCCACCAGCAAGGAACCCCTGGTTTGATAAGGAATGCCGACAGATGCTCGCAGCCAAGAACGAGGCCTACAAGGCTTAGCTACAGAGTTGAACAAGGAAATATCGTAGCTGAGACATAGTCGATACTGAGGATGATGGCGATGAAGAATAGCATAAGCCAAATCTGGTCGGATGAAAGTATGCCTGAAGAATGGAACATCAGCATCGTTTGCCCAATCCACAAAAAAGGAGACAATCTGAACTTCGCCAACTACAGAGGCATACGTCTCCTCAACATCGCCTACAAGATCATATCCGCCGTAATATGTGAACGCCTGAAACAGTTTATCAACAACCCGATCAGGGTAGTTTTAGGACAGAAAAGTCCACAACCGATCAAATGTTCACACTTTGGCAGATCATGGAAAAAAACCCAAGAAGTCCAAATCGATACCCACCATCTATTCATCGATATCAAGTCCGCATACGACATTATTTTTAGAGACGAACTATACAGAACCTTGTCTAGTTTTGATATACCGCCCAAACTCGTCTGTTTGTGTAGAATGGAGAATTCTCGTTGCTCCATCAGAGTCGGAAACGACTTCACCGACACATTCGATACCAAAAAATGATTTAGGGAAGACGATGCGCTGTCATGTGACTCATTTAATTTGTTTCTTGAGAGGATTGTGCAAAACTGCCGAGCCAACACCAGAGGCACATTTTTCCAAAAATCGGTGCAACTTCTAACATACGCCGACGATATTGACACATTACCAGGGCTCAATGTGATGTCATAGCCACGTTTGCTAGTATAGAGAAGGAAGCGAAAAAAATGAGATTAGCACTAAATGAGGGTAAGACCAAGTGTATGCTGTCAACACGAAAGGACACACAACATCGACGACTTGGACAGAATGTCACCATTGACAGATTTAACTTTGAGGTAGTACGGGACTTTGTCTACCTCGGCTCCGCTATTAACTCTGACAACAACATTTCGTCAGAAACTAAACGAAGAATTACTCTTGCCAACCGCTGAGTCTTCGGACTCTTCGAACTACTAAGGGGGATTCTATATGAGACCCTGATCATCTCAGTCCTGCTATTCGGCGGTGAAGCATAGACCATATCAAAAGCGGATGAAGAAAATCTTGGTCGATTCGAGAGAAAATTCTTCGAAAAATCTTTGGTCGCGTTCGCGTTGACGGGCTATGGAGACGAGGATTCAACCAAGAACTCTACGAGCTGTACAGCGACGTGCCCCTGGTCACAAAAATCCGCATTAGACTTTTAAGATGGCGAGGACATGTAGAACAATTGGACACCAATACTCCGGCTCACAGAGTCCTCGATTCTCAGCCAGACGTCGGACGCAGTAGAGGAAGACCTCGCCTTAAGTGGCGCGCACAAATAGAAACCGACCTGAACCAACTTGGAGGGCACAACTGGAGGCAGTTAGCTAAGGACCGTGATAATAAGAGAGGCATGTTGGTTGAGGCCCAGTTCCATTCCGGACTGTAGCTACACTTAAGTAAAGTAAGTAAGTAAAGAACTTTGCGGAGCGAAAGGTTGTAGATTTGAAGTAAGGAAGAATCGTCTACAGGTCGAATCGCTCGTTTTTGGGTCGAGTTCAGTGTCAGTGTTTCGGGACCAAACTTCAAACATAAGAATACAGATGAAGGTGGTATAAAATAAAACAAAATAAAATATATAAAAAAATGTATCTAAATTTAGACGCGGCTGATTTAGCAAGAGGTTACATGTTGTTACCATTATACATCTGAACTCGTTGAGTTGTAGCAAAGAAGATGAAAAAGTCATACTGATGACGCACTGCATACAAAAAAATTGGTCTATGGCAGTTCTTACTGGCACAGCCCGACATATGTTTCTCATGTGTGCACGTGCACACAGCCCGACCGTACCATGAAGCTGGTGAGCAAATTTTATGTTTTTTGTTCTCAATGCGTCATCTGTATGACTTTATAACAATCTTTCGCAGTTAGAATTTTAGCAAAGTTCATATGTTTGGAATGGACAAAGTAAACAAAGTAAAAAAAAACATGTTTTATGAGAACATCCCACAAATATAATCGAAATATTGTTTAAATCTAAGATTTAGTTTTCAATATGAGTATGGTATACTCATAGAATTCATAATTCGCTGTAAATTTTTACAAGCATACATGAAGGCTGGCTTTATTCAAAAACAAATAGAATGTAAGTATGAAATTGAGAAAGCACAATACACTACTGACACCTCGATTATCTGTCAGGCAACGGACCAAAACCTTGTAGGTTAATCGAATGTACCTATACAAAATTTTTGTTTTTATTCTGTACAGCGAAGACGAATAAATACGGACATAAATACAGAAAATTTGCTGGCCGAGTGTGACGGATAGTTGGGAGACGGATAATCGAAGTTCCACTGATAACATTTCATTATATGACGAAATTAGTACCTCCCATGCAATATAGCAATATTCCGAGCGTTAATCATTCCATTTGCTACAAAAATTTGTTTTTAAAACAATCATATGAGTAATCAAAAGCTCACATGTATCTGCGATAAGAATTAAGTGATATTTTTAGAAGCAAAACAAAATTTAGATAATGTCATTTATAAATCGCTTTATGTTGCGTTCACAAAGATTGAATGGGGGAACGTTTTAAGCGTGTTCATTCCATAATTAATTATTGTCACTTCATTCATGCTTTTTGGGTAAATACTTATTGAAATTGTATAATCCATTTCAAATAAAATAAAAATGAGTACATATTCTCATTAACTTATCAAAAATAATTGCTTTATTGTGATTATTCATTAAAAAAATGCGTACAGATACTAACCGTAATAATAGTGGGGGTTTTGTTATACCTACGAAGCAAGTATTTATTTTTATTCGTTTTGCCGTAAGTGGCAATCGCTGCAAAACACTTGAAATGTGGATTCTGATTGAGCCTATCCAAACACAATAATGGATAAGAATACTGAAGTATGCTGCTTTATAATGATGAATGAGTTATTAGGAACTCTATAAAAATTCCCACATGTTCATTACAATTAAAAATTTACTTTAGATTTCGGATTTATTTACTTTAGAATTTGTCTTGATTGCGCACACATCGGGATAAAATGTATTTTAGTATATTTTCGGCCAGCTGAGCATTGAAACAGCTCAATTAAAGAAAGCTGTGTTCTTATAAGGGAGTAGGTACAAACATCTGCAAATATATATATTCCTGTCTTGAACGTGTACATTTAATTGAGAATTGGGGAAATTTAGGTTAAATGATGTTTTAATCATAAGCAGAAGAAATAGTAAATTCCAGCGGACTAAAGCATACGCACCATTTTAAATGAATTAATTGAGCTTTTTAATGGAGTGTCGTCTTGCATGCCATTTAATTTTTTTCAAATCAATTTTTTTTTGGTAGAAGAATTTTTTTTTTGTATGTCACAATGTCACATTGTTACAAATAAAACAAAAATTAATTTTTGAAGCAACATGCTATTTAGTACCCAGGGCCGAGCTTTCTCACAACCATTCATGTGTGCGGGACCTCCTATTTTATGCCGAAAGCGAACGGCGATTTTGAGTTAAGCACATTATAAGTCGCATGTTAATCCAAGTGCACATTTT
Source organism: Rhingia rostrata (assembly GCA_949824845.1). NCBI lineage: Eukaryota > Metazoa > Arthropoda > Insecta > Diptera > Syrphidae > Rhingia > Rhingia rostrata. The sequence goes on along the minus strand of OX463755.1, from coordinate 113,975,194 downwards.
ATGTAATCTCTTTGCTTTTCTCAACAAACTAAAATCATTCAATTTAATTCTTTTTTTTTTTTTTTATTAGAAACATGTTTAAAGTAGAAGTCTTACATTTCGACATTGGTGAGTGAATTGTGACCATTCGCATCAGAGCCAGATAAACCACGTCCACGCTAAAACTTCGAAGAACGATATTAATACCTACAGCACAGCACGTCCGGACTGGATTAGACTAATTGAGTTTGATGAGTAACGAAATGTAGCTGTTTGCTAACGTTGAGGAGCGCCTTCTGGACCAACAACCGGCAATAGAATTGACCACATGATTTTAAACCGAATGTCATCAATGATAGATATATTCTTAGATAGCCGGCTAAGGGCCACTAATTTGAATAAAGAAAACCTATCAACCTATCAAAACCAATCAAACCTTACAAACTTGTTTGTCAATATTCATGTTTAAATGTAAGCTTAGTGCGATGAACAGTTATTAAGGTGTCTCGAAGCCAGCCACGCTGCAAGGACGTTGGCTTCGATAACAGCCTGATCTTCGGTGCTTATTACCCTAATAATACATAACAGGTGTTCTTTTTAGAGGTTGGTTTTTCGACTAGAGATAAAACTGACATTTTGTGGTAAAATCAGGCAACTCTAATGTCGTTTATGTTTAGTTCGGTTTGCAATTTCATCATGAACAGGTTGACAAATGAACAACGCTTGCAAATCGCGCAAATTTATTTCGAAAATATTGGTTCAGTTCGCGAAGTTTACCGCATGTTTCGTCCATTTTATGGTCGACATAATCGTCCATCGGAGCAATTAATTCGGTTAACCATGGATCGTTTTCGCACTATGTTTACTCTATCTGATAATACGCATCCGCAGAGACGTCGAACATTGCGTACCGAAGAAGCAATTGCCGCTGTAGAGCAAAGTGTTGAAGAGGACCCGAATGAATCGATTCGCCACCGTGCACAGCAATTAAAGCTTTGTCAGTCAACTTTATGCAAGATTTTACCTGTCAATTGGCCACCAAGATCGTGTGATTTGACACCATTGGATTATTTTCTTTGGGGATATGTGAGGCCGCTCGTCTACTCCAACAAACCAGAAACGTTAGGGAACATGGAAGCCAACATTCGTAGGGTTATTGTCGACGTCATAATTAACACTGTAAAACAGTACACCGAATTTTGGTTGCTTGGTTATAAAGAAAGTTTCATATCAGCTGTTTCCCTGAACTTTGCAGACTAGAAGTCCACTCCTTAGTTTATTTTAAAGTTTTGAGAAGGGCTGAGACGGTCATGAAGCACCGTCGAGGGTCCCTGATGCCTTATCATCGAACAAATTTGGGCAGCGTGATAGACTGCAATGATGGTTGGCGGGAAGCCTACTCAGGGCTTTAAGTTAAGTTTAAGTAATTAAGGTTAAACAAAAATTAGGTAAACAAAAGTGTATACAAATTTAGTAATAATTTATTATTAATTTTCTAAATAGAAACTCTTGCTCACCAACTTCATGCTACGAGTGAGCGGGGGGCAGTGTGCCCCATGAGATGAGAAATGAGATCCAGACATGTGGTGCTGTGTGGCATTGCCCGCCATAAAACAATTTTTTTTCTGTGCAGGGATCTGTATGACTTTATGTTCTTTGCCTAAACTCAGCCCTTTGATTTCTGCGTAAAACTGGAGCTCCCTCCATCGTGACAGAAGTACACACGCACACATTATTGTAAAAGCTAGACCCTGGTAAAAAAACGGAACCGTTGCTTCAGTACTTTACTGTTTCCAATATGTTGGATGACTAAACTTTCCGAGCAACTGGCATAAGCTATTAAAATTCCCTTGCTGTAGTTAAAGTCAAAATGCGTTAATTAACTTACAACAAAATAAAATAAAAATACAACATCGTATGTTTGAATTGGAAGCCATCGTAGAGACATTCGCAGGACATTCCACATTCTATATATTAATACTGCAACTAATGCCGTAGAAACAAATTATCTACAAGCCATAAGGTTGGCCACAAGTGAGTTCATTAATTTTGGTTTCTATTGGTTCTATGGTTCTATTCCCAGCCGTGGCAAAACCTTAATGATTTCACTGACCCTCCTCTCGTGATAATCTGACTAATCTAAGCTTATCTCGCTTATCAAATTCGCCGTTCGGAGTCGGCATAAAACAAAAGGGTCTGCCATCGTGCTTAGGAGTTCACACGCACACATGAATGGTTGTAAGAAATTCCGGCCCTGGGCACTAACGAGCCTGTTGCGCCAAAAAAAAAATCATTTTTTTGAGGACCGCCACATTTTCGAGAAACACAAATTTCGACAACAATACCTTCTGAGAAATTAAACGAATAATTTCTAGTGTCAACGCATATTTCGTTGGATAAAAGGATTTGAATCGAAATACCAAGGAGATCACGGACCTTAGCGGCACTTTTATGAGAAAGATCTCATTTCAGATGAGGTTGGCATCGTCATTTTCATAGGAACGTAGTATCAAGTACGCAGGTAAGGAAGTGAATAAGATTGAACCTGAAGTAATTGGACGTTCGAGAGCTGACAATAAGCTGAAATTGGAGCAAATGTTTGGCAATTCAAACGAAAAATTCGAACCACCAATTTTATGAGCTGTACCACAATGTGGAGGTGAGAGGTGAAAACACTTCAATTACATTGCCTCGGCAACATCGAGCGAATGAGCAATAATGCTTAAGTCAAGATTCTTCGAACCCAGCCTTATGGTTCGATATGACAGTTTAATAAACAAGCGATCGCGGATGGAAGAACGCCAGGAATGAATAACTGGCAGTATTGTAAAAAATTAAGTACGTAAGTTTATACAACTTAATTGAAATGAAGCTCTGAAAAATTTGAATAACATAAATGTGTTTCAATGTGTGTGATTTGCGCCACCTGCTATTTTGGTTTCTCACAGCTTTAATCCCGTTCTAGGAATATTTACTGCGTTGCACGACAAATGGCGCCTAAAAGGCAATTAGGTGAGAAATCCTAAATCTGTTCTAAAGTGTGCTGGTTTTCATGAAATTATCAGTCTTGTTAAAGGAAAAACACAAATAATGGGGCTGACAGGTGTCTCCATACTTAATAATGTCACAGGGAATTCTATAAAATACCCAGAAGATGGTAGGAACTGTAGAAGTAAACTTGTTTGTAACCCTTCAATAAGTGCAACTAAAAAAATGGCCACACTCCATCAAATCAAACATTACCACAGTCATTACATTCAATTAGAACATCGGAAGTCCCCAAGTAAATAACAAACGTGGGTAGGTATATCGCCTAGAAAAATTACGCTTTCGGCTGCCAAAACAGTTGCCAACAAAAACACGAAACACCGCAACAAACCGAGAAACCCGGCAAAAGCAGTGCTTAACACCCCTAAAGCCGGCACGACAGAAACCCTTTTCTAATTTTAACCCTCATGTATGGTTTTGCCTAGCTCACGGCAGCATTTATAGAGATCCATTAAAACAAGGAAGCGAAAGGACGACGCTCTCTTTAGCAACTCACTGATATACACACACACACGCACAAGCATATGTTCGTTGCGATAGGGGAGGAATACTTTTTGGCTTTTTATCGATTTTCTTCCTTTTTTGGGCTACACGTACTTAAATTGTGTTGAGTGAAGAGACTTTAAATTAATATTTTGGACGCTTTCAAAGGTCTTCAGGACTTACCTGAAACAATAAGCGCCTCATTCGGCCCGGTTGTATGAATGTTGCCCATCTCAGTTGTTCTCCTTGATGATTAGTAAGGATTGATCGGTATCCGTGTAGCTATTCCGCTTTCAATAAACACACAAATTGCACAAACACTTTTTTTCTGACACTTGCACTTACACCTAAAATTATGCAGAGAAACAAAAAAAGAGAAAACTTTATTAATCACTTTTATTACATTTAATCGAATTGACTGTTAATAAAACCACAGCAGGCGGAGATATAATAATTAAATAAATGTTCAACTGACTAGATTATCCAAATATTATCATTTAATTCTCGAAAAAAAAATACGAGCGGCTAAAATGACCTAAGCGCCTCATAGACGGCTAAGCAAACATCTAATCCCGTTTATACATTCCAGTTATGGGATGCATTTTCTCCCTCTCTCTTTCCCACTTAACGCGAAGGAGGCTGTGAGTAATACAGAATTCCCAATGAAAACAAAAAAAAACTCGATTTACCGAACGAGACGAGAATATATGCAATTCGTAGTTACAACTGGATTACCGCTAGGTATTTCCCTTGAAAAAAATTACATTCACAGAAAAATGAAAAGCACAAACTCACTGATAACAGACGAAAAAAAAAATTGTCGCGGAATACTCGCACTCGCGCCAATCACTATCGAAAAACAATGACAGAAGACAAACGAAAGTGATAAATAGTCAAAATGAAATGAAAAATAGGCGCATGGAAGGTCACCGACAGGCTACTAAAATTATTCTAATTGGGAATTCTGGATGAGGGGTGGGAGGCGAATTGGTTTTTTTTTCGTTCGAGTTGGAAGGCTTAAGGTCGTAATTCTTTTATCTTTAGGAGCAAATAAATAAACTTGGAATATAGCCTATTCCGTTATTACAACTGGACGCACCTTTTTATTTTTAGTTTTTTGAAGTTTTATTTCTAAAATTAATTTTTAATTCACGACCGCTTAGCACCGCGCCTCTTGTCAAATGCGACACTCACGTTCTATTCTATTCCTTCAGTACTTTTACGGTGGTTGGTTGGTCGAGTCAAAATAATATTGTCTGACGTCATGCTTCTAATTGTTTTGTTGTTGCTTTTGATATACGTTCGGCGGCAAAGCATAAATATAATTAGGGCTGTCTCGTTCTAACCGATAGGGTGGTAGTCGGTGTTTTATGATGTATCCGCTTTTTTCACACCCGTATTGCATTTGCGCAGTGTGGTGCTTGAAATATGGCCAATGGTTTATGTCTAGGATTATGGTCGGTTGGGACTATTGTATGAACTACTGGAAACTAGTGATATGCGAATGGAACTGCAATAAAATATAATAAATGTTAAAAGTATGTGTAATATTAAGGGTATTCATGCATCGTCCTAATTTTACTACGTGCAAGAGTTTGTAATTTAATGAACGACTCCGATGAAAGTAGTGAATTTGACATTTGGTATGTCTTCTTTTACACTAGTGCATTTTGCGATTATCGTGTATCAGTCACTTTTCTGCTGGGTATAAAATTTGTATTGTAATGAAACGTAATTTCATGCGTTCAATTAGATTAGAACCTATCACCACTTAAAAGTTACACATACACAACTAAATAAGTAATAAATTTAATACTTCCAAATCTTAACCCCGGGACTATGCTGGTGCACAGAAGTAATTGGTAGTAGATGAAAGGCATTTGTTGGAATTAATTTGTTTGACTACAACTACAGTGGATTGAATTTAACGTCCACTGTCCGAAACGCAAAAGTGTTTGGAAATCTGAAAAGGAACGCTTCTAATTATGTGCCGACAGAAACGCATTATAATCGGTAGTGGTATACCACATTCCCATTCAAAATGTATTGTTATGCGGTGTATAAAGATATTCGCTGATCGATTTCTTATAGCGTTTACGACTGGTTTAAAACTTTTTCTTATTTATATCACTTTCCGTTTTCCGTTGCGAAAAAAATGTTTGATCTAGATTTCAACAGCTACTTCCACCAACACAATCGATAGCTTACCCCTAAGCCTTTTTTTTAATTCGCATTTGTTAAATATGTAGTTTTATTGAATAATAAAGATAAATTAGTGGATACAAATTATTTTTCTCAAATGAACATTAAATATGGTTTGTTTGAATTTTAAATCACTAATAAGAACGAAAAATTATCAAATTGCTCTTTTTTATGTTCGATTGCTACATTAAAATCTTAAATCTGAAATTGAAATTTCAGAAAACATAAATCGAAAGCACTATACGTAAAACATATGAGAAGGCTACAGTCCGCTGGGCTGATCGGTCAATACCCCATCCTCAAAATTAATATCCCAAAAATGTGGGCTTTATGGCGATAAAATATATAAAAATGTCATTGTAACAATATATTGTTCGGACAGTTTATCTAATTTATTATGCTTTTCGTCTGGTGTAGGGTATACAAATGGTTTTTGTAATAAAATGACTTCAAAAAGTGGGCGTGGGTTAACAGGATATATTGACGAAATTTTTATATTATCATAATAACCAATGATTTTGCATCAAAAATTTTTTGGTTTATTTGAAATTTTTACCGAAAAACGTTTTTCATTAAAAACATTCCCAAAAAGTGGGCGTGACAAACAATTTTGAATAGATGAAATATATACATTGGGATTGTCTAGATATTTTGGTCAGACACATTTTTAAAAATTTCTAACAGTTTTGCCAAAAACTACGTTTTTCTAAAAGAGGGGCATGGAGGTGAGCGGATTTCAGAATTTTTTACACTTGTTCTGCTGAGAGCAACAATGAGAACGTGAACGAAATTTCATAATTCTAGCTAAACTTTAAGGCCCAACAACAGGTGACGTACGGACGGACAGAGATGGCTTAATCGACTTAGTTATCGGTTCTGAGTCGATACATATACTTGGAGGTACATCTAACTAAATTATTTCTCTATGTTACAAACTATATACATAAAAAACTAATAATTATACCCCAATGGATAGGGTATAATAATTAATCGATTTTGCTGTCAAGAAGATATCGAAATGTATAGAATCTTTTCTTCCGAATAAATTAAAATGCTTTTCACGATCTTACAAGTCTTTTTCTTTTTAAAAGAGTCAAACTCAATATTTAAAAAACAAGTCGCTGAGATCTGATTCTGAATATATCGTATACGTAACTAGTTCCTACAAATTTAGTTAAATGTCCACACGAACGCCATTGAAAATAATAGTTTGCTTTGTATTTTTTCATCTGTCAAAAACAATTGATCATTTAATCCCAGGGTTAAATCTCCAAACTTGCTAAGTTAGCTCAAAGTTAACTGTGGTTTTAAATTGAATGAAAGACTGCTATATTTAACGCAAAATACAAATTCACCTTCCATATAAAAGAAGAAGTTATAGGACGAGTTCTGAATGTTGTCGAAATCAATGTGACCGGTTTTTTAGAAAGTAATTCCGATTTCCATATGTACAAAATATTTTATAGGAAGCATCTTATAACTAAAAAAATATTACGTTGCTGGTTGGAGATGATTTCATTCCATTGAACGCAAGTTTTTCAGATAAAAATTGTTATCGTTAGAAGAAAGTCATTGCTTACGTTTGTGTATGCTGTTGCATCTACCTCGCCAATTTATTTAATTATTAATTAATAATTAACTTAATATATTTTCTTTATAACATTATAGAAAGAGATAGAGTCATATGAAGTTATATCTATAAATAACTGTTGCAAAATTGAAAATTTTTAAATGTCAAACGTTATCTGTGTCTTGATGACACACACCAGACTACTTCTTTTTTCACATTCTCGTACATATATATTTTGCAATAGAGCTAACAGAGATTCAGGTATACAACCTTAGGATCAGATGATATGCATTCTGATCAGCCCTTAATGAAGAATCTATATAAATTCAGATTACAGTGTGCGAATATGTGTGATATGTGATGTGTGAAAATCGAATAGATCCATTTAGTGTTCATTAGTGGTACTAGATGTACCCAATGGAAAAGCACTTCCCGAACAATCTAGAAACCAGAGATCAAGTAATTAAGAGATAGGAAACTTCCGTCCGTCTTCCCCTTTATCACCCGATTTCTTACGTGCGTTTTGACACATAAATTACCAAAGCTGCAAACAAGTGTGTGGGGAATTTATCTGTCAAAATCTTGGAAAATTCCAGGATTAGCTTGTTGGCAAAACGTTAAGTCCTGGGAAGTTTCCTAACTATTCTTTACCTGATCTCTGGAAACTGCGGAAATCTCCGAGAACATGCCATCTCTTCCAAGGTCAGTATGTGGAATAGAGATGAAGCGACAACCAGTGAGTAAGTCTAAATTGTGACCTGAACGTGATTTGAATAGTGTTGACTGAGTAAATTTTGGAAAGTGATTATAGTGCGCACATTTAATCGCTGGTAATTGATAATATATAAGTGAATTGAAGTGTTTGAATTGTTAAACGAAAATAGAGTCATAACCGTTTTGTAAATAATTTAATTCAAGAAATAAGAGTTTGTTTTAATAATTTATTGTTAAACATAAAAAAGAAAAGTATTTTATCATTCGAAGCTCGGCTTCATTCTACAGGCAGTTAAATTGTACACTGAATGCTTATCGAAATGTAAACTTCAAAATCTCTTGAAATCAAGATTTTTCTAAAATTGATCTAAATCAAAACAAAAACACTTTTCTCAATCTAATATTGATATAGATCAAGACAAAAATAAATAAAACAATGTCACTTTGTTTTCTCTTAAGTTCGGAAAACTCGTATGGAACAAAAATTGTATGCTCTTTCTAAGGATTCAAACTTCTCGTTACAAACTAAACTCATTGAAACTCAATATTAGCTAGTAAACTAATTTATTTACCCGTTCGCTCCAAGCATATGTTTAATGATCCATTTCTCATTGAACTCACATCGAAAGCATGTTCCAAATCAAATTTTCTCAATTTTACTGATTTACCAATAATTAAACAACATCTGAAAACCGTTTTAGGAAATCTAATAGAACGCCAATCGCAATACCCCCATATAAATAAACGGAGAAGCTAAATTTTGACATTTCCGTGAGTATTTCTTACAGGAAGTGCTGTCATGTTAACAATTGATTAGCTAATAACCGTTTATTATTACAGTGGTTTGTTTGTCACTCGTTAAAACAAAATCAAAAACCCTAATTTGGCAACGCTGAATTTGTATTCAATCAAATGTTATCGATAACCTTTTCGCTACACTTCTGGCAGCGCACGCCATTCGATTCGAAACAATTCGTCGCATTTTTTCCAAAATGGCCGTCACAAAGCAAACTTCATCATTACGATGTCTATCGACATTTTAATTTTCATTCTAAACAGTCGCAAACAAAATTACGTACGAATTCGGGTGCTCTGTTGCACCGATTAAAAAAGTTTCTCTAAAAATCTTTTTTTTTTTTGTTTATTTTCATCACAATTAATTCGACTGAACGCAACATTTGTTTATTTATAATAAAGGTAAGTGGGTGATGTAACGTTTACGCATAAGAAAATTTATATTATTGGGGAAAACCTTTCGATGGAAAATGTCAAACGAAAAAAAAAATGAATTTCGCTCATGATTCAGTGGTGCAGTGATGTAAAGAAGCAAAAAAAAAGAGTACTTTAGAGTAAAAAACAAGTTAGATTGATCCAATTCTGGAGTCCCTCTTTGTCTTAAGCCGAAAAAAGTAAAAACCCTTTCGTGGCTTCCTTTTTTTTTCCTCTCACCTACATCGTTGTTGTTGCTGATGGTGCTTCTGCTGCGCTGTGCTACTGTGTTGTCTCGAGAGATGGTATATAAATCGGGGCAGCAGGGCGACGATGAAGGTGTCATCGGTCACGTAAGGTTTTATTTTTATTTTCTTGTTTTATTAATAATTTTTTTGTTGTACATATATAATATGTTGCTGCTGATTTGTTTTTTTTTTTGTGTATCAAACTACAACGACGCGCGATAAAGAACGCTTTTTGCATATGCCCACATTCACGAACTTGGTGTGTACAATGTTCCTCTCGAGATTCCGGCGGCGTGGTTATTTGTGATGATCCGAGGAAGTTTCTATTTTTTTTTTGTGTTCTTGGAATTCTTGGTGTATTACACATTGGAGGAAGACTTGTGAAACTCTCTAAAATTACGAAGTAATGGTGCATGAAGACAAAAGTGATTCATTCATGTCGAGGCGATACGGTAGTGTGTTTTCCGCAGTGAATAGCAGCCAATTCTTGGATCAATCAACAAAGCATCGGATTTAACCTGACTATAAAAGAATGAACAAAAATACAAGGATGACCTGTGTCATTCAACTGTGCGTCCTATGATTCTGAGAAGACTTCTTAAAGTAGGTCAGGTAGATGGCGGTGTGTAAAAATGTTCGCAGTCCGTTGCAAGTGAATGGTGAAATTAAATTTTTTTTCCTCGTACTTACTGCTAGTTTTCTTTTGAAAATACAAAAATTGAGTAGTCCCTCTTTTCTCTGCAGATTAGGTATCCCATTCTCGAAATCGATATTTTTCTCTGTGTAGGAACTCGATATTTTGTGGGGGCGGGCAAATGTCAGTTGCACGCAGGTTTCAATGGTTCTGGTGTCAGCACTCAACAGCAGTAGCAGCGAACATGTCTTTTGAAAATATATTTGACGCAGTTCTGCCCAGAGTTGATAGCACGTGAAATCTTATCGCCAACTGATAACCGACAATTTTATCAATTGATGATAAAACTAAAGCCAGCTACAAGCGGACTGTGAGCAATTTCCCCTTAGTGATCTCATAACAAGAAAGAGACTTATTTAGCTATTGCCGCACGGGCAATTAACACGGTCATATTCATATTTCTATCAAGCATTCGAGGCAGAGACAAAAAATATAGAATTCAGTTGAACGTAATTCGAGATCCGATGAAGAGATGGATCGCCGTAACGGTAAGAGTGCAAGTTTATGCGGTGAAGTGTATTTATTTGAGATTTGCAATTGTTATGTGTGGAGGGGGTGTAAACAGTTGTGATGCCGCGGTCCTTTTTTTTTTTTTGTGGAATTCTCTTATTATGTAGTGGTTTCGAGTACCTATACCTGCAGTTGGTCACATAGCACATCCCGATAAATTTCATTGTGCCGTTATCTCCAACGTAATGGGTAAATTTGTGGTGATATTAGACAACGCGAAACCGTTTGGTTATCTGGATTTTATTGCCGGCAGTTCGACGTTTATGGCGAAATGATAGGTGATATAACCTGTGAGTTGTATGTCTCATTCTGCGTTCCTTTTGCGTTCTAAACAAGATCAAAGAGCTTGCAGCGATGTATTGCTTAATGGAATTCATTTTTGACAGATTTATGCGATCTTTTGGTGTTCACACTTGTGCAAGAGGTTGATGGGTTTTATGTGTTTTTGTGTATACGGAAGGAACTATATGCTTTGACATAGTTTTGTTACGTTTTGGATTTCTAGTATTGTCCGATTGTATTGTCAGTGGTGTTCCATTTACGAATTCCTCCGAGATTTTCGTGAGTCTCACTTGGCAAAACTGAGATATTCAGCAGAATCGTATAGGGTTTACGATTGAGACACCATTGGAAAAAAATTACTTACAAAATCGCTATTTCAGTCGAGTTTTGCACCTACCTGCACCAGCACAAATGACAGCTTCCGTATGTCCAATTAAAACGTTTATTTCGATTCGCATTTGGTAATTAATTTATTTTAATAATTATAAAGATGAATTACTGAGTGCAAATTATGTTTATTTAAGTCAATTTGAACGTTTATTATGTTTTGTTGAAGATTTCGTAATTATTTAAGAATAAATTTCGAAATAAAACAGGAAAACAAACAAACTGTTCAATGAAAGGCTAATGACAAAAAATTGAGATTTTTTCGATTAATCGATTGGCTATTTTTTTTCATTCTTTTCCTCACCAGAGAACATATAATTTTATATATTATATATTTATATATTTATCATGTAAAGAATTCATTATTATTATGTGCTGGCAAGTAAGGAAACTGTTTTTGACAGAAAAAATTGTAAACTGCAGAGAATGCTGTTTTACTGAATAAAAAATTTTAGCTAATGCTACGCAGTCTCTGCTAATCGAGAAATTGCAACTCTATAATTGTTAGAATCTTCACCAAACTGGTTACACAGTCCAATTTTCTTCAAGGCATTGCATTTAAAAACTAACGTTGGTTTATTTAGATTTCATTCCTCGTAAAGAATCTTGCATTCACCGTAATCGGTCACATGACTTATCGCTAAGCAAACTTAATTGCCACTGTTCCACAAAAAAATGAGACCTCAAACTTCATAAGAAATCTTGGCTATTTTCGATTTCGATAAGCTTAGTCTTACACTGGGGTATTCGTTAAGTGTGTCACTTGTACCAAAAAAAAACGCAACAGCACAAAAGTAGTTATACCCGCAAGTGTACTTATTTCAAATTTGTTCGACACATCATTAAATCATTGAACGTGTACGTTGCACTCTTCGGATCGCTTTCAAGGTCACTAGTGAATAATAATTAATTATGTTACTGCGACCATTGATTTGGCATGTGTGTAAGTAGTAATTCGATTTTTGTGCTTTAAATATTAAATTATAACAAAGACTAAATAGGTGAAGTGCGTTCAAACGAAAGATGAAATCTATAGACTCTTCATTAATTAATAAATCCATATTTGCTAGCATTTGATTCTTAAACAGGAGGTGCGGTGTTCCTTGTCGCCTCGAACTTTAGGTCGGGAATCGAAGATTCTCTTAGCTGGAGTATTACTATTCATTCGCTCAATGTCTAGTCTAATCAAGGAAAGTAGGTACGTTCAAACAACAAATTGTAATATATCCTAGTCTTCATTCATTTTTAAATACTTGTTTGGTAATATCTAATTAGGTGTTTTGATCCTGTTTCTACCACGGCACTATCATTATCATATCCAAGACAGATAAGTTAAAGATAGTGTATTCCGTAATTACGCGAGCTTTCTCACACTAATGCTTTCAACTGCCCAACGGACTTTCTCTTTTAAAATGATTGTATTAAAGAAATCCGCTTGATAGCACATCTCCTTATCGATAAAGTACGTGTCTTAAAAATGTCTGCCTCCGCCAGAGCAAGCATATATCGCACGTTATGTTAGCGCTATCCATATCGGATATCTTAATTATCAATCGAGTTCTAAGTCGAAATAAATCAACAACTTGAGATAGTAATTTTATAATTTCCTCCACTGATAAGCCAGATGCGACACATAATTCATCTGAACACAAAGCTTGCTAGAACTCATGAGGCTATATTGTCTGTATCAACTTTTTACTAAGGGACTGTGTTTGGATGTGAAGAAGAAAGCATCAAAACTTAAAAAAGGGGCCTAACTGGATAGATACAAAAAATAGATATTATTGTGAAGTGTTGACTATCGCTTTCAAAAGCGTTTGTGAACAAATGTTGACCAGCAACTACAGTCTGTCAACATCGTTCGGCAGCGCAATCCATACACTGTAACGCCGGCGCAGGATTATTTCAAAAAATAAATACCTCCTAGCCTAAAAACAAGCCAAGCGGTTATCTCACTCGTTGTGCATGGAGGGGTTGTTCCACTTGGTTTTCAGGTTCCCAAATGCGACGACTTTGTTTGTTTACGAACGGAATTAGAATTAAGCGCCTCATCACTCAGAATAATTTTGTGTATCTTGGCCAATGTTTGGCGTTGTGCAGGGCATTCTTGATCTTTCTGCAAATGTGTTCGATTCCTGTGATAGTCTCTAAACGGTTGTTTAGTTTCTTTCAGCCGACGAAAAACAATAACTGATGACCGGATGATCTTTAATTTGAGTTTTCACATCACTAACCTATCTAAGACATTTTTCTATTTTATTTGTTATTGGTTTGCGATTATAATTAAAAACCAAATGCAGCAGGATCTTTTGTACCACCGTGGTTTTCTTTGATAAATATTTTTTAACCTTATTGTCTTTATTTATCAAAAGTAATCGCAATGATCGTTGGAGGTTGACAAATGCAACAGTGGAGCGAGTTTAAAAATTCCAACTTTTTGCTAGTTAATGCCCTGCAGGAACTTGAATCCACTCTATTTCAAGTCACTTGTATCACTAATAACACGTTAGTCTCTAACATCGTTTTTATTCAGATATTCCAATCTTACTAATAATGTACCACTCATCTAACAACATCTTTTCTGTCTCACAAATTTGCCAAAAAAAAGCTTTAAGACGCCGGCCTACTACACTGACACAAACAAAAAACTCAACACCATTGCATTCTTATTTCGTTTTACCAACATACTCAATTCACTTTCGTGTTATTAATCACGTTCGCTGATTTGATGAATTGCTGCTCCAAAAAAAAGTCGAAACACAAATGAGTTATAGTTGAAAAAAAAAATCTCTAACAATTCCATTGGAAAATTTTAACTCACATTGACATGTCGTTGTTAGTGAAAATTAGAGTGATTTGCGCGTTCAATCGATGTGTACTCGAATAAAAATAAGCCAGGTACGTTGTCGGAAATAAGACGAGGAGAACTGAAAAAGTGTTAAACCAAACAAGAGTGTTAAACTGTTAACAAAAATCTTAAGTTAAGGAGGACCTGTACATGAGTCTGAAGAACAACACACCAGGATTGTTTTCCCATGTCCATAAGTTGAACAGTGAATATAGAAGTAAGTGAACCAGGAGCTGAGGAATAGGTGAATTTCAACTGATTAGTATATATTTACATTAAACACGCAAGTGTGATAAGTTAATTAACACTCTTTCTTTTTGGTATAGATTTGTAACTTGTATAGACCAGAATTCCGTCAAGATGTAACAAAGAGACTAAAGTAATTGAGCGGTTTAAATTGAGGTGTAATGAAAGAGGCATTGTTTCCTTGCTAATTGATTTAAATTCCTTGTGCATAGCAGACTTGCTTATAATTAGCATGGGATCGATGACACTGCAACCGATGGGATTTCATTATGAAAAGTTGGTTTCTTATAGTGTTATGCATGAATTTTTCAATAACATAGATGATGTCAGATCTAACAATATTATCCGCCTAGCTTGATTGAAATGGTTGCCTGACAATTTTGTTTTTTGAAAATATTCACAGTTCAAACGAATAGAGTGATTAGACTCGACATTGCACCGATAGCTGTGAACTTTATTTCCACTTGCGGAAACTCTTTCCTGGAAGATCTTCCTTATAACATTGACAACATGACTGACTGATCTGCTATCGTCTGTTATGTTAAGCTCCCTTTAAAACAATATTACTCGCAGTCTTCCTCTTTTTGTATGAAATTGCATAGTTTTTGTTTTGGTTAATACACTTGTGAATCATATCGTCTGGCCAGTCTATGGCGACGCCACAAAAACATCACACAAACATATTTTTTTTTTAATATGTGGAGATTCTTTTGCTTGATGGTAAGTCTCTTTGATTTCTCAGTGCGAAAAAGGTCTTGGATCGAATCAACTCCTGCCATCGTGCAAGAAGTACTCTCACATGGCAATGATTTGACCGTTTGTTGAGGGGGGGTACAGGTGAATAAACCGTGTGTAGATATAGTGGTATTTCGTTCCGCCCATTGCATCGGATTTCCTGAATGGCAGTAATGTCTGCTTTGCATCATCTTAGAGCTTCCCATAATTGTGTGACTCCACCTTTTCTGTTATGCGTTCTTACATTAGAGCTGTAGATATGAACGTTGTTCACACATTTTGTATTCGTATATCTGCAGAGGATTACTCTATCCCACAATCGGACGCATCAGATGGGAGACTAGCAACTACCCTCTTTATGTATGCAATGTTGTTGACCTCGTCTATATAAATGAGATTTCTCAGGATCTGGCAAAGTACAAGGTGGGCCAAAAGAAGTCATCCGATGTTGTTTGGCCTTCAAAATATCGGTTGTGGCTCGCGCAGTGTGTGCCGTTGCTCCATCCTGTTGGACCCACATGTCCTCCAGTACTAATTCGTCCAATTGCGGCAAAAAAAACTCGCTTAACATGACAGTAACTTTGAGCAGGTGCCATTACACCTCGTGCATTACTCGTGAATTTTCGGTGCCCCAGAAGCGATAGTTTTGCTTGTTCACGTACCCGCTGAGGTGGAAATGAGCCTCATCGCTCATTATGATTTTGGTCGAAAAATCCGATTATTCCGCGTTCTTGGAGAGTGTATCGCTCCATGGCTTATTCACTTGTATTCTACATCTGTCATGTCCACAAAAGTCAAAACAGATTTGACATTGGCGGCCATTTGCAAAAATAAGAGCATCTTCCAATGGGGTGATCTCTTTTGGCCTATTGTGGACCTTCCTGATCTTTAATCGTACTGATCGCCGTCAATCACGGATTCAGTATGCGATGTTGAGAAAATGAATGCCCGATGAAACTGGCTATGATTTTTGGCTCCCTGGTCATTTCATTTGATGTTCTTTTTAAGTATTATGAATACCTTTACAGTGTTTTTGCAACCCCTGGGAGTTTGATAAGAAAGATGATGAGATGGGATAGTAATGACTTATTCCAATGTGTTTGTTTATTTGGCATGTTTCACTGCAATCACTTAATGACCACCAAATGTACAATTACAGAAAGCTCTTTAGCTTGTCTACGCCCATTTTGTGCTGAGATAATTGTTATGTGATATATAGTCTTGTTTTTAATAGAATGCAAGCTAAAGCACGTTACTCTAACTTTTCGCCATAAACGTCACAAGAGATATTAAATGCGATATTTCCATTGCTATCTTTCTGGGATTTTTTCCAAAATGAATTGCGTTTTATCAACTGTAACGTGTGTATTGGGCAAAGGTGACAAATAATTTATTCTCTAAAAATAGTACTTCTTGGTATTGTTTTTTTTTTTTATGACGACATCGTCTGTTAATGTTAATACGAACGGATCCTTTGGTCTAATTGAGATGGCGGTATAAACAAAATGACATTAATATATCTCTATGCAATTCATGCTTAAGGGAGTTATACCGGTGGATGATTATAACGTATATGCACTGTTGCTTCAAAGGTATGCTTTAGGTTAGGATTGATAGGTTGACATGGCCAGGAGCCTATGCATCTCCTTGTGACTCTGCTATCAATGATGATACCATTCCTCTTTGGGTTACTGAACAACCTAGATGTTTTAATGGACCTTTAAAGGACTTTCGAAATAAAATATTTGAAGTGTGATCTAAATTATGCAAGAAGATGAGTCTTTATTCATAGATGGCAGAGTATAGAACATTGACATAGAACACCATCATGACCTCTTCGTTTTTTGAAATTAATTTTAGTTTTCAAGTGAATTAACCGATCACCTCCAAGCGTCGTTACGGATTTCCTACCCATATAATTTCCGTCATAATTCTCTGGATCAGTGTAAGGCAAAAGTCAAGTTTTTTTTTTTTTCGTTTGTAACGAAATCAAGTGCATAATCTTGAATCTGGGCAACACTGTCTATTATCGTACAAAGTGTTAAGTAATATTTGGTCATTGTGCTTCACAGACTAGTCACCCCTAGAAAATAATAAAAAAAACAACGGTATTGCAAACATTTCATAAAAACCTTAAGTGTAACGAAATACTCGTTTGTTTGATATTTCTCTTGTGTTGGCTTTCGAAAACACATATTCTATCAGTAAGTTCTGATCGCACAACTCTAGGAGGGAAGAAATACTTATTGCGCTTACATAAAGCTAAATGGTACTATTCTTAGTTTTGCGTCGATTCCGACACTGCTGTTGAGTCATTTTTAATTGAGTATTGTACCCGATGCGACCGCACGCTTATTTTGTACAACAAAACAAAACATTAATTGAAAACTGTGTGTTATAATATCTAACTAACGAAATGGTTTGTTAAATTCTGTTCGAGTGAGTAGATCAGCATTGGCATCTCGTGAACGTGTATATTTTTTTCGAGCGTACTATTACTTACATAATTGTTGGCAATTAAATAAGTTGTAATATTTCAGTATTAATTGTGTGTTGGAAACGGTTTGACTATCGCAAAAGTGCATATACACTTTCAATTGGTTTAGACGTTTTTTTCAATGGGATAAATATTATATCATCAGTCTACAAGAAAATATTTGCACTGGATATCTACTAAAACAAATACATAATACTATTCTAGCAAACATTTCACGCGCTAATTACAACCTATCTAGGCAAATAACTCTTAACATTATCACATTGGCAATAAGTTCATTTCACCCACCACCTTTATGTGGTTTATAAAGGAATCCGATCACATTTTGTGTGTTGACAGTTTAATACACTTGGATTAATGAAAAACGCTTTTATCAAACCTTATAATGCATCATGAACAAGGTGCTGTCATTTTATAATGAAAGCAAATGAATGGGCTCCCGTGTAATTGTTTTGTTTGATAAGGAATCCAAAATGTTGTGGACGTCAAATTTGGAATCGTACTTGTGAAAACTTGTGCTTTTGGGAATAAGAATAAAAGCACTAATTGGCGAAAGACATTACTCGTGAAAAACAATTAAGATGAATAACAGAGTTTTTTTTAAAGGCTTTAGGGGGATTGTGATACAAGTGTATTCCGAGGCGGCGGATCTTATTTTTTCGACTTGGAATTAGTGGTACTAAAAGTATGCAATAACTTCCAGCGTATTGATTCAAACTTATTGGAGTATTTCATCATTCATACCTCTCAGGTAAGGTATGACAATACATATATCAAAATAGTTTGTTGAGTTAACGTTCTTACTTACCTACTTAGGTGACCCTATAGATCTGAGCAAACCTGAGATTCAACATATGTTACTTACTTGAGTAAGATGCAGTCCGGAATGAGACTGATCTTCAACCAACATGCCTCTCTAATTAGCTCGGTGACTAGTTAACTGACCAGCTGCGAACTTGCAAGTTGCTTCAGGTCGGCTTCTACTGGTATACGGCACTTACGTAGAGATCACCGTCTGCTGCGTCCTGCTACCTCTGCTGCGTCCGACGTCTGGCTTGGAATTGGTATTGGTGTCAATGCTCTCTACATGTCCTAGCCACCTCAAGCGTCAATTACAGAGTTTTTTTTTCAATAAGGCCTATGTCGTGGTACAGCACGTTAGGTGCTTGGTTATATTTTCGCCTCCGGCCTTCAAACGCTCAAAACGAGGATTTCTCATCCACTCTCAATTAATGGTAAACGTAGAGCTGGATATTGGATGATAAGGTCTCATTATCCTCGTCGTTTGAGGGAGGGCTTTATTACTAAATTGGCATCTTACCCCGAAGAAACAGCGGTTGGTATGAGTAATTCTTCGATTTATTTCTATATAGGGAAGGTAGATAAAATCCGTTACTTCCTCAAAGCAGTATCTGTTGCTAACTTTCTGTGCAATTAGTCGAGGTTGTGTGTCATTTCATTTTGACAGCATATACTTGATTCATTCACTGTCGCTTCATTCTCTATATTAGCAAATGTGGCTGTGGCATTTCGTTGCGTCTGACCAATGATGAGAATACCTACTGACTTAAGTGGCGCTATAGTCCGGAATGAACCTGGGCCTAAACCAACAACTTAATGCTAGATTTATGGATGATTGTGCCTCTGGTGTTGAACAATTCTCTCAAGAGGTAATCACACAACAATGCGTCACATCGTGTAAATCCTTTTAGTATCGAATGTTTTGGTGATATCGATGCCGACCCTGATAGAGTAGCTTGTGGACTTTCCTAGCTGAACAGTTTCAGGTGTTCACATATTATTAAAACTGAGAGGATTTTTAAAACGATGTTAAGATATCTCTGAAGTTTGGGGGAGTTCCGAAGGTCTTCTGTTTGATGGATCGGACAAACGGTGCTAAGGTACATTTCGGGATGCATTGGGATCCATTGTTCGACCAATATTGACTTGGTATTCACCAAATCATCTTCACCGTCTTAATAAGATCGAGAGGTTGTCCATCATTGTTGAGCTTAAGTTTAGATATTGCTAGTAGTGTCGCCAATATTTAATGGTTCGTTTTACAGTCTGTAGATATACTTCTTTCATATTCTAGCCATCGACTGTGACTCAACTACGATTCTTTATAAAACCAGCAGTTTTTTGCTCGTGGGAGCGAGAATCTTAGCAAATTTCTTGATAACTATTGATCTTCTACATGAGCTGATGGTTTGGTTTTATACCCTTGATAAAAGAGGTCAAGGGATACGCGTTCTGTAAAGGACTTGGCAGTGTCTAGCGATTGTAGTCTTTCAACATTAAATATTTTCACTGTAATTCTTATTTATAGTAACTTGATGGATATCCGCTTTCTTACCTCCAGTTCTAAGGCACCATTTACTAGAAGTCAGCTTTCTTTCGAAACATATTTGCGTTCAAAAAGCTTAAGCCGCAATAAAGCAAGAGTGGGACGAATGAGAATGTGCGTATTAGCTCGAGATAACATTTTCAACATAATCGAGAAATATGAGCAGACTAGATGTTCCTTGAATATGCAAATATGTACAACACTAGCATTTGATTGACTTAGAAAGGCAACTCCCGCCGATGCTTTTTTAGTCCAAATCGCTGGACTAGCATGGATGCAGTAAAACATACAGTGAAGTTCGCATGTGAAACACACGAACAGAAATTATATTTGCAGGAGCTTTACACTATTTTGTTGCTACATGCTTTCATATCGTATTTGACATTTTTGTGTATGTACTTCCTAGCGTCGCGAGTTTGGGGCAGTGGCTTTGACTTAGAGGCATGAGAAGAAAGTTGAACTTCCAGCGCATGTACATTTCGAAACATATAAGTTATATTTTCCCGCAAAAAACACTTCTTACGTATGTGTTATTCTTCCAATTACTTCTGATTGGAAGTTTGCAGAGTTGTTGGGAATTTAGTCGTTACACAATCCTAACAAGATCGATATTAAGTCAGTATACATCACCTTGTCTAAATGTCTTTAATGGTATGAACGTTTTAATTAGTTTATTACCGATTTAAATAAAGTAGCAATAATTCAGCATCACAATCCTGCACAAACGTATGAGTTAGAATGACTATGTGCTTACCATTATTTTACAGCTTCCAACTTGTTGAAGGTTTCATTTCCTTCGATCTTGGGCTTTCCGTCATTCAGCTGGAGCCACCTGGTATCCTTGATACCTGGTATATATTTTGATCTTTAATCATTGTCATCTCGATTATAGGGATGCAATTACATGATTTCCTTGATTGGATCAGTTTTGGTCATTCTTTAAACTTCCTGGGCGTCAATTTTAATTTTTTACCAGCAATAGTTCCTTCGTTCCTTTTTTTAGTTTTATCCGTACGCAAACGCTCTAACAGAGTTTTACAGAGTAAACGCTTCCAAAGATGTTAGGAACAGTTTTTTTGTATTCGATTCAAGTTATTGTTTAACAGCAAACGTAACACAAATCATTTTCGCAATCGAATAATCTGGAGAAAAAATAAAAACATTTTTTGAAATTTATTTGTCAGCTGAACTAGTGAAAACTTTTTTTCAAAACATAGTTTTTGGGTGGGTATGACAGGAATATTTATCCCTGTTTTTAAGGACCATCTCCGAAACGAAAGTCAGTATCATTCGGAACTCTTTTTGCTTTCAATGTATCCGTTACGGAAAAAAATAAAAAAGCTAAAAATTGCGTTTGTTTGATTCCGCAACAATTCTTCGCCGGACAACTTTGGAAGAAATTCAACGCATAGCTGTCAAAAATTTCCGACTTAACGCATGTCGCCGATGTGCGATCACGTGCGTTACATTTCGTCGGAAGATATGTCCGAAATGCTAATCTGAACTGATACCTCCAAAAAAAATTCTACGATTTCGGACAATTCGGCATAATTTTTCGTTCCGACGGATATTTTGCTAGGGCCGAATAGATCTATACCCGTAGTTTTGCGGTCAAAATTTGTATATTTTTATTTTTTTAGTAGTAATATTAAATTTTCGCAGAGAGAGAGAGAGAGACAAAGTAAATAAATAAAGTGCATGTTAAAAATTCAATTCGAAGATTTATGTGGAGGGTTCACTTTTTTCTCTCTCAAACTACTATCTCTATGCCACTAAATTTTGTGTACGGGAACGGAAAATCAATAAAAAAATGTTGTGTGGAAAACGACCTAATAATAATAAATAAACCAAAAACAAAAGTATGAAGTGTTTAAGGCTTGACATCCCTCTGCAACATTCAATGTCATTTAAAAACTCTTTGGAGATCGATATTTTACGGAATCTAAAATCTGCACAATATTTCTCTGACTTCTCGCACTGTATAGTCATTAGGAATTAGGATGAAAGAATGTGAACTTTTCGTCTAAGCGGCATTCTCTTTTGTAAGACCTATTTCAAAACGTTGATAGTATTTTTGATAAAAATTATGTTGCAAAGCGATTATATTTGACCCTCAATAAGTTATTGCTTGTTGTTAGTATAGCCGAGCCTAATTCCGGTATTCCTAATGAATATACCTTTGGCCTACACACACCCTCCTACAGTAATGTTCCCGGCAGCAGTATAAGCTCTTTTGCACTGACAGTTTTGCTAACAAACATCTACAGCTACCCATCGTCAATGTGCTTCTTTTTATTTCGCACAATCAACTTTTTTTGAATCTCTCTTTAAAACAAATGCAAACTTAATTCATAAAGCTTATTTGATAAGCCGTATTGCTCCGAAAGTTTTTGTTTTATAGTTGATTACGTCAACCTTGCGTGAACTATGTCAAACTCGATATGAACACTTGTTAACCATGACAAATGAAATGAATGTTATTGCCCCTATACACCGCTTACAACTACAGACTAACAAATCGAAAGTTTAACCAAACAGCTGTATGTGTTAATCGATTTTGTGGTGGAATAGACATCGAAAACAGCTGACTGTGGTGAATAGACTTTTGGTATTCTCTTTATTTATTCCCATGTGGTTATAAGATTCTAGCAACTAGCCAAGCACACACGACTACACGAGTCGCGACACACGCTCAGTTCGGATGACAAACAAGAAGTAGTAACGGATCAGTTGATAAAGTCTCAAAAAGTTTTTTTTTTTTGTTTTTTTAGTGTAAGATCAAAACAACTTTGAACAATTATTTACCTTCTTACTGTTTGAGTTTCACTTTGAAATTGAATGTTTGCCAAAAGTGTTTTTTTTGTGTGTATACTTTTAACTGTTTCTTATATTTAACACTTCTGGTGAATGTAATATTTATCTTTTGAAAATTGACACCAAGAAATATTAAATGATTGATTAATGAGACAACACGCTGACATACGAAAAAAAAAAAACGAAGAACAATGTGATTTACTAACCGCAGAGCCACAAAATAAATATTTAAAGATATATAAATAAATGTGATGTGTTACTATGTGCGGCTAGAGGACGTTTTTAGCGATTCACATAAGCTTGGATGGGGGTTTGAATGTGATTTGTTATCTCTTTAGATTTGAGCAACTTTGTTAATTTTACTAATTGCGTTTTGACATAAACTGCTTTTTCTTTTAAATAATGACAGGTGCTTTGGTGTTGATAACTAACACCGAATGTTGTCTTTTTAATTCATTTTTAAAATGTCACTTTGATTTGCCCTTATGGGAAAATTGCATAGAGCGAAACTCATTTTCTCAATATGGTCTTATCATGAAATCCAATAGAGTAGGACGGTTGTAACCCTTCTATTTATACCATAACTCTGATGATACATAAAGAAGAAGGTGTTAAAATTCTGTTGAACAAAATTAACACTAGTTGGTTGGAAAATAAAACAGCACTAAACTGTGTTAATAAATTCAAATGTAAATGTGACATCGTTCCTATCTTAGGATCACATGGTTGGCTCTCCAGACATTCGCCAGCTGAGTGCCTAATCGATGTTTGTTTGTACACCATCTCCTCGAAACTGATTGTTGAATGAAGTACGTGTGGCATTAATTAACTTACATCCGAAGTGTTTTCAACGAGCGGATATAAAACATCATGCTTTCCCAAGTGTGCTGTTGTATATTGTCTAATTCAAAGCTTGTTTTTAATTTCTGGGTTTTTTATGTAATCTGCAACTTTTTTAACAAATATACCACATTTATTTCGGCGAGTTATCGGTGTTATTGTTCGTTAATAATTTTATTATATTTATAAAAGTAGCAAGCACTGTAGGAGAGATGTTTTAAATGTTCCCGGGTTTTAGTCGCTAATTTTGAAAACGACCATCTTCGAAACGTTTATCTATGAAGTTGAGGGACATTTTTTTATGCGGATTTTTGTATTAAACTTTGTTTTGTATTCCCATAAGAAACGTTGTTTCTAAACATTTTACTGGACAAAAGAAGTTGGTTGCAATAAAAAATGTTTTCAACAAAAATTTGCGCCAATAATGTAGTTTGCCATCTGAACACGTCAGTATTGTTTGCGTGTTTGCAGCTGCTGTTTGCCATTTTCTGCAATATTTCAGCGAGGACGCGCAAACACCAAAGTGAAATGTAGAGCTTTTACAAAAAATAATAGTTAAATATAAATCTTTTTTTATATTATGGGATGTTCCGTCAGCGCATTACTATGTCACATTTTGTGATTTCGGTTCTTACCAGGGCTAATAAAGCTTCAAAGTCTTTTTTTTTTGATTATTCAAAAGTTTCTGATGAAATCCCAGCCCGCTTCTTTTTACTAACCAATCTCTTACCCAAAATCGCCTTTTTCTGATGTGTTTTTTACTTGAATTTGAAACGTTTTTTTTTACGTTTCAATGAAATTTTTATCAAGATTGCTGCTCCTATTTATTTATTTTTGCAAGGCATTATTTAGTTTTTGTCGATTTTAATCACACATTTCCAAACAAACTATTGATAAATGGAACTGTCAAATTTTGAAGGTAATAACCATGCAAAAAACAATTGCCGCAAATTGTTGCTGCAATTGTTTGCTCGTGTTTACGTAGCTTAATGAAATAATATCAAAAATATCACCTACCTTTGGTATGTATCAATAGCTTGTCCGTACAAATTTATTGAAGTGTTGTATTCGCCTAATTAGGAGTCAAATTTCGAAAAAAAATAATCAACTTCGCAAAATGTCAGCCCTTTATGTGCAGCAATTTGGTCTGTGCGTTGCTTCTATCAAATCGTACCAAAAGCATTTAATATTACTAATAGTCAACCCCTGTTCGGTTGATAATAAAAATCGTCACTTTTGTGGCACGTAAGAAGATTATCACATCAGTAATCGATTTTTTGCAGTCGATACAGCGCGAAATCTATTTAGGTCTTTATGATATTTGTTTGTTATTAAAAGGTGAACTTCAATTAAAGAATGGGTGTGACTGTCGTAGCACGTAACTGTGCGGACACGCAGGATTTATAGGTTAATGCAGTTGCCTTTTACATTTGATAAGGTATGTACGGAATGATTGCATTCATTATTTTCGTACGAAATGTTGACAACATTATGAGTAGTATGGATTTGTGGGGGACTGATTCACATACTTATGCATATAACAGCACCGTTGACATACCGTACTTTCGGGCTTACTGCGATCGATTCATTATATCAAAGATTATAAAGGCATACAGATGACGCATTGAGAATAAAAAACAAAAACTTTTGCTGACCAGCCCGCTTGGTACGGGCGGGAGGTGTGCACGTGCACACATGAGAAACGAGATCCGAACATATGGCGGGCTGTGCCAGTAAGACCCGCCATAGAACATTTCTTCTTGTATGCATTGCGTCATCTATATTGCTTTATAAACTTTGATTATATGAACCGCTTTTCGGCCGCTCTTTCATTTAATTTGGGAAATTTGCTAAAGACCCATATTCTGCATTAGTGTCTTCGGCTTGTTTACATAGCCCAATGACTTGAAGTAATATATGTGGATAATAATAAACGATAATCAACTATCAAATTAAGAAAGTATCATACTAACAATAAACAATAGGCTCAAGTGATAAATAATATAATGGGCTCTTTAGTGCCCAGTAACGAGCTTTCGCACAACCATTCATGTGTGTGTGTGTGTACTTCTTGCACGATGGTGGTACCTTCTGTTTTATGGCGACTCCGATCGGCGAATTTGAGATAAGCTTTTCTTGACAATTGATACTACTCGGAAGGTTTTTCAGATCATCACGAGAGGAGGGCCGGTAAAAAATCATTTAGGTGTTGCTACAGCTGGGAATCGAACCCAGACTTTCGCGCCACTGAACCCGTCAAGTGATATCATAATTAATTTGTACATCCTAATCTTTAACTAAGAAACATCTGAGAGGCGGTAGGCTGGATGTAATCGCCTAGCAACTATAATTTTGATTTGATTTTTTGAGTGGATTTTTTGTTAATATTTTTCTTGTGGAGTCTATTTGTGGCTTTGAATTTGTTATTAATAAATGAACATTCATTACATAAAATCTGCTGTCGGAAGTTGGTCTATTGCAAATATTTTCAAAAAATAAAAACCAATCTGTTTGGGGCGGAATCTCCCCGTAGCTTAAAACATCTAGGAGGATCAAACCTGAAGAAAATATTGCGTAAAAAAGCACGCGTTGGAAAAGACGAGAAAAAATGGATGGTAATGATGATGTGTTTCATTGGCTTTAAGCGAACTATCCCGATGTCCGATCATGCTAGTTTGAGTGAGTTACGCTTGAATCGCGTACGAATTTGGTATAAACTTATTCGGCTTAATTCTCTATTAGTGCATCGAACGTATACTTATTTTTTACCTTGTAGTCACTCTAGTGTTTTTACATTTTAAAATGGCAACTCCGTTAGCAAATAATAGACAAAAATGCAAATTATTATTTCTAAATGACTATTTAGTTCGTTTATAGTTTGTTTACCTTTTAATATACATATTTCGGTGGAGCATTTAATGAGTGCTTGAAATATGAGAAACAATATAATTACAGTGCATAATGTGAAAAAAAGATATTTTTTTACAACTGCGCAGATGTCTAGATTTTTGCGCAAACTAAACAGGATTATATTATTTTGTATACCTTTCGCCTTGTGTTTAATTGTGTTGTATTGAAATTACGATTTATTCCTAAATATTGCTTAACTCATTTTTTGCATAATGCTTGTGAGATTCAAAGGAATGTATGCATTTAGGAATTTAGAGTGTTACACTACACATACGCCTACGTAATGTCTTGATGATGTTCACACATCTCCATGCTATTTGTTGTTTGGCTCATAATATACAACACCTGTTAGCTACAGAATAACAAGCACTTATGCTAATCAATATAATACCCCCAATGAAAATGCATTCCCGCATTTTTGTTTAATGGACTTCTTTCAGTATCTCTATTCCGGTAAAGTAGCTTTCTAAATTTTTGCAGATATCGGTGTGGTTTGTGTTTGAAAGTTGGATCATTCTTCTATGAATTCATTTTCTGTTAGTGAGTTGTAAAGTGTTGTATACCTCAT
The DNA here is from genome assembly GCA_949824845.1 of Rhingia rostrata. Lineage (NCBI taxonomy): Eukaryota > Metazoa > Arthropoda > Insecta > Diptera > Syrphidae > Rhingia > Rhingia rostrata. The sequence goes on along the minus strand of OX463755.1, from coordinate 113,948,063 downwards.
TCTGAAAAATGTTTGCCGAACGTTTGTCAGGTGTGTTTTGTGTGGATTGGTTGATTAAATTCTCTTGTTATTTTTACTGAACTTTGAGTCTATTGTGGGTCTTTAAAAAAAGAAACCGTTAAACAACGTGGAATGCTATTTTATTGTAAAAATATTAACCTTCGATTAAATTATCATTTCAATAAGGAAATCTGTTTTTAATTTGTTGCTGTTTTTCTACGAATAGCGGCAATTTTTTATTGGTCTCCATTTACTCTAGATTTTCCGTCAACACAAACGAACACATTTTTGTTAAAGACGAGGATTTCTTCATCCGCTGTTGATAGGGTACATACCATTCGGCGCAATAGAGTAGGATTGCCTTCTTAGTCCAAAGCAGGGATGTCCAGATGTTGTCAGAGTTAATAGCGTAGCCGTATCTGTCAATGGTGACGTTCTGTTCAATTCGTCGATGTTGTATGTATAATATATGATGTATATATGACCTTACCCTCCTTTACTGTCAAACACATTTTTGTTGCTTCCTTCTAACAAGGAAGGAACATCACGTTGACTCCGACTTACTTTCTTAAGTGGCGAAACCGTCCTGAACGAACCCGGGCCTTAACCAACATTTCTCTCCAATTAGCCAGATCCTTAGCTAACTGCCTCCAGTTGCGCACTCCAAGTGTTTAAAGTCGGTTTCTACTTGTGCGCGACACTCAAGGCGAGCTCTTCCTCCGCTACGTCTGGCGTCTGGCTCTGAATCGAAGACTGCGAGCCGGAGTAATGATGTCCATTCGTTCTTCATGTCGTAGCCATCTTAAAAGTCCAATGCGCAGCTTTTTTGGAAAAGGAGCATGACATGTCGGTAACGCAAACGGGATCGAAGATTTTTCGAAGAATCGATCTCTCGAATCGACCAAGATTTACTTCATCCGCTTTTGATAAGGACCATGCTTCATCGACGTAGAGCAAGACTAAGATGATCAGGGTCTTTTATAGAATCTCTTTAATATTTCGAGTGAGGGCTTTACTACTAAATTGCCTCTTTAGCCCAAAGAAACAGCTATTGGCAAGAGTAGTTCTTCGTTTAATTTCTGACGTGATGTTGTCAGAGTTAATAGCGGGACCGAGGTAGACAAAGTCGCGTACTACTTTCTACCAACGATGTCAATATCGCTGGCGTATCCTAGTAGTTGCACTTTCATCTCAAGAATCAAATTAAAGAAGTCACATGCCAGTGCATCGCCTTGCATAAATCCTTTGTTGATATTGAATGCGTGGTTGAGGTCGTTTCCGTTCCTGATGGAGCAGCGAGAATTCTCCACCATCATCCTACTACACAAACGGACGAGTTTGGGCGGTATAACAAAACTAGAAATGTTCTTTATAGTTCGGCTCTTTGAAATCGACTTGGACTTCCTGGGTTTTTTCCAGGATCTGCGGAAGTGTGAAAATTTGATCAGTTGTAGCACTGATAAGTGCCGATCAAGTTATTGGTAAACGGTTTCAAGTTTTCACATTACGGCAGATAGGATCTTGAAGGCAATGTTGAGTTCAGAGGGTATCCTTCTTTTTTGTTTGCTCCGATCAATCAAAATAATATCGTCGCCATATGATTCTTGTGTTAAGATATTGATATAGTCTCTTCAACCATGTCAGGTACCTGGTCCTTTTCACTATCGTCGACAGTATTGAATGGTTCGTTTTGCCTGGCAGCGGAATATGGATCGACATTACCGTTTAAAAGTTTGCAGAAGTGGTTCCTCCATATTCTTAGCATCCGATCTTTCCTTGTTTATCTCAATAGGTTTTTTTTCGCCGGGTATATCTGGTTACAACGTTTTACTCTCTGATAAAATTTACGAACATAATTCCTAGATTCCTATAACTTAAACTGCGCTTTTTCTCATTTTCTTCTTTCTGAAATTCCCTCCTCCTTTGCTCAAGGCCTCGTTTTTGGCTGCGAGTATCTGTGAATGGACTATCAATTCCGTTTGTATTTGTTTGATTTATATATGGACGATTTACTTTCCGGCAAAATTAGCATACCTCACTATTGGAGTCTATGGACATCTGTAGGCATTTCTTGCTAATGAACGCAACTTTCTGATGTCTTGTTGACAGTGATTTCGACATTTACTGTTGGCGGTAAATTAATTGCGTTTTCCAAGCAGCCACTCAATCTTAATATCAATAAAACAAGGAATTGTTTCTGAACTCTATGCACAATATAATGATTTTGTTTGCTTATTTAGTAGATTCTGAAATAATTTCAATTTCTCAGAATTGACAAAATTATATTTTTTACCAAGAAAAAAATTCTGCCGATTATGGAACCTTCCAAAGACTATTTGTTTACCTTCAAAAAATATGGTGTAAACATTCCATGGACTTGCGGTTGCAGCATTACGTAATCATATTTTTAATGGATGTACATATTTTGTATTTTTGATGTGTCGTGTGTATTTACAAATTCGTTCCTTATATCGGTATTATATTAAGATAAATGCACAAATTTACAAAACACTAATAGTTTTCTCTATTCGAACACTGTTTTTTATCACGCAATACTTCTTTATATATTTCGTTCGTGTTCTTGAGCTCCTTTTATTATCACACACGTATCTAGATAATCTAAAGTCGAACACATTAATTCAATCTTAGCACTGCGGCTACAAATATGAACACTAAAACAAATAACGAAGAAAGATAAAGTTTTAAAAACTCAAAAAAAAAGCCTCTATCATCACGACTTATGGTTTACTTATAAATTTATCATGAACGTGTACACGGAATCCGTTTTCTTTAAAAACGTGTATTTATTTACTCGATTATCCGTGTATACAAGGATTCTTAAAAACAGATTCTAATAATTGTGGTTTCTATGATTCCAACAATATAGACTTCTCATTGAATAAAATATTTTTTGTAGAATTGCTCTAACTATTTTTTTTTATTATTTTTTAAACAACTAAACAAAAATTATACGGATAATTAAATGTACGTTTTAAAATTACACGGACAAAAATTAATTTATTACACGGGAATCCGTATATTTCATTATCCATGTAATAGAGAGCTCTAGTTTTTACCCAGTCAGAACAATTGTAGATAGATAGCTCTCTCTTATTATTCTAAAAAAATGGTAATTCCCTCCTCGCCAGCAGCCATACCAATATTTTCACACTAAACAAGAACCAGTTTTTCAGTTACTTTTTTTTTTTAATAAATTTCCAAAACGACACACCCTATATCCAAACTGACATCTCGCTTTGTTTGTCGTTTCTTCTCACATTTCCGAACGCTGTATAAACGAAATAAGAAATACACAAAAGTGTATCATGTGATAAGGGAGAACAGCACTGACAGTTCTCAGTATTCGTGACACATCCATGAGAGTAAAGTGGAAGCAAGTTGGTTTATTTATAGGAAATGAAGTAAAATTATTTTTTTTGGTGATTAAGTAACACTAATAATGAAAATATAAAAAAAACGTGTTGGTAAATAAAAAAAAAACAAAGAAAAAGAGCAATAATTTGCGTAGTTTGTTGTTGGTTGTGTTATGTTTTATCTGTAATGTAAGTAATGCATTGTAAGGGTTTGGATTTCTTTCCATTTGGGTGGGTGACTTTTTTTTTTTTTTTTGCTGCAGTTCGACTCGCCAAAAGTGTACACAGAAGAACGACAATTGGGGATGATTTGCGTTTACACCCAAGTACTAGCGAATATGTTACGCGTTTGTGTGAGTGTACGTGCGGTTGTCTATCGATTTTTCGCAAACACCAAAGCAAACCATCTGACCAGAGATTGAGCTTTCGTCTATATTTTGTGCGATTAGAACGGCATTTTCTTACTAAAGAAAGTGACCAGTGGTTTCTTTGTCTAAAAAAGAATAGCGCTGTTTTTGTGCTTTCTCACAAGCTTTGAGACGCGATGTTCTAGGTGTATTTTTCCGTAGCATAGCACGTAATACATTATAAAAAAAGGGGGTTTCGCCGCACGTACATATATAACCCTACCGGTCGGTGTCCGTTTAGTACCTTCGTGTATGAATTGTATACACACACGCCCTGTGCAAAGTTTAATTGCATCGCTGAGTCGAGCTCACGTAATAGAAGTGTGTGCAGTGTGGTAAACGTAAGTAGAACTTGATGCTTCAACTGGGATCAGTGCGGCCGGTGCTCCTAGGAGCAATTTTTTTATCCCTCCGATTTAATTCATCTCTATCCATACTTTGTGAATTCGACTGACTCACGCACCGTTCGGGTAAAGAGAATGAAAACGAGTCTTTCTATGCAGAAAAACTATGCACCTGTCCAAGGCCAAGATGTGGAAAAAATGCCACTGGCTGACATTAAGGAAAAATAGTTGTGTATATGTGCATAAATGTTGTGTATCCCCAGTCATCCTCTAGCTGAATTGCAACACGATTTGGTGATGGAAAAGACTCACGTACGCACCCGATTTAAAATAAGGCGTAATAAAAGAAAAAGCTTAAAGTCTGGCACTATCTTAAATCTTGATTGGACAAATTAATGCAGTGAATTTAATGGTAAACAATATGCTTATCTTATCGATCACCTATCGATATTTGAGTGCGCGTCGGGTTATTGTAACCCACCTTACATGCATTATCAGAGGTTGACCATGGCCTTAGCTCATCATTCACGTTGGAAGTGTGTAATCTCGAAGGCTTGTTTACCTATTTTGGTCGTTACGTTGGTGGCGAGTGCACTCATATGTTACCAAAATAAAGGGTTACGCTAGAAGCAAATCAACACAGTGGTGTCCCAACTTCGCCATCGGCATTTACAGGAATTCACGAACGTTATTTTTCTTCTTTATGTCTTGTACAGAGAGAAACTGACTATGAAAACTGTCCTGGAGATGTCGATGTTGATATTGCTGCTTTAGTGTTCTGGCTTTACGCTGTTTTTTTTTTAATTAAATGTAAGTTACCAGATGTAGGTGGACCTATAAAATGCATCTTTTAAAGACTTCACGCTTTTAACTCACTCAAAATCGAATCCTTTTACCTGTAATTGCTGGTTAGTAGAGACACTTGCGCCAATACATTTTCAAGTAACCAGGTACTTCGAATCCAAATAAAATATCTGGTTAATTAAATAAATAAGTTGTACAAAGGCTCACCTCAACCGGCGCATATATTTAACTAACGAGTGATTAACTTTCTGAAATGCACTAGAAAATGTTTGGATAGTTGAATAAATAGGCAATTCACCCTAAGAATTATATAACATCTGGTTATCTTAAAGTAAATCGATTTCCAACAATTATGGTCCACCTAATGTCTCATTTGCTGACTCATTAGTTTGTCGCACTTCATTTAATTGTCATCTAAATTAACTGGTGAAACGTCTTTCCTCCAATAGACTAACACTAATCGTCTCTCGGAAATTGTTGGCGAGAGCAAGCAATCTTTAAGTTCAAAGTTCCTTAAACGTAATCAAACGTTGAGATCTTGAATAAGCTTGTATTCACATGTGCTATTGCTTCTCTATCTCCAATGACAAAAACTTAAGACGATTGCTAAAGGGGTTTCACTTTTGCGAAAATTTTGTTCGTTGTAGAGTTAATTACCATTGGTGGGATATATACGATTGTATCGCTTTGCCAAGATTTCAAATTCGTGCGTGAAAAGTCGGTTTGATTACTGTGGGACCAAAACTTGTTTTGTTACAGAACGAGCAAACAATGGAATCAGCTTCCATAAAATGGACCAATGTATAAACGAGAGCAATTCAAGTTCAAAAAAACATCTACAAGCATTATCTCTAACACTTTTAGCGATATCGCTTTGTCATCTTAACTGAGAGAATTCAATTTCTATACTTTTTATCATTTGACATGTCATTTGTTTATTAGCTTGTGGGCCTAAAGTAAATTAAGGACTTGTATCAAACGCGTGGCGCCTCATGGGTGGACATAGTGTTTATCGTATGAATAAGACATTTAACAGACGATCAAAGCCCTTCGATGGCGGCCGTCCCATTGAATGAGCTGTCAAATTGGAGTTGAGACCGCGCATGCAAACTTGACCAATCCCCAATTAATTATTTAACACAGGGATTAACCCTCAATACAATGCGTGTGACTACTGAATGCAACTGCAACAAGAATCAAACAATTTTCCCATACCACAATCAGTGGTTCTAAGTTCTCTGAGTAAATGTTGGGTAAACTGGAATATATCGAAAAGAATGCGTCCCTTAGTTATCAGCATAATCAAGGCAACACAAAACACGATCTGATAATTGAAATTAAATAATTTTACGTGCTTGCTATGTTAGCAACACGAAAAGGATTACCTTTTCAATTGCATGCTAACTATTGGGCTACGTCAATGCTGTAGTGGTGAGTGCCTTAGACGGAGTCCATAATTAAAATCCTGGCAGTAACATAACCTACTTTTTTTCAATGTCCCATCTCTTGCGAAAGTCTAGCTAACATCCAACAGTATAAAACTGTTTTGAGAAGCTTCTCATGTTTCCGATTTCCGAATCGGTGCTAAGGAGCCTCCGCACCGCAAATAAGATGAACTTTTTGGACTCTTTGCGGTAGAACAAGGATGAAAACCGTCACAAACACATTTTTTATCATTATAGGTCTGAAAATTTGTTTAAGTCGTTCGACTCTCCTACGCGTTTTGTGAACCGAACAGACAACATCAATGTTTTTGCATATACTCTCACACAAACCTAAGCGCTTGCGGATTGTTGGAAGTCCTCAAGGCAAATGTCAATTTCGATAGAAACATTAACACAATGAAAAGGGGTTCATGTATACAGTTTGTTCTGCCGGCATATTCAGCTCGTGTTCACTTAGAGTATGGTGTGAAACCGGTCCCATGCCATAGTTCTACTCATCTCATGTGCGGGGGCCCAAACAGGCCTTGCATCCTGTAACCAACTCACTCATTTCGATCTTCCACGCCTCTTTAAATTACCTTACTTACTTAAGTGGCACTACAGTTCGGATTGAACCTGGGCCTCAACCAAAATGTCTCTGCAATTAGCCCATTCGTTAGTTGGTCGGTTTCTACTTGTGCGTGCCACTTAAGGTGAGGTATTTCTCTACTGCGTCCACCTTCTGGCTCTTCAAATGCCCGCCAGTGTACAACACCAAGGATTATAAGCAGAAACTTTTGCTCACCAGCTTCATGGTGCGGGCGGACGGTGTGCACATGCACACATGGGAAACGAGATCGACACGCCGAGTACGACACGCTATAGAACAATTTTCCTTGTATGCAGTGCGTCATCTGTACGGCTTTATAATCTTTGATAACGCCTGCAAAAGTATAAAACCATTATAAAAGGTTGTCATAACCCCTTGAGCGCATGTTAATTAAACAACAAATGTTCTATTCAACTTTTCATGCTAACAATAATCTTGATATCCACTGATTTATTGTGCAAACTTGACATTTCTGAGTTTTGTTGCTAATCAAAATCAGTTTTAATTAATCGATTACCCAAACTCTCTCAGTTGGTGTATGATTGGTTCAGAAAAAGTTAACATTTTAAAACTAAAATTAAAGACTTAATAAGGACATTAGATCCGGCACCATGCACATTAGAACACTAAAATTGTTCCTTTTTATTTATGTCAAATTCAAAAGAAAAATATTCAAATATGTATAGTCTGCAATCACGCTACAGCACATAATTTAATAAACAAAAAGGCTCGACTGTTACCAGATCACAGTCATACGCAAAAAGGCTTAAGCGATAAACTTAACAATCTAAAGCCTGCAATCACGCTAAAGCACAAGCTAATGGGAACCAATTTGTAAGCGTCTAATAATTTAATAACTGAAAAAGCTCGCCGCGATCGCTTGTACAGTCAAACACTGTTACCAGATCACGGTCATACGCAAAAAGGCTTAAGCGATAAACCTAACAATCTAACATTTTCTGTTATTTCGACAGCCTAGCACACATCTCTTCTGAATTCTAAAACCACGGAAGAATTTTTTGTTTCACAATTATCTTTCATGTTTCCGTTTTTCTTCTTCTGTATAAGCCTTTTCCTTTGAAAATGTCTAAACAGTCAGCCATAATTTTTTTTTGTTTCGAAATTCTGTTGCCGCTTTATATGCTTTCCTTATTTTGGCTTCATTTGCTTAATTCGCATTCAGCATACTTGGGTGACGACTGTTACTGCTATTGGCAACAGAAGAAAAATTTCTTTCACATCATACTCTATATTTCAGTGTTTACCTTTTTCCACTGCTCTTTCCATCACTGGGCAACTGAATCGTGTTGATCGCTTCTCGGAACGTGTTCGGTCAACCACCAATCAAAAAATTTTGAATACACATACACACAGCTAATCATTTTGCTTGATCATAATTTAGATCAATAGATATATTTAAATATTTTTTGGTTTGGCGGCGATTTGTTGTTGAAATCAGGAGAGACTGCCAGGTTGCCTTATGGACATTTGAGGTGTGCCTTACAGATTGGGTATCGTTTTGTAAACTGAATCGCAAGACTCTAGCAAGCCTGCAGAGATGACGAGACCCCCCAATTCGGTGTCAAATGCACTTTTCGTTTAGAAAAACGAGCATCATTCCAATCTCAAGGCATGGTTGGCTTGGCTCCCTTACCATAACAATCATTTTGCCTACATGTTCCGAGGGGTGTGACTTCCACACACACGCGCGCGGCGCACACACAATTGCACTTCCTTTTATTTAATTGTCTTCTATTAAATAAATACTTTTTGTATACACACATTAAATTCTAAAAAAAAAAATATAAAAATCTATTTCTCGATTACAAATAATACGCCCATCTACAACATGGTCGATTATTTGCACTCGAAAAATTTAAATAAAGAACCTAACTAAATTTAAAACTAAATTAACAAAAAAAAATACAAATTCGATGTCGATCTCGCTAAGTGGAATACTTTTCTCTTTCTCTCTTCTTAATTCGTTGTGCAGAGATGCTTCATGGCGCTTCAACAAGTAGTAGGGCGAGGCCCCCTTTAAGTCCCCTGGCACTGGCTACTCTAGATAAACATTTACCAAATTTATCGTCCAACAAACGTCTCCACCAAATATACAAAGATAAAATACCCGAAAAGTCATTAGCTGACGTGGGATGCATAACTGATATATGCAACAGTGACAACCTCCCTGAAGTCGAAATCTTTTCCCTCTTGGAAGAAAAAATTCCTAAATATAAAGTTCGATCCGATGTGCTAACTGATTTTACAGGATATTCAAACGAAGACTGGTTTGTACCCGCACCTGCATTAAAATTGCCCGTTGAGGGTCTGGGCCTGACGAAGGATCAAACCCGTGAAACATTAAATTATTTTCTTCTATGTGGAAAACGAGTTAGCCAAATGACCCGATCGTACGATGATATCGAAGCCGTAACACGTCTCCTCGAAGAGAAAGAAAAAGATCTGGAGTTAACTGTTCAAATTGGCAAAGAATTGCTCACCCAGAATAATCTCCTTGAAAGTCGTGTCGCCGAGCTGGAAAATGATTTGAAAATCACAACCGAACACAGGTCCCAGATACTGCACGAGTTGCAGAAGAAAAACGAACTAATCGCAATATTGACAGATGATGAACCGGGCAATGACCCGGCGAATAGCTCGCAGTCGTACGTGTCACTTGATATGTTACAAGATAAGATTGCCACGTTGCAGGAACAAAACACATCGCTAAAGTTGGAAGTTAGTCAGCTAGCCGAGGAAACAGACGAGGTGGAGGAACGCGAGCGCAAACTAATGGAAGACATCACCATGCAGCTGAATTCAACACACACCCAGTATGAGAGCCTCAGTTTGGAGATGGAAAAGTATCGTGAAGAGAATCGCTTGCAGCGAGAGCAGATAGCCCAATTAACGGCTAGGCTGGCTGAGGCAGAGATACACATGCACCGAATGGCTCATGAGAACAGCGAACACCTGTCAATGCTGGACATAACCAAAGAAAATCAGAATCTGTTGGCGCTGGAGCTGATTGAATTCAAGAAACGCTACCAAGAGGTGATAACACTGCTAGAAGAAGCACAACAGCAGCTGCGCAAACATCAGAAGAAGCTGCATTCACATGGGCGCAGTTCATTTTTGGCTGGGCTGCCGGGCATGGGACCTCCTCCGGACTCTTTGCAGTCAGAACTTATGGATACGTCTTTATACTCGGAGAATAGCATTGATTCCGGCATAGTTGGGGATCATCGCAGCGGTAGCATAATTCCTAAATGTGGTGGAGGCGGCATAATTCCACCTTATGAAAAAGTATTTGAGACGGTGCGTTGCGCAACTAAAAGCGGTAATTATACTGATGCCAGCGGTATGTCTACATTGGGCGGCGGTGCTATGTCAGTGAGTGCCACATCGGGACCGAGAATATCCGCAATGCCGTTTATTGGATCATCAACGGGATATACAAATCCAGCGGGCGGCCATACTGGCTATCAGCCATATTCGAACTATGACAGTGCCTCGTCCATGATGGAGAGCATGTCTTCCGATCAGTCGGGTGATGAGGGATACACAAATCTGCCACCAGGCGTACCCGGCGCCCCCGGTGCTAAAGATCTAGAAGCGGCGCTCAAACGTCTCACTCCTGCCGAAGTGTTGGCGCGTCGTTCAATGCTATCGCATGCTCCACCCGGTACTTACAATTACGACGAACATCCTTCAGCCCGCATGCATTTAGGCATCCGAACACCAGACAGCATTATGTCCACTGGATCATCATCGAACTTGTCCTTCTCAAATCGACAGTGGCGTCTTCCCGATAAGTTGCAAATTGTCAAGCCCATTGAGGGCTCACAAACGCTGCATCATTGGTCGAGGCTGGCAACACCAACCTTCAGTGGTCTGCTGGAAGAAAGACCTGGCGTCACAATACGTGGTGGTCGAGGTCTAGAAGAACTCGGTGTACTATACTCACTCTCAGACGTTGAGGAAGATATCGATGATCACCCAGGAAAGCAGTTTGAAACCGGCAGCAGCATTTACACATTCACCAACAGTATGGTAATGCATCCTGATGATGGGATTCTCAACGACTTATCCTTCTTGTCCCAGTCACAAATATCATCGAGAATGGCTTCGGCATCAACTTCCAGGCAACCGAGTTGCCCACCAACACCGGAACGCACCCGCTCACGAAGAAACTCGTGTTCAACATTTTCGCTAAACATGAGTCTGGCCTCAGTGCTAAACGAACGCGGCATCAAGGCTGTAACACCAAGTGCACTCAACACCCCAGCTGGTCCGAACTTTTCACCCACTGTCACCCCCTACAACAGCCCAGTGGGATCTCCCGAACGCTCCCTATCTCCCGATGATCGTCGGTTCGGATTTATCGCCAGCGGGGCTGATATGATCAAACGAAAACTGAAGGGTGATCTAGAGCGACCCAGCCAAACGCAACAACAACAACAACAGCAGAGAATTATGCTTTCCCGACTGGAGAAACGAGCTCTGCGTTCACTAAAATTAATCGAAAAACTCGAGAGCATAGGGCTGGAGAATATAATTGCAACACAACCCAGTGAAATGCCACACCTCGCTCGCGGTATAGCCAGTCGAAGTTCAAACAGCCCAATGGCTCAGTTAACCAGTCTACGACATTTCCCCTCGACCAGCAGTAGTGCCAGCAGCATCGAAAGTATGAACAGTGATATGCACAAAGGGGCTAACCACAGCAATCCTATTAGAAATAAGACAACCGGCATCGGTGCAAAGAGTGAGACGACACCAACAGCCGAGGTAAAGCCAATCAGGGACACATCAACAAAAGTGTTGAACACATCACCACCATCAGACAGTCGCGTTAAACAGATGCAACGTCAAAAGTCTCGACGAAACATCAAGAACGGTCTAGCCCAACAGCGCTCGGATTTAGGTACAATCGGAGGCGGCGGTTCCAGCAGTAGCGCACGCATTGTCCGTTCCGATCTGGGTATGGTCGAACAGATGTCGGAGCAGAAAAACACCACCACTCCCGAACGACAGAGTGCAACACAATCATTCGTGGGTTCGATTAGCTCGATATTGTTTGGCCGAAAGGGCGGTTGGCTATAGTTGATTTGCACTTACCTATGTTTAATTTTAAGTTCGATCATATCGTGTACATATAACACACTATATATATTTTTAATGTTATAATTTTGTTGTTTGTGCGCCGAACTGACAAATTTACAACACACACACGCGCCGAGTGGGTCGTTGCGTCGGCAATTTCTGTTTTGTGGTAGTCTCTTAGTATATTTGTCTCTTGATATATTTTGTTGTTTGTATTGATAATTCAGTCCGTGACAATAGTGCCTAAAAACAAAATATTCTTAGTGTAAGTAGTTTGCGTTGTTTACACCCGATTTAGAACCAAGCATATGCTTACCATTAGTTTTAGCCATCATCTCGTATGTTGTTGTCCCTCCCCCCCCACACTAGTAAATGCTGGTGCTCTGCTTTCAATAAAACAGAACATGTGTGCGTGCAAATACCACCTTTTTTCATTTCTTACACAAGCCAAGTGGTGGTTGTCAATGATGATGACCTCAAAACTAAATAGATGGTGCCAATGTCCGTGCTAAGGGATGCCGGCAGATACATATATGCATTTGGGTCTATATCGTATGTATGAATTGCGGACTAAATTATCGATAAACAACTAGAAATACTGGCCTAGTATATAAATGCATATTTATTTTTATTTTTTTTTACAATTCCTAAGCCAATTACAGATATTGCCAACGCAACGAATCGTGTGCATTCTCCTTATTTTTTATATGATTTACTCAAAAAAAAATTAAGAGAATGTTTTTGACAATGTGACCAAATGAAGAAAATTGTTTTAGTAACTAATGTTTATTTTTTAAGTTTTTGTCTTGCTGCTTGTCCGAAGAGAAACAATAATAACACATACACAAGCGATTGAAATTGGGGATTTTAATTTTTTTTTCTTGTATTTAAAATAACCACTTAAAGAGAAAGCCGTTTTTTTGTAATTTCTTTCTAGTCTTAGTTGTATACTGAAGTTTATCTTTTTTTTTAATAATTTTCATCTTAATGGTGTAAACAGAACTTGACTTCATTTTATATTAATTTACATACATCGATATCTCTTCTGTCGCTCATTATTATAAGACATCCCATTCATTTCGCATTAATCATCTCTTGTAGATTTGTAAGGCTATGGGCCAGATAAAATGTAAAACACCAGACAAAATGTGGTGCTAGAAGCGAGGCGAGGCTTTGTACGAAATTTGTGTATGAAAGCGCACGTGATATGTTATTATTTACCTAAAGATGCATTAAATAGATATTTTTTTAATTGATTAACCGAGACTGTGTTTGAGTCGAGTTTTTTTTTTTTTTTGTTCTTATCTAACAGAGAATGCGCTGGATTTGTATGTGTAAAAAAGATGAGTAAGGTCATTCAAACTAATCAATGGAGTTTGTGAAAGGTGTAGATGCTTTTTTGTTGCATATTCAATGATGACCGCAGTTTCGTTTGCGCTTGATCTATCGATTTTGTTTTTAAGTGTGAACGTCCATAATGCATTTCTTATTTTGGAGATTGGCTTTTCTTTTCTTTTTTTCATAAAACATTCCATATTCAGTTTTGATTGGATACATGATGTATTGTTGAGTTTGGGTAGAGTATAAATAAGCGCAGCTTATGTAAATGATGTTCACAGCGACGTAGGGCGTCTGTTGAGGAAACCATCATTTAAATGCACCGGATCGTGAATGGGTTTTGTTGTAAGGGCTTTTAATATTCATATATTAGCTTATTTCGACTCCCGAATAGAAAGAAAATAAAGGTGTACGTGACGAGTCGCTTTTCATCTCGAACGAAATTTTTTTTAATTAAGGAAAATTTTTAGTTATGCTGATCGGTCTATATTTCCTCAGCAATATAATTTAAATAACAATGGTAGCACTGTAGCGGTTTTAAAAACTCACATCACTTCTAGTAAAATATTATAAGCCCACTTTTAATAATTTAAAAATATTTTTCGTAAATATCTTAGCATGTCTCTGGGTACCTTTGTGTAAAATAAAATGTCAAAGCACCAATATCGACAGGAAATTCGGTCATTTTAACAATGAGTACTTAGAGCAGCTCGCTGAGAGTTGACTTTGTACTCACTCCGTACATTCAAAACTTGATTTTGTCCACTCTCGATTTGATCATTGATTAGCCAGCAAGTTTGAATTTTGCGAGAGTCAATTTGACAAATCAGTGAACAAATCAACGCAGAGAATATAAAGCTATTGAAACTGAATAAATGGTGTCCAATATATTAACGCTCACACACTATCATGGTAAAACATACGTGAGGTGTATTGGGCAAATTTGCACTTTTGGATTTGTAGGAAATTTCCAAATCCGGGACAAGGGCATTTTACCTTGTTAAGGATTTCAGATTTAGAAAGATTTCTCATTTCAAACTCCGTTCTCATTGAAAAATCGACCATTTTGACAAACTTCTATAATATCTTGCTAAATCTGAAATCCGGAACATGTCCAATGATTTCTTTCATTTTGTCAGCTATCAAATGCCAAAGAAGTACCTACATGCGTTTAAAAAAATAAAAAAATAATACGGCATGAATTTTACCTTGCATTCTGATATGGGTTTTTAATGAACTCGTTTTCAAACAGCAAACAAGTTTGCATTTGCATATTACAACATTTTTAGTTTAAAGTTTTTGTAAGAGTAGATTTCGCACCTAATAGGCGGATATGACCTATGGTTTTATCAGAGGAGCAAATTTTCACTTCTTTTAAATGATAAGTAGACAATGAATACTCTCAGGAAAAACCTATCAAAATTCTACCAAAGGACTTGCTTACTTAAGTGGCGCTACAGTCCGAAATACAGCCCTAGCAATCTCAAATTAACAAGAAAGTTATTTGACAAATTAATCTTCTTCGATTGGTCCAACAAGTTTGAAGTGTTCAACGAGTAAGAATGGCCAAAATCTCGTGTGAGAAATTGGATAAGTGAAGACCAAGCTACCCGCTGAAAGTATATCTTATTGTCTTATGCCGCAAGCGACAAAAAAAAAAATTGGATTGAGATAGATGCCTACAATTGTCGAACCCTAATGACATTTTCGAATAAACGAACATGTGGGATAAAGAGGTGGAAGTGTTATAAAATGGATGAAGTAATCACAGGTTTTTTGCTTATTGATCTTAGATGGAATAAATGGCTGGAATAGGTAGAAAAGGATCGTCGCTGTATTATACAAAAAATGTTAAAATTCGCTTTAACTTCCTTGCCTTTTGTTTGGGTTTATAAATGTTGACGTCTTGCAGTCGGTATTAGTAGCTTTTTTTTTTTAAATGTCTTTGTCAGGATGGATTGCTATGGAAGATAGCATTTACCTAAGTTGGTTTTTCTGATTTATGTGAGAAGAAGTAGTAGCGCACAGGAAGTGTCCTATTGGTTCTTTCATTGCAAGCACTGCAAACAATACCCAGACAAAGAGCATCTCTCCCTAGGATGCCATGAATATAAATACATACATATTATCGAAACAGATAAATAAAATAAATATCACACAAATTATAGAATACAAAAAGCAGAACCTACTTATTATAAAAAATCGTCATTTTAGTGTTGTTTAGCTTTTCCAAGGCTAGATACACAAAGCATACTAGGTTAAAACTTCGTCTGGGGTCTCGTTAGATACACGCTTCGAAATAAATGACCATTTTCAACACGAAGATAATCACAAAAATTGTTAATTCAAACATTTATATAATATTTCTGTGCACAGGCTTGTAAAAATTACTTATTTAATCGCAAGAAAGATCACTGCTAGTAAATACAAACCTGAATAGAATTCCATATAGGACCATAATAAGGGCTAGTGACTGTGTTTGCCAACCATAACCGGAAAATTCAGCATTTACAAATCTCACCTAATAGCTTGTATCTCACGATTATAACAAACCAACAGCATAATAACGTTTACGCATGAAAACGTCAAGTACGCTTTGCTAAAACAAATTCGCTTAGGCGGTTATGGCTTGTGATAACAGGCCATTAGCATTAACTTTGTCATTTTCTCTATTTGAATGGGATGAAAAAAAAATCATCTTCCTACGATTTGCCAAAACTTATTTGTTGCTTCTTACAGCCAAGACGCCTAATACGAACGCATGAGCAAGTATCGAAGTAAGTAAAGCATTGTCACCTCCGCATACAGAAGTTTTTTTTTTTTGCGTGACACATAAAAGTGCGATTTTGTTTTGTTGCATGATTGAACATTTTCAAGTAGCTTTCCCAATGCCATCGTTTGAAGTTCAAATATAATTAACTCACGCGAGTCAAATTTTAGTTCCATACAAACAAGAAACGTTTTAATATACATATTTACAATTTTTTTAAGAAACGGTTTATTCCGTGCGTAACTGCCTGTACTTTGCTTGCATTCCTTTGAAATTGTTCAATATGTGATGTCACAGTTTTTTTTAATAACATGTGTTTTCTCTTTAAATAACAACTTAATGGAACCCCGAATATATATTTCGATATTAATGTTTCCTTAATTTACTTCGATTTCGTATTTTAAATAAGTAACTGAATTATGCGAATCAATCAATTGAGACTCAAGAAGAAGAAGAATGAGAAAACGCTAGTTAACTCTGTCAACGAGTTGCCAAATCGAGGTTGATGGCTGTGGAAGTGTACTCTCACTTAATTTGTAATTTCACATGATATCTGCGTGAGTCATTCAAGTCGCCAAGAGCTCATTAAGCACGCAACGATCGTACTTACGTTTGGTTTTCAAACGCATTGCTAATCACTGAAGTGGTTTGGGATAAAGTGATTGATACTTTATTTTGTCATTAGTTAAAATTTTACAAAAACTTTTATTTACTACTCAATACAATTGTTAAAGACAGAAGTTTCTAAAGAACACCCTCTTCAATGATTTTTTTGAGCGTACGTTTAAATAAAAATAAAAGTGTAATCGAAAAGCTGATTGCAGTCTTTTAAAATTATCAGACATTCGATTTTATCAAGTGCCATATAAATGTGATAACACATATAAACATAAAAATGTGATAGCACATGTTTTAAATATACTTTCACCTATTTGGTTTGTTGTGGTTCTCTTTTAAAAGTTAAACCTCTGATTGTTGTTCCTTACTGAAAATATTTAAAACCAACATTGAGAAAGAGTAAGATAATACTATTTAGATATGTCAATAAATATTAAATATGACCATTACGGGCCATATTATGAAGACATAATTCGGTTAATAATTACGACGGACCAAAAATATATTTCATTGCAAGGTTTTTCATTAATTATTATCTTGATTTGCTTAAAATTTGTTACGTCCTGCGGGAATGTAATTTTACTTGGGTTTCGCACATAGCATAGACTTATAGCTCAATTATTGACGGATTGCTTGTATTGTGGTCCATCTCATGTCTCATCTGTTGTATAGGTATGTGTACTGACAAACTAAATGCCTACCTTAAATTCGTATAACATCTAGAGAATTCCAATTTCATCGTGACCCTAGTCAGTTTTCATTAGGACGTAATAAATATAAGTTGATAAACAAAATTCGACTAATAAGTAGAATATTGAATTTAAACAACCGAAGATATAAAATACTCTTGAACTTCTTAAACAATCCGAATTCACCTTGCTCCACTGACTCCGAAACTTACTATTATTTCAAATAAAATATAAGTTTTATACCAAAAACATATGACTGTTGAGAGACTTTCATTATCGTTTGCTTCAACGAAATAAGAAGGAGATTACGTTTGTAGAGCCATAAACATCAGTCTAGCGTTTGCAGGTTGTATATATATATCATAGTGTATACCAGTATACCGTTGTTCGTTCGCTGTGTGCCGTTAGGGAAAGTCGACGTTAATTATTTGTCGTTCCAAACTAACTAACGTTTAACTTAAATAAATAGCCCATTGCCAAGAGTAAATCATTGTATCTCACTACTAAACAAAAATGCTTACAGTATTATAAAAAGGCTTATGGCGCTTAAATGCGCCATAAGTACCAATTTACGTACCTTCAATTGATAGATCCATAAAATAAACCATCAACTGACTTGAATTAAAGTTCAAATAAGAGATATAAAAACATAAGTCGATTACTAAAAATTAACGACCCTTAACAGTCCAAAGATATCTCAAAAGCAACAAAGGCGTTTTGTAATATAAATGATGAATTTCATAGTCAAGTCTTATAAAAAGGTTTCGAAATCACAAAAAATAAATTTTTTTTTGTATCTAATACAATCTCATATAAAGTAGATCTCAAGGAGTCTTCAGTAGACATGTGACTGTGATTCAGGGTGTTTAGAATCTCTTTGGTGTTGTGTTGAGGTGTTGATTTTTCTGAGCTGTTCAAAATGTCGAATACAATATTCCCATTTGAGGTCATGGTATAAAGAAAAACACGATTTCTTCGTCGTTTCACAAGAACACTATTGGCCAGGTATTCGGCCACCGCAAGTATTCAACAATTGTGTGGAGAGAATTGTTTTGTGCATAATGCCCAGACTGTGGAAGAATGCATTTAATTATTTCATTCATGCTGATAAAGCCATTATAATCAGACCAAACGGCACAGTCAATTTCCAAATTCCTTATCTCAAGGGTATTTTTTTTTTCTCACAATTTCGACATTTCATATTCATACACACCTTAAACCTGCACTGCAACACGGAATTTGAGATGGCATCTAACATTTGTTGTCTCTATCCTCACTGCAAGAAATTTAAGAATTTTAATACTTTGTACTGTAAAGGTAAGGAAATAGTGGAGAATTGCAGCAACTATTTAAACATGAGTAATTCATACAGATATTTCTTTTTAACTAAGCGAATTATATCCAAAACAATTTCAGACAGTAGTCTTCTTGAAATATTTACTAGCAAATTTAAAATACCGTGCACTTTTCTTAAGTTTTGCAATTGCAATGAAAAGATTGCCCATATTGGAGAATATTTCGCCCATATTGGAAAATATTTTGGTTAACTCTTGATTGACTTTGTTGTGAACTGCAACTACTTTCGCAACTTAAGAAAAAACAACCAAATGAGCGAGACATTTGTATTATTTGAAATTCTTTGCATTTTCCAACTCGTATTTTTGGCGATACCAGTTCATGAGAATCAACATACCCCAAGTTTCTATTTATGGTTTGGTGTCATAAAATAAATTATCACACAGTTTATGGTGGTCGTTAGAGTTATTCTCCCATTAAAAGCGTCATTTTCTGTGTTTGTAATCGTTAATTTGACCAAAAGGAACACTTTGGCTTTTTTTGTTTAGAATCGTGTTATTACTTAATAACGCTCAAATTTGATTTAGGGTTGTTTTCAACACATCTAGTCATATCAATGAACTCTTAAAGATACAAAAATCTAGAAAAATGAACAACCGCAGAAATTAAAAATTCCGTTGCCATGAGCATTAAACCGGATGCCCCGCCATCGCGTAAGATGTTACATAATGGCTCTGAGAATATGCTTGTCTGTTGCGCCAAACAAAATTGTAAATTTGTTGTTGGTTGCATATTCCATTATATGCTTAAAATTGCAATTCTAGGTCTGTTCTGGTAGTTTTGTGGGAAGAAAAGTGAAAACTGTCAAATCTCTAAATTCGGTATAGAATACTCCTGTTGCAAAGAAAATCACACGAACGCTTTCGCAAAATTTGCAATGCTATCAAAGATCCTCAATATAGGTGTTTTATATGTCAGTCGTTCTTAGATCAATTTAGTAGCATAAATATTTAAATAAATCTAAAAACATTTAAATATTTAAAGCATCGCATATATTGCGTTTGAAAGTTTTCATTTGCGGTTCATGATTTGTACAACGTTATTAATACAGGACCGCTTTTGTTGACTTACAACCGAGTTGTTTTAAATTTACCTTCGCAAGTTTTTTTTTTTTTTTTGAAATGGAAACTAATCCTGACTTCATTGTATGTTCTCAAAACGAAATGTTTGTCACGTTTGTATTGCAATAAAATAAATCTTGTATTCTTAAAAAATTGTGGTTGATACTTAATTCTATGATGCAGGTGCCTTAAATATTTCGACAAAATCAATTGATTGACTTCAGTTACTTATACTGTCTAATCAGTTCAAATGCTCACTGTAATTATTTAAATTCAGGACCCTTCCCCTTGCTAATATACTTTTTTTTAATCACTTCGTACCAGTCCAATCGCTTTGTTATTAAAAACTTTCCATATTGTATTATATTTAAACGCATTTTATCGCTTGGCTTTTTTACCTTCGAATCATCTAAATAAGTTTTGCACATTGACATACCATTTAACACCTCGTGCCTCATTTCGCTTCGCTTCTCGCCTCAGTGTCATCCGTAGCCTTAAGTATAAACGAGGGATTTCAGAAATTTAAAAAAATATAAACAATTCCTAAAAAATAAGACAAAACAAAAATAAAACAAAAGAACGCACTAAAGAGGAAACAAAATAAAAAGAAAACTTTAAAAAATAAATACATCACAGATGTCACACGATTTGTCAAATATAAATCATAATTATTACAAAAAAAAAAGAATGATAATGGTAAATATAGAAATGAAATAAAAAAATTAAACAATTTAAAAAAAATGCTTTGCTATAATAGATAAATAAACAAACGTTATACATATATATTATATAGATGCTAAAAAAAAGAAGAAAAAAATCAATAAAACGATACCCAAGTGCAGAAGCAATAAAACAAAATAAAAATTGATGAAGAGGGAAATGATAAACATTTATTTTTTCATATCGTCCGTTGTTGGGGAGATAAAAAATAGTATCTCTAAGTGGCATTCACTTACAGGTGATCGCATTGTTCTCATACATAATTCACGAACTTACTGCCAACTTGGGCATTTGTTCGTTATTATACAATTTAGAAAAATAAAAACGGATTCTTTTGAAAATAAAAACACCCTTGGTCCCTCCTGAGCATTTTTATCCACCCAACATGGCGACCCATAAATATTGATTAGTTGTTAAATAAATAATTAAAAATGAAAACGAAGAAATGTTGATAAGTGATTAAATGATTTGTATTACAAAAAATATAATTAACACTTCATTGTGTGTTAAGTTCATTTATGTTATGTGCATGTACATACTCCGGAAAGAATTGATATACATATATATTGCAAATAAAAGGAAAAACAATTGAAGTTCTTGAAAATTAAAACAAAATCAAACGTTTTTTTTTATTTTAATTTGATTTATTTGAATGAATTTTATACAGGATAAAGTATTCCTCCTTTTTCAAGTTCGTATTTTGGTAGAGCAGTTCACAGTTGTTTTGCCGCTACCTAAGGACATGTCTAAAATTACGTATGTAGAGGTATGATAGCTTCCTTAAGTATGCATGATATTAGTTATAAGGGTTTTCTTTAAGTTATTCCATGTAGAAGCAACAGCAAGGTATACAAAACTAAGAGGATTTAATTTTTGGCAAGAATTTTTACTCAAAAAATGCTTCTTTAAAATCCACGCGTCACATTTAAGATTCGAAAGGTTTTCATGTTTTTTTTTTATCCTAATGCAATTAACAGGTGGAATAATTTAAAATAAAATCAAGATAATGTTTAGCAGAAGTGAGCATGGTTACTCGTTTCACACACAGAAGGGCCCGATTTAAACAATCTTTAACTTCTTAAAACTGTTCTGCAGGTATATTGGAACAAATGGAGAAACGGATGATTTGTCAGAACATAGTGACAGGAAGCATTGAAAATTATTTTGGTGTTACAACGACTGGGAGAAGAACCTTCTTCACGGCAGTTCATCGCACTTAACAACGTGGTCCGTTGACACGAATTATTTACTTAAATTCCATAACTCTGTGATTTCATGTTCATTTAGTTTTAGCGCCGTTAAACTCAAAAAGAGAGACTTAATTTTTAAACTCCCCGTATCCCAATTTTACTGCAACCAGATCTTAGAGTAGTTGTTGACTAATCAGGAATTTACAAATATTTTTGGTATGTGGACGAAGTTATGGTTCATGGATCAATTCGAAACTTTGGGTCTTCTTCTTTTTAGGACGATGTTGTGAAGATTTAATGAAAGGACATTTTTATTTACTCAGGCCATTGTTACATTTGTTATGTTTTGAAAGGCCTTTTGTTTTTAAAAAAAGAAAACGTTTTATAGGTAAAAATAAATAGAAAGGTAGAATTACAAAAAATGTTATGTTGTATCTAATTACAAGTTGGACAGAAGCGCGGAGCATGCAAACAGCATGCTTAATAAGTAAACGTTTTCTTGGCCACAAATGAAATTAGGTTGGCAGAAGAAAACAATTTAAAAATTTGCTTAGTCTAGGAGCATATAGGGCGCAAGTACTTGTAATTTCAGCTAGACGCATTTAAACAGATATTCCAATGGAGTAACGAGGTGTCATCATGGAAGTTTAAAGCAAGAAGCAGTTTTGGTTACATAAATCAGATGTGTTGCACTGAGCCAGAGGTCGTTTTGGTAAACAGCATCAGCTAGCCGAACACCGAGGGCGTACCCCAACTCACATTTTCGATTAATTGTATATATTGGTTTGGTTTTGGCATCCCCTTCATATACTCAAAGTATTTCTTTCTTTTCAGATATCAACACAAACGCAGGAACTGATAAAGAGCTAGAATCGTTGTGTAAGGGACACACATCGACGTAAAATAAACTTCTTTACGGTTCCCTTTCAACATTCATCAGTTAGCAAACCAAACCAAGGCGAGGATCTAAATCCTTCGTATATACTTTCCAGTCTACAATTATCCCAATACCACCACCTCCACACACAAGTACAAAATGACAGACTACAGCGATCTAGATCGCCAAATCGAGCAACTCAAACGATGCGAAATCATCAAAGAAAACGAAGTCAAAGCTCTGTGCGCCAAGGCACGTGAAATTCTCGTCGAAGAAGGCAATGTACAGCGTGTCGATTCGCCAGTCACTGTATGCGGTGATATACATGGTCAATTCTATGATCTTAAAGAGCTATTTAAAGTGGGTGGCGATGTACCAGAGACAAATTATCTTTTCATGGGTGACTTTGTCGATCGTGGCTACTACAGCGTGGAAACGTTTCTCCTATTGCTGGCATTGAAAGTGCGTTATCCCGATCGAATTACCCTCATTCGCGGCAACCATGAATCTCGACAAATCACCCAAGTGTATGGATTCTACGATGAATGCTTGCGCAAGTATGGATCCACAGCCGTTTGGCGGTACTGCACAGAGATATTCGACTATTTGAGCTTGTCAGCGATAATCGATGGAAAAATATTTTGTGTTCATGGTGGACTTAGTCCTTCAATTCAGTATTTAGATCAAATCCGAACGATCGATCGCAAACAGGAGGTGCCCCACGATGGGCCAATGTGCGATTTATTGTGGAGTGATCCAGAGGACCAGACGGGTTGGGGTGTATCGCCACGTGGCGCTGGTTATCTATTTGGATCTGATGTGGTATCGCAATTCAATCGGACGAATGATATTGATATGATATGTCGGGCACATCAGCTAGTAATGGAGGGATTCAAATGGCATTTCAATGAGACGGTGTTAACTGTATGGTCGGCACCCAACTATTGTTATAGGTGAGTACAAGGAAATTCAATTTTTTTTTTTTGTGTTATTTTTTATTTTATTTTTTTTGTAAAGATTACAATCACACTTTTATTTTGAGGAATCAATCCCTTTTTTGGGGATCCGTTTATGATACTCGTACTTGCCTGGGATGATTTTTTTTTCAGACAAACTTATCGGAACAAGACAAGGAATTAAAATAAAATTGTCTGTCAGTAGAATAGAATAAGATAAAAGGGGGCAAAACCCTTTGACGTTAGTTTTAGGGGATTTTTTTTATTATAATAAAGGATTTTATTCGTTAATGTTAAATTTATTGAAATCCTTCCACAGTGTAAAAAAAACCCAAACAGTTGTCAAGGGATTCTTTCGGTGGTTTTTTTTATCTTGATAATATGATATTAGCTCTCCTACTTCTTGCACCCCTAAAGAATTCGTCGGATGAACATTCATTATTTTCGGCAGGACTCTTTATTTCGGATCACTGCTTCACTGAGTACATCTAATGCAGGCATTGTAAGAATTATGTGATCTATGAAGTTTTTGACCTTCCTCTTTTCCTCGATCGGATGGGTACGTTTATTGATATTGTCTTTTTGAAGAGATATTTAGGTTCATTACTTTGAACGTGACAACACCGATTTGGTTTACATTAAGTGGAGGATTTTCTGGATTTTTTACCTCTAATTTCCTTTTTTTGGTCTGCATAGATAATATATGTGCCATTTGCTAAGTGGCTGCATTTGTAAAGCATAGTTTAAATCAACGTTCTACTTCCTACTCTACAAACTTCGTTATTATAGTTTTTCCTATCGCCAGATAAGGCATTGATCGTCTCTCATAAGTCTGGAGATAAAAGTCAAGTGCCATAAAAATACGAAGTCTGCAATATTTTTCTAAAACTCTGGAGATATGTTATTTGGCCCAACCGCGATTTGTTTTTTTTTTTTTAAGTAATCAACCGCCGTCCAAACTTCATCGATAGTGTTGATATTATCAAAGCAGGGGTGTAGCTATAATCAGGCAGTCAGTCGTAGATGCAGATTCCAGACACAGTTTCGTCGTAATCTTCAAATTTATATGAAAACGCTTCCAGTTGTTAGCTTATTTACATAGGTTTCCGACTTTTAGCCTCAGACGCTGTGATTTGGTTGATAGCTCAAATGATTTGTAGAGGCATGTATTTAAAAGTATTTTTGTTTTATTTTTTAATTCGATTAGCCATTATTGAGTTAGTGTTGTCGAAACACATTTTCATTAAAAGTTGTCTTGATTTACTATCAACATTGCCGAAATATTTTTTTCTTAAAAAATTTGAGATTAACCCCCTTTTTATTCCATATAAACACTTCTATCACTCATCCATATTTATGTTTCCTTTTTTTTCTAGATGCGGAAACGTGGCTGCAATTTTAGAACTGAATGAGTTCCTCCACAGAGACTTCATTATATTTGAGGCAGCTCCACAAGAAAGTCGAGGCATACCATCAAAAAAACCACAAGCAGACTACTTCTTGTAAAAGAGGACACAGCAAAATTTCTTCATGCCAGACGAAATTCTGTTGGAATGAACAAAACAAACAAAAAATCATCGCAATTCTTTTTGTTCACTTTTGCACAACAAAACGTTCCTCACAAAAGTCTGGAAAAGGCAGAAAATCAAAATCAAATTGCGCCATCACACAGAACAAATACATATGCGAATACTTATATTGCGTAGCAATTCAAATTGTGTTGGCCTTCTTTCTCGCCCCAGAAAAATCTCCTCTTTCCAAAGCAAGTTTTCTTAATGCAAAAGTGGACAAACGAATATAAATTAAAATAGAACAACCGCGCGATTAAGCTGAACTTTTAACTTATAACGAGAGGAGTCTAGTGTATCCTTTCAAAATATTTCTTACTGTCCACGTTAATTAGGTATTTTAATTTCTCTGCTCTAAATTAATTGATAAGATATTCCCATTTTTAATTTGCCTTCCCTCATGAATCCCTTGATAATAGTATCTGGCTTTGAATAGTCTACAAATCATATTCCTCACTCTATTCTTGTTTCTTCAAAATAATGTTGATCGTGTGTGAAGCGTTTACATCTTAATCATTCTGTTCCATACTAGAATTTATTTTTTTACTTTGAGATTTAATTTTAGACAAACAAAAACAAAATATAAAATCAGTAAATTAAAAGAAAACAATTTAAAAAAATAGTATTTTTTAAGAATGATGAAAAAGGAAAAAATAAAATAAACTAAGTAAAATAAATATTAATACTACTTTATTGCTACTTTATTAAACATATTTAAGAAATGATATTGAAATAAAAATATTATTAAGAGATATTATAGTGCAAAGCTGGTTGTATTTTTATTTTCAACCTATTATTAGAGTGAAATTTATTGAAAATTGTTTGTTTTTTTGGTATTTGACACTGCGGGTTTGCCGAGAAACTTATATAATGGGAAATGAATAATTTCAATAATTGTAAGTATTTATTTAAATAATTCTGATATTGTTTTGTCCTCTGTTTTTGTAGATATATATTTTTTTTAAATATTTCTCCTAGGTGACGTGAAATTGGATGGAAATAACCAAATAAGATCCATTGTTGGTTTGGATGAATATGTTCGTATGTATATCGCACAAGTCTCCGCTGAGCTAATGGTGCTAACACGTCTTTGAGATTAGTAACTTTAGTTCATGTTTTAAACAGCCACTGATTTGGCAATAGGGATTACATGTTATTGACATGATTTTTTGAAACATTCTTATAGAAAATGCATGTATTTCTCTGATTTAATGACTGTAATCGACATTTTGATATACGAAATTGTGGATTTTTTTCTCAAGGGCCGGTGGAAATCTTCATAGACACGATAAGCGCGTGCCCAAAGTAGTGTCAGATTTTTACTCACTAAAACCACCACCCTTTTTGTATTTATATTGCAACTAAGTATATGCGACTTATCTAGCAATTTTTTTATCAGTAACTTTCCTTTTAGAGGTCTGCTTTATAGCGCGGTTTGTAATTATCGGGCAAGTATGGGCATTCCAGTACGCATAAGTGGGTTTGGATGGTTCAGGGAATTGCGTAGAAAATTCTGAGAAAGCCTTATTAAGTACTTGTTTATAGGCTCTATCTTTGCCTCTTTGTATACCTCGGAATTTCTGACATGTTTCTTTGTCATGTGGTTATATAACTGTCCTGTGCAAATTCTCAGAATTTTGCTTTCAAATATCCCAAGTTTCTCCATGTATGTTTTGGATATGGTGTACCAAAGTGGAAAACCATATCCTAAGACTGGCCGCAGGAGTAGCTTTGTCCATTTGCTTAGTCCGTTCTGCTTTTCATCAATGGGTAGATTCTATGGAAGGCATAGTTGGCTTACTTGATGACGGCTGTAGCATGAGGGTTGAACCGCAGCCTCTCGTGGTAGTGGATCCCTAGATATTTTGATTTTACTGTTGGAGTTTCATCTGGGAGTTTTATCTTGATGCTATAGCATTTGGTTGTAGTTCTAACATTATTTTATTCTTTCGAAAAGTATTTATACATTTTTTTTTCTTTGCATGGTGTATGGGAATCGTGAGTGTCAAGTATCGAAGTAGTTTGGATGCATCGCTTTATGTGGACATTAAACGCTCGCTGGTGCGATCCCCTTCATAGTCCTAATAAACGTTTTTTTATGTTTTCGTGCAAAATTTTTCATTTCACCTTTAAACGCGGGTATATCCAGAAATCTACGTAGATCTTCGGTCCTTATATACCACGGGGCATTGACGAATGATCTTAACATTTTGTTTTCAAAAGTTTGTAAAACATTTAGATTCGTTTCACTGGTACAACCCCATAGTTGTAATCCATATGTCCAAGCCGGCTTTAGCACTTAGGTGCAGATACAAACGTCGTTGTCCTTTTTTCGTTTTGCAGGGTCGTAAGCAATAAAATCATTTCTTTCCGAGGCTATTGGTTGCTTCGTAACTAGTGATTTTTTTTTCCAATGGTAGGTAGTTAACCCAAAGTACAACCCCTAACCTGAAGCACCAGTTCCAAATTATTAGATACCCCTAGGAAACGGGGCCATTAGGTATGAGAGACAAAACTTCAAATTCGACATTTTTTTCAATTTTCTTTGCGAAAGCGCACGGGTACTTATCGTTGTTATAAGTGAATGATCCATTTATATTGGTGATACAATTTTCACACAAAAGTACCCGATTGGACCTATAGAGAAGACGTCTATTAATACATGATCTTCAGGAATCTATAAGCAGCATAAAAACTTTATAGTTTAAGCCTTGCATTACTAAACAGGAGTATATAAATAAATACGTTACAAATACTAAGCCCTAAATTTTTTTTCATTCATGCACATTCTTGAACGGTGGCTAGATCTACAGTTTTATACCCAATTCATGCAGCAGAAGCGTACTAATATGCAAAAAAAATCTGCTGATGGATGTTATTTGTATAAGAACACGGCGACACAGATCTGTTAGTGTACAAACATTAATTTAAATTAACTCGGTGTTCATCTCATGAACCGTCCAGCATCAACCTGTATCCAATAAAAATGTTATTTCAATACTTAAACAAATTTTATTATTATCATGAGGTGCCTATCGTTTCTTAAATCTAGCTATCATACAATTTTCGCAAATCACTCTAATTACATGTGAATGATTTTTGAAGTGATTAACCTAATTCGTTCCGATAATTAAATAATTTTTATTCGAATGGGGTCCTTGTAGCGGTTTTTATTTGGTAGTTGTAATACTTTGGAAATGCAAACAACTATTTAAATAAATTTTACTTCCGGAACATAATGCCGAATAGGACACTGAATTTTCGTTTGCTTTTTTATTTATACCTATAGATTTGTGGTTTCCAAAACGTACATCAATTGCATCTTATTATTTATGCTTCCATTTGTTTTTCCAAATGAGCTTTTAACTGCTGATTAAAATCGTCTTCTATGTTGTCATCGTCCCAATTATCCTCCCAAACATTTACGGCACTATCGTCCTCTTCAGCTACGTTAAAATCTGTGAAATAATAACCAACGTGCTAATTGCAATTGTGTTACTCGTGCTGAAAAAATACCTTCAGCTGGGAACTCTTCAAATTCATCATCCTCTTCTAAGAGACCTAGATCTCCTTTGGGTTTACTTTTTTCTGCTGCCATTTAAAATAAATAAATGATTTTATTCCTTCAACTTTGGTCGCACAACGCACAACAAAAGTTAGCAAATCAATAAAAATAACAAACAACAACAAAGAAATTGTCAATCCATTTTATGACATTTCTGATGCCACATACAGGTACATAATTAAGAGTAGTGTTCCATGGTGTGCTACAAAATTGTAGTTCTGTTTTATATAATTAAAGTTTGTCTGTACACTCTGCATGTGAACAAATTAATATAATCAGCACTATGGATCTGAGGATAATTTTTCATTTATACAGGATTCGCAGAAGTAAAAGACGAAAATCCAAATGTTGATCTCCACACATTTTACTATTGTGTAATATAAACCTTGAAATACTTTTTCATTTCTTAACTAAAATGTTTTCGAAATATACTAACGCGGTGCGATATAATTAATATTTTAATATAAAAAAAGAAAATGTTAAATTGTTAAAATGTTTTTGTTCGAATAGCGTCTTTTTTGTAGCTAGTAGAGATCAAATGGAATGTGAGCATACATATTGAAAAGGTCTCCCTAAAGTCTTCAAAACGATGAAGAATCGCTTTTTTGAGGCCAAACTGAGAAGCTTAATACCTTTTATACTTTTGATTGCTGAAAATTGTCGAGAATTATTAAGATCATTAAGACAATTAAGTGAGATCTTATGTGCGATCTCACTTTTCAGTAAACTCCCAGTCCTAAAAAAATTGTAGAGTATTTATGCAACATCGAGAAATCGTTGTAAACGTAGTAAACATACGACGTGGTAAATGAACTGTAAAAATTTCCATAATATATAATTTAAAGCAATATTTGAAATTTCGTACACAAATATTGTCTGTTCTAACTGAATTTTACTGATGTTTTACGTAAAACATATGAGAAGCCTGAAATCCGCTTTGCGGATAGTTTAATACACTAACAACATATTGTTCAGACAGTTTATCAAAATCTTAAGTGATTAAAAAAAAAGAGTATTTCTATGGCAAATGCCTTGGGGTGGGGTATACAAATGTGTTTTGTAGGAAAACGAAATGTCCAATATTGTTCTAAAAAGTGGGCGTGGCTGTGGGTTCATTGCAAAAATGTTTACACTTGTTCTTTTTTTTTAACTTTCAAACTCATTTTTTATTTACTTAAGATATTAACTTACTACTAGACAAAAATGCTTAAATCTAACTTATCAATAACTGGTTTACTTAATCTAACTTATCGGCCCTTAGTGGGCGCTGTAAGCTTATATTTAGCTGTTTTATTTTGCCTTTAGGCTTAGATTTGTCGGTTTTTTGGTTTTATATTTAATTTTAATTTACAAAGAAAAAATTTAAAACTTTGTTTAGTGACTTTTTTGTTTTATATAAAAGCTTATTCTAGATTATATATAACTTAAGACTTTACACTTTTTCTGCTTAATCGGACAGAGAGTCGATTTACCAAATTTTAACTGTAAACTGTCTAGCTCAAAATTTAAGGCCCTAAAATTGGTGACACACAGACGGACAGACAAACATGTCTAAATCGACTCAGCTGGCCATTCTGTTATGTGACAAACTTATGTCAACACGCATACCTATCCCTATGTGATTGTAGAGTACAAAAATTCATTTCCATAAAAATTTGTAAAGTAATTTACTGCGAAAATGTCTGTTGGTAAGAATCGTAACCCCCAAGGCAATCTCGACGCAACGGACGGTATCGACGCAGACGGTTTCGCGTTGAAATGTCAAAAACTCATCGAGCTTATGGGAACATGTATAAGTGGGCAATCTGAACGCCGACGCGACGCAATGGACGTTAGCTACACAGAAAAGTTGATTCAACTTCAACTTTCTTGCGCATCGACGCATTAGAATGTCAGTTTGAAAGCTGTCAGATGGTATGTTTGTGAGAATCTTGAGATTACTTTCATAGGTTATAAATAAACAAAATAAATTAAAAGTACTGAATTAATAATTGTGTTGTGTGATGAATTTCGAAGAAAAACTTATTGAGTTAACTTATTGGTTAAGGCGCAGAAAATTAAATTTTCTTCTGTGAGAATTGAAAAACAAACAAAATCTTCGACGGCTAATGGTGAACTGTCAATCAAGTGACATCGCATCGCGTCGCGTCGTGAGCGTCGAGATTGCCACCACCACTCAAATCCTCACCATTTTTGACACTTCAATGCGAAACCGTCAGCGTCGCGTTCGTCGCGTGCGTCGAGATTGCTACCACCATATATAACTTTCAGTAGTAGGTATTAGAATGTGACAGCTCGTTTTTTTTTAACATGTATTTTATGTCATTTCTCTCTTTCTGAGAGAATTTATCCCCACTCCAAGGAATTTGAGAATTACCTAATTTTTACTACAAAAATACGGAAATAGACCCTTTTCAAACACTATGTTGACATTTAACCATAGACCCTTTAACCAGTCACTTCCAAGCATCAAACATATGCGCTAAACTGAAAAAAAATATTCGAAATATAACAAAAGGAAAGGTGTCTAAAAATACTAAAATGAGATTGAATTAAATGGTTTACAACATTATAGTGGTGAAGTTTTAGGGGCGTTCATTAAACGTTGTCGTAATCAGTTGTTCGCACGTTGTAAACTTACGACGTTGCACGTAACCTTATTGTTTGCTTTGATGAAGTCTTTATCCTCATGTGTAAATATAAAAAATCCCAAAGATCTTAAATGAAAAGCATTTTAATATTAAAAGAAAAGAAAACTGACAACTAGACATTGAGATACAAAACTTGTTTGTTCCTACACAAAATTAGGTGACGAAAAACGTAGTTTAGTGTATCTCAGAAACACAAAAAGTTGTACTCTTCAGTAATTTTCTGTGCAGCTCAGACTCAAACATGTCCATCGACTACAATTTTGATTCATTTGAAACTCCAATTAATGGTGTTGATTAACATTCTAGCGTATAAAATAGTAATGTTGATATCTCAAAAATAATTGCCTTTTAACTTGGAGTCAAGTTGTTTTAGCAAGTACTGATATTAATAAAAAAAATTGTATAATATTTGCACAAAACATGAGAACGATTTTATGAACAATTGAAATTCTGAGATTAAAATCAAAAACTCCTATTTGTAATTTAAAATATATAAAATTACCTTTTATTAGCATTTTTTGCACAATAGGTTAATAGTTATGATGTTGATTACCTTTTACGTGTGTTTTTGTAATTATAATTTAGGTGGAAATATTTAAAGGAATATATCTAAATTTTTAAATGTTTTGATTAACACTTTAAATAGAAAATACCTAGAGTATTTAATTTATGTTAATTTTTCTATTTTTCAATTCTCTTGAAAGAAATTCATTAATGAGATAACCTGCTTCACATTCGTCCTTAAGTCTTAACTCAGCTAAACGCTGATTGAACTGTTCTGCTAAAGCAATAGCAATTGACGTTAATAATGGATTAGAATGGCCCACCTCATCCGCCATTCGCTCGATACTCCGAACAGACAGTAAGTTGCGTTTTGTCATCTAAAAATTGAAAAGGAAGTTATGGAATTCCAGCTTTAAGTTAAAGTTAGCGTACCAAATGCATACGCTGTAAAACACATGCCATAAGGCACTTAATTTCAGTTGTTGGATTGGTGCATTCTAACAAATTTTCAGGAAGGCGTTCTATTCAGAAGAGCGTACAGTGAGTAAGATATATTCCATTTGTATTTTAAAGACTTACCGTCTGGAATTCCCAAATCAGCAGCACACATGTTCCTAGCGAAAGCAATTCTCTCGGATAGACTGGGGTTTTCTTGACGCCTTACTCGAAAGTCCTTTTTATACGTTTCATCAATTTGGTGTTGATAATGACCATCCGATTGACATGCATAACGCAAGTCTGATGCAATCTAAATGGAAGTTACTTTATTAATTTCAAATTTAAATATATTTTTATCCTACCTCAAAATGTTGAGCCTCATTTAATGCAAGAATGCCGCTTAAGAATAAGGCCAGAAGTTCTGCGTGATATATCATAATAATTGCTGTAGGAAAGAGCGAATGATTACAATTTCATATGCAATTCAATTTATAAAGTGAATTCGCACTTTATTTCGTTACATAGCAAAACAACAAACATAAACAAGTGGTATGTGTGATGTACCATTTTGCAAAATAAGCAAACAGTTAACCTTAAATGAGCGGTGTACTATGTCATGGCATCAGCTTCCAATGCTAGAGCTGCACTTGAGAAGTGGGCGCAATAGTAGTGCAAATTACTACGACTGTTCTTCACATTTGGCCTTAGCTTTTAACATATTTTGATGATTTAGGATTTTATAACGACGATACATGTTTTATATCTATAGCAAGACCTATAAAACTGAACATAAGAAGGGTTTGGATTGTGACACTGGAAGTATGGACATCTCATTTATTATGGGAGATATGCTTACACTCTCACATCGTGTGATCCCATGGAAGTTATATCTGTATAGGCTTTTTAAAGAAGAACATTGGCTTATGTTAATCTCAATGTCAATATTTCATGATCACTTGTAGTCCAAATTATGATTAACATTTTCAAGATTCAATAAATAAAATTAATTATTTCAGTTTTAACATATTCATTTATTAAAATCGTCATCGTAGTAGAGTTGTGACCAATCCAGCGGGGAAGAATATACGTAATAACTCCATTGATCAGCAGCAGGCAATGGAACAGGGTATATTGAAGGAACTTCCAACTGAGTAGAGTGTGTCGGATAAAAGGCTACGTACCTAAGTGTGGTGTACAATGGAGCAGCCAAAACTAGAGTAGCAAATGTCGTGGGAAGGTATTTGTCAATTATAGAAGTAGATACGGCTGGAGTACTTGTAACAGCGATCCCATTAAAATTCCTTGCAATGATGTAGTTACTGGTATCTGTTCCAGCCAATGGTTCATTGTTTTTGATTGCAATTATTTGGCTGTCGGTGACCATTTGACCATTATAAATAAAAAGGTCACTTATCCTTGGCTTGGAGTCAATCGATGAAATGACAGCAAAAAAAGTCAATGCCTGTAAAAAGTAAAAACAATATTTTATAAGTTCTTGTCTAGTTTTCTTTCAAGCTGCTTACGTATAAACACATGCTCATTTTTATTTGTTGCTTTGGGTTAATGTGATTCAAGAGATATGAGTTAGAAGTGTGATTTGGCTTGCTTTAATTTCAAGACTTTTATACTTTATGACCTTAGTACTCACAAAGTAGGTTTAAATATCAATGTACGATGGTATGCATTTTACAGCCATAGAAAATTTTTAAATAAATGCTTAGACAATGTTCGCAACTAATGGCGTTTTTTTTTTAGTTATTAAAACTATGTAGTTATATTTTATATAAAGGTTGACGGAAAAGGGAAAAACAGTCTATTAAGCCGGTTTCTAAACACGCGATTATCCTAGTTTCGGCATTAATCTTGAGTTAAGTCGAGAAACTTATTTTTCATTGTTTTATCATCCAGAGTTTACCCTGAATTATATTATGAGATGTTTTTGATATAACAAGCGAACAATTAATTTCATTTCTATTTATGTGAATACTTTATTAATTTTTTTTAAAATGAAAATGTGTACGATGTTTTTCAATTCAGATCTCAGAGACTCTGAACTGTTTAAAATATTTAATTTAACTGAATTAAGAAGAATTATGTTTGAAAGATTGATTTTCATTTTTTTTTTGGTAAATGGAAACCAAATAGGCTGCGTTGCAGATTCTATACGATTCGGCAACTGATTGGCTACAAAATCGATAAATCATTAATGTTACGATATTGAGACAAATTCCACCAAAATTTTCTTAGGTTATAGGTGAAATAAATGTAACCTCGTCCATCCTCAACGTACTCATACAAATGTAGACCTATTTTGATCCCGTTGACGTTGGGCAGTGGCATAAAAATTGGAATTTATGATTCATCATCTTCATCACCACAACCTAAACAAATCATTTTTTTAAGATAAATTTTAAATTTATGACCTTTCAGTTATGGCGCGATGGTTTGAGCGATGAACTGCCGCGCAGAAGGTCTGTGTTCTATTCCCAGCCGTATCAACACATAAATGATTTTTCACTGGCCCTCCTCTCATGATGATCTGCCAAATCATCCGAGTATATCAAATTCGCCGTTCGTAGTCGGCATAAAACAGGAGGATTTAATATTTGCAAATCTAAACCCCAGGTCTACAAGAAAAGTGTTCCTTATCACTACACCTAAAAGTCGATACATTTCGCCTTAATTCGATACAATTTATCTTTCTCTGTATCTGTATTCTTCCAAAAATAAAAAATAAAATTAAGGCATGAATCCAATTCAAACTACCAAAAAGCTTTTCTCGCGGCACAAAGAAATATAAAAATAGATTCTTTTGCAAAACAACAGTCCTGTACGCTATCCACAAATGCGAAAAAAATTGAAGTTTCGCTGTGCTTGTTTGTCGCCGAACATAATTTACCATTTTCCGTTCTTGACCACCTCAATCTTTTACTTAAAAAAAAAATCAACGATTCAGAAATCATACAAAAGATGTTAGTTAATCGGCACAAGGGACAAAAAATTATAAGAAATTTGACAGCGTCAGAGAACTCCAAAATTATTTCCAGCATTGCTAATCGCCAGTACTTTTCAGTAGTAGTTGATAAAAGTACTGATTCTACTATTTGCAAGAATCTAGCTATTGTGATAAGAGTATTTAATGTTAAATGCCAAGATATGTTTCTCGCGCTTACAGAAATAGAAGACGGGTCGGCTTTAGGTATTTTGAATGCATACCATTCAAAAACATGGTGGTATTTACAGCTGACAACTGCTCAGTCATGATGGGAAGGCTTAATGACGTTCAAGCCAAAATTAAAGAAGTTGTCCCTAGTCTCATTGTTAATGGTTGCATCTGTCATAATTTGACCTTGTCTTCAAAAGCTGCATCTGTTGAACTCCCAGCTACAATCGACAGTATAATTCGAGCAATATGCCATAATTTTTGCAACGGCGCTTCAAGGAGACAAGATTTTAAAAAATTTCAAGAATATTTTGGAACAGAGCTTCACGTTATTCTTAGCTATAACGCAACGCGATGGCTTTCCCGTCAGGTATAACAAAAGTTTCTTAAATTGATACTGAATATTAGACAAAAATTACTATGATGTCGTAACTTATATATATCTTGCTTAAATAGGCTGCAATTGATCGAATAATCGAACAATGGGACGCGCTTCAACATTATTTTAATTTGGCTGACTTTGAAACCCATAATACAAAAGAAAAATTAAATTTTATTTCCACTGATCTCAATAGCATAACAAAACTTTATTTTTATTTCCTTTCATATGTCTTGGAAATGATCAACAAATTAAATTTAGAAATGCAGTCGGAAGATGCAAGAATCCATATAATTATTCCTAGAGTTAAAACGTTATTCAAGCAACTTTGCAGGAATTTTATGTTAAAAAAAATTATCGACGAGCAGGACATATTTCAGGCTGATTTAAAAGAGAATAATATTTCTCTGGAAAATGTATACTGTGGCGATAAAGCAGAAACTTTTTCCTTAGAAAACAATTTAAATAATCAAGAAGTCTTAAATTTTAAAGAAAACGTAAAAAAACTTTATATATTAACTTTTTGGAAGACATATGGAAAAGAATCAATATTCAAAATCCCTTTCTAAATTCAATGGAATATTTTACACCAGAAGCAGTTGTATCAGGAAAAATTAATTCAATACTGAAATTTGTTTTTGAATTTTTTCCTAACGAAAAAAAGAATATTCAAAAAATTAACAATGAATATAGAGCACTTGCCGACTGCGAAAAAATTCAAAAATTTAAAAATTATTCAATTTCAGAATTTTGGGCTGAAGGAAATTTAATTTAAAACGAGTGTAATGGTCTGATGTTTTATAATATTTATAGAATTGCTCAAGCCGTCCTTTCTATTCCACACTCATCAGCAAATGTCGAAAGGATTTTTTCTTACCAAACATTAATAAAATCCAAATGTCGAAACCGACTTCAAGTCGAAACTTGCTCGGCTTTAATAGAAACTAAAAATTTGATTAGAAACTCATCCTGTCATGAGTTTCAAGTACAGGGCAATATTTTGAATACCATAGAATAACTTATAAACTTTTTTTTTTGTAGGTAGGTATATGTATAGTTTTGTTGTTATGAAGTCAATAGGTTATGTTTATGTATGTTATTGTTTTGTTAATTAATTTTTTGTTATGTTTTTGAAAATAAAAAAATTTGAATTCTCTTTTTTTATACGAAAAATTGTTTTCAATACAATTGGCTCCATTTCAGTACAATATTACAACAGTTTTCAGTACAAATCGAAAATGGCGTTTTCCATCCCTGCACCTAACATGCATTCATAAAAAAAAATTAATCAAAATATTCACAAGTCGACACTTATTAGTAAAACATTACGTTATATCTGATTTGTAGAAAATTTGTTTGTTAAAATAACGCCACATCTTCAACTTATAGTTTAAAAAACAGAAAACTAAGAATGCCATAATGATTAGAAAATAAATATTCGGAATATAATGTTAAAACTGAATTAAATTGTTATGATTCAAAATTTATTGACGGTATTTTAAAATATATAAAAAATTGTGTGCAAATGCAAAATAAGAACAGAACATAATTAAAAGCAATTAAAAATATTGGGAGGCGTTATTGTTTGAGCAAAGTAGAACCTAATAATATTTATTATACTAAAATAAAAATAAAATTCACCAACTTGATTGCAATCTCATTCATGTTAATACTTGGCAATGACACTAGTAATCAATTTAACATTTTTAATTTCAATTTTTTAATATAACACACTTACTTCGTATTTTGTATAAATTAATAATTTGGGTTTCACTTTAAATAACTTATATTTTTAAGTTTTTTAAATATGTTTTTCTACACTTGTGAGGCAGATAGCTTGCCAATTACTCACAAAAGAAGTACACATCGGAACGGCTTTGAAAACACGTCTCTCCACCAGTATTCAATGTAAAACAATTCAGGGTCAATAAGCATGTGTTTCTATTAGCTTCATCTCAGGGCACTCTTTTAAAACTTTAGTTTTTGTTTGATATACTATATGATCAAAATTCCTCATTCCAAGAGTTCTACAAAACTTTCTTGTTGTTAAAACAAATTTACATTGTTCTCGAAAATATTTACTTGGAAACCGTTTAAATATATATTTGCGTGTATGTAATTTGAAACTATATGGCTATTTAGTTTAGACGAACTGACATAATCAGAAGCAATTTGTGGTAACACACCAATGGTTAAATGGTTTGAAAAATTACTAAAAAAAATCATTCATTCAATTGATATCATTTAAATTCATAAATACCTATTACGAATCTTCATTTTATTTCTGTTTTTTTTCATGCTCGTTTATTTATTTTAAATGTCAATCTAAACCGTCCAGTGTAAGATATAGAAACGTTAGTTTCCACAAGTATTTGTTCGAAGAATAGCATATAAAAAAACAACCACAAAGTGCATAGCCTACTTTTGTTTGGCCATTGTAGAGCAAGTTTTTTTATCCAAAAATAAGTTGTTGAAGATGTGTAATCTACCAACACATTGTTAAATCGAATTAAATAAAATAACAAACAAGAATTAAAAAAAAAAAAATTAACACGCAAATTAAATCGTACCACTCAAGGTATATTTATTGTTTGTATTTAACCGGTTGAACATATTTACGTTTTTGGAAAACAACCATAATGAATATGGTCGAAGCTTATACTACGTTTTCACTGAACAAAAAGGCTCATTTCGGCATTAATTTTGCAAATACGATTAAATTTCCCATACAAAATCAAATGTGATAATACCATCACATTTGTGGGAAATGTGGTTTCTAATATGAATAAATAAGAAGTCAAACAAACGAACTTTTTTTTTCATTGCAAATTGGAGTTCATATGATAAAAATAGGAGGAGCTATTGTAAAAATGTAAATTTTTTTCGAGTCAGCTATTTAAAAACAATATAGTACATAATTTGCTCTGTATTTGCGGTTTTGTTTTGTTCAGAACCTAGTCGGAGTATTCAATTATAATATCAGGGTCGACAACATATGAAAATCGGAACCGAAGTCTTGCATATTCCGCTTCCTCTGTTTTGCCCGACGAATCTTTTAGTTTTTTTAGCAACACGAGAATCACTGCCTTAACTTATTTATCCTATTGATTTGACCACATATTAAGTTATTTAAATACATTTTAATGAATTTGGAATTATAAATGTCAAATATAAACGGTCACAGGAAATTCTGAAATATGGCAAGTTTTCAAATGTAATTCGAAAACTTATTTCACTAATAAAGACCACACAATTGAGTACTTAAAAAAAAAACTCTCTTGGCAACACACTTCTCAATGTAACCGCCAACAGCAACAGCTGTTTATTTTGACATTCCTATTTTTTTTTTCGGAGTCCGAAAATATATGTCTAAACAAAAACAAAACCGTAACCGACGCAGATGCAGATGCAGAAAATTGCTATAAAAAAATATTTAATTGAAAAAAATGTCCCGAAATGTTTTCTCTAATTTGTTAAACAGTTTTTAAAAAAATGATTTTAAACACGCACGAGTGCACTTCAGATAGTGTTTACTCTTTAATAAATGAGCTTTGTGAGAATCTACTTAAAGATCACACGAATTCCACCCGGATTAGTACAACATCTGTGCGTAAACTAAAATCGAAGTCCTTTGAAATTTTATTAAAAAAATCGAAAAAGTATTCAACTGAGTCAATTGAAGACTTTGATTCATTTCGAGAACTTAATATTAGATACTTTTCTGCAAAAATATGTGCCAATGGCAATTCTAATGAACTCAAGAAGTTGGAAAAACTCCAAGAACATTTGGATTTTATAACTTCTGAGCAACATTTCAGTGAAGATAATGGCCAAAATGTACTGCAGTTTTTATTGCTACTGGAGAACAACGGCAAAGATGAAGCACTTCCAGATAGAAGAGTAAATTGGTGAACAAAATATTGTGACATTTACCTAACCAATTTCTAAATTGCAGCTGAAACCAAGTCTACTTGTACCGGGACCATTTACACTATATGCTAACTACAAAAATAATCATTACTACCCGGATCATATAGAGGATAATCTTTGTTCACCACCACGTTTTTTCAAAGGAGTACATTCCATAAAGGATTCTCAAAACCCCTACTTACCGCGCATAATTTTCGATGGAGAATCAAGGACGAAGCTGTTAGAAATCAATAATAAGTTCGAAACAAAACCTACTACTGCTCCAGAGAACTCCTTTACTGGGCTGGCTTCTAAAGTTTGGGGCGACTCATTGCGCGTTAATGTGGGAGCGTTTCGCTTTTTTAGAGCACCATGTAGCAATGCGTCGCAAGAAGTAAGTACTTACCACTAAGCTAGATATTTTACCTGAATGTTTACACTTCTATAGCCAAAATCAGTTGTTGTAAAGGGTATTCCTGAACGTAAAACAATCGCAACCGGTGATGATGCAAGAATTCTCTCATGGAACTGGGAAAATCTTGGTTGCATTGGTATTC
Organism: Rhingia rostrata; assembly: GCA_949824845.1. Classification (NCBI taxonomy): domain Eukaryota; kingdom Metazoa; phylum Arthropoda; class Insecta; order Diptera; family Syrphidae; genus Rhingia; species Rhingia rostrata. The sequence continues at coordinate 113,907,685 of OX463755.1, read as the reverse complement.
CACTCCAGAAACCACATATCAGCGAGGCAAATTTTACTTTAGATTTACAAGCTATTTATGATGAATCTATGGGAAGAACATTTGTTGCGAAAATTGTTGCCGAAGAGCGGTTCTTTCGTGACTTAAAGTCATTAACAGGTGACTCCTAAATGAAGATTACAAATAAATTTAAGTAATAAATGTTGTTTCCAGTTGGTATTCAGTCCGACTCATTTGTATACGATGAGCATATTGTATTTCAAATGCTGGAGAACATCACAGTCGCTGGTATTTTACCAGGAACAATTGAAAACTATGTAACTGATTTTATTGAATGCGGGACGTGTTATAAACGATTGCAAATAATGATCATGAAGCGAAACTACAAACTAATGTTTGAAGGTTTCATATTTAAGGTGAGTGAACAAGTGGATTAGTTGACACTGTTTTGTTAATCCATCAAACATACTTATCCACAGGCTCTTTGCAGTGCAATTGATGAATATCTGGTTACCTTTCGACAATTTGTGTTCTCCATACAAAGCGAGTCACTTCTGGAATTTTACAAACGAATGAAAAAAATGTTAAAGCAGATTTCAAATCTGTCCTTTACACTGGCTATACATCCAAATGGTTTGACACACACATTTAATTTATAAATCAATATATGCTGAGTTATAGATTTTCCAGTTGACGCCTCGGTTAAGCCCCCAATGGGATCTCAGTTCCTTGGTTACCTGTACAGGGAAATAATGCGCGTTACCGAACGAGATTTCATAATGCTGCTTGTATTTATTTTACGCCGCTGTTGCCATGTCTATTTCAAGTATCTGCAAAAATGGCTATTCTATGGAGTTCTTGACGACCCATCGAATGAACTCTTCATATGCTTCGTTGACCATTATCGTCAAAATACCAAATATTTCTACGACAAAGCTTACTTCGTGCGTAAAGATTCCGTGCCTGGATTCTTTCAAGGTTACGAAGATCAAGTACTTCAGTGTGGAAAATACACCATGCTGCTAAAAGCATTCAAACCCAACCATCCTCTATTTGATCTCGACTATCCATCAATCTCAGTGTACCTTTCGTTTGAAGAGATCCAAAAATTGGAAGATTCCTGTCGGATGTACTCCGAACGTGCGAGAAAAATTTGCGGTACGGCCATCACCATCCGAGATGTTTACCAGAAACGTTTGGAGACTAAGAAAAATTTTCGTACAATGGCAAGCGAGAAATGCCGAGCAAATATGGAGCAATGGACAATAGAACAAGATGCAATTGTGGCTGCATATGCTGAACGGAAAAAAAGGCTTTACGAAGAACTTACTCATCAACTGCAGGATGTAAAAAATCGAAAAATAGCCGAACGTCGTGCAAACGTCGAATTGGAACTCAAATTGCTAAAAGATGCTCAGAATTCAGAAGCGAATCGTGTGTTGTGCGATAATATAAACCTTAAAAAGAGGATCGAGTACTATCAGGAACTTAGTGAGATGTTGGGCCAACAGACCGGCAATAAGCCGCTACGCCTGCATTTGACAGACTCCTTAGAAGCAAAGAAATCACCCGATACACCGATTAGCACTGCTGGAACAGAGTTTGAATCGTGTTTCGGTGATGATGACGGTGAATCGGTCTACGGAGAGTGTATTACATCGGAATTTTTAGAGAATTTTGAGAAAACTGAAGCAGAATTAAATAAAATCATGGAATATGATGCGTCGGGCAATGACAATGAACCTGACGACCATTTACCCAAATTAGCTATGAAAAAGAGCGCCTCCGACTACTTTAATTCGAATGAGATTCCTACAGTTGTTATCTCCGAAGTAGAACGCAATCGTAACAGAATACTCAGCGGTAGCAATATGGGCGAATGTTTTACCGAAACAGCTACGCCTAACATCGTTGTTCTCTCCAAACCGAAACCTCTAACGGATGCTCAAAAGAATCGTATCAAAGTTTTGAATGAAGAATTTGGAATAATGCAGAGCACACAAACCGCGGACATAAATTCAAATACAGTTGAGCCCTCATTAGTTGAACTGACCGACTTGCAGAAAAACCGTAAGAAAATGATGCAAAACGATACTTTTGCGGAGTATAACAAAGATCCGCTGGCGAGTAGGCAGCATTTAAATTTGGATCTCAATACCGAGAGGTCTAGAAATAGAAGGAAGGTGTTAGGAAGTGAATTTGATATTCTTACAGGCGTATCGAATCTGTCACAACTCACTCCTATGTCTACAACATCGGATAGTATCCCAATGTCTATTGGAAAGGAGCAAGAGGGTGCCGAAATTGCAGAAAGAGAGAACGAAGATAAAGAAAATGCCAACGTTACACCAACGAAGACGGAACTTGATACCCCCACCATGATGGATATCGTAGAACCACCACCCACAGCTCAGGTGGTTCAAACTCCAGATTGTGGCTTGAATACTGCCGGAATCCTTGCGCGTCAAGGATTTAATTTCACTAAAAAGAATAATCACACCGCGCATGATACCTCCTCAGATAAAGTGCTACAACAATGCAAAGAGGTGCCGAAAGTTCGCGCTCCCTACGAACGTTGTGAAGAGCTGGTGAAATCAAATTTTAAATGTCAGCCAATTAGCCCGCATTTTCGAATTAATTATGGCAACGCACATGCACCCACAAGCGATCAGGTCAAGGATCTAATGCAAAAGCAGCGAAATCTTAATAGCTTGAGTGTGATAACGTTGACGGAGTTTCTGCAAAAATCCATTTTCTTGCCGATGAACGCTCACTTGGACATCATGAATAGCGAGGTAATGCGAGTCTATTTGGAGGACCTGGACGTGCTGGGCCATTTTAAAAGTCTAAGGAATTATTTCTTTTTAATGGACGGCGAATTCGGATCGATAATATGTGACGGAATTATCGGTCGTTTGGAAAGTGGGGCTACGCCTGCAAAGCTATTGAACTATCAAATGCTCCATTCAATTTTAGACACCGCCTTGGGATCAAGTATCATGGGTAATAAATCAAAATATTTTCGACTAAGTATTTATTATTTTTGAATCCGTTTACAGGTAATGATAAAAATGCGGAAAATCTCTCCTTTATTGTCTCGGATCTACCAGAGAAGTTTGATCTCAATTCACCAGAAGTGTTATCAAATTTAACCCTAAGCTACCGCATCGATTGGCCTCTGAATCTCATTCTTAATCCAGAAACGTTGGATCAATATGCCAATATATTCAAGTACCTAATTAAAGTACGTCGAATCAGTTGGGTACTCGAAGAGTCCTATCAAATGCTCAAGGTAATCGTCAAAAAGAACGGCAGAAAAATGCTGCAGTCTCCGCAGTACATACATGTTCAGCAGATGCGTCACAAGTTCTATCACTTTGTGCACGCTTTGAAGAACCACATCACGTCAAACGCACTCCAGGCGTCGTGGAAGACATTCAAAGATGACCTTATGACTGCATCCACTATCGAAGACGTCTATCGGAAGCACACGACATATGTAAAACGAATTTTATTTCTTTGTATGCTAAATCGACGTAGCGTTGAGTTTTATAATACAATTGAGAATATTTTTAAGATTTCTTTGCGATTCTATGGGTATAACAAATTACTGCTTTTTTTGTTGTAAAGATTGGCTAATACTTTTCTTTTTAAAGGAATCTCAAGTCACGTGAATGGAAACTACGTCCAGGTGACGAACACTATACACATTCGCGCTACGAGAAGCTTGTTGCTGATGAGGTGGCTTTTGAAAAACTCATCAAGTACACAATCTACTTGGGCAAAAAGATTGTGCGCCATGGCTATCAAGAGGAAATCGGTGAATTTATTCAGCTGATTAACTACAATCAATATTATATTGTTGATGAATGAGAAGGAAACGTTTAATTCCTTTCACCGGTGCTGCTTTGATTTGTAGATAATTGTTAAGAGTTTATATGAATCTGCTGTCTGCCTTTTTTTGTAAACGAATTTAACTGCTAACACACACCCTTTGCTTTTATTTTTGTTTTTTGAAATGCATACAAAATGATTTTTTCAAATCAAGCACTACGTGTGTTGAGAGTGTATTATGTTTTAAACATTTTTATTACTTAAACATTTTATTAAACAAATTGCTCGCAAGTTGTGAACTATATGAATTGAAACTCTTTCGTGTGTTTTTATTTATTTGAAAAGTCGTGTTTCAGGTTCGAAGGAGAGAATCAAGTACAGTAAACTCTGAATAGCAAGCAAAGATTTTAAAGCTGTACAGAAAACAGTTTAGAAAATCCCCGGTATAGACGCCGCGCCGGCCCAATGCCAAACTTAAGTTGTTACCACAATCTAAACACTCATGTGGTGAGTCTATATACGTTTGCTCGCTCATTTTCGCAAACCAAAATGTAGAAAGTTGCTAACACTCGAGCGCGTGTGCTTTTTAAGTGCTTATTTGATAGCACCGCCCTCCAATCCTAATAATTTCACATGAACTCTCCGCTAACCCACAGGTTGTCAACATAAACTGGCAAAATACACTCATCCGATAGTATACGTTAAGTGTAGACCAACGAATTTTAAGTCAAGTTCATCGAATTCAAGGTCGCGCGTATGATAGCATACGTTCCTAGAGCTTTATAAAGCGATGGTCGAAGTCGGGATACTATCAAAAGCGATAGTATCCCTGTGTCAACCAACACTGGAGAACAAGCGAAACAACTTTAGTTTCGAAACAGCTCATCTGAACTTTTCTAAACAGGACAATTTTGAGGTAGTTAGAGAGTTCATCTATCGTGGAGTCAACATCAACTAAGAAACCGATGCTATTTCGGTTTAGCAAATCAAATGGGATCAAAACTCTTCACCCGAAAGTCCAAATGTTTGCTCTACAGGACCCTTATTCTAACAGTCTGGTTTAAGGATCATGCGATCGCGAATGCCAAAGCGATTGGACTGAATAAATGGCAACAAGGTGCCCAGGATCAAAGATGAGCGAAGGCTGCCTTGTGTCAAGTAGATACCCTTAACGTGTTGGTAGCTCGCGGTTTAAGTATAGAATACGTAAAGTTAACATGAATTGACTTTGTCTCATTTAGAGCTATAATAGCCTTGATTTTTTAAAGATCTTTAATAACCTGGAAAACCTTTGTATTTGGGTGTTGTCAGGATTTGGGCCTGATTAATTATATTCCTCTGGTAACAACACCTTGTCATCTAACAGTACAAACTTTTTTTTTTCTTAATGCTCGGCCAGTAAGCTCTTCTTTAGCCCATTCACTTGTTTTGAAGAGACGATTTTAAAGTAATCTCTTGACCGCAATCACTGTTAAAGTCAGTTTTAAAGCTTTAGTCTTGGAGTTTTTTTTTATTTTCTTATTGAACTATCACTAACAGAGAGTATCAAAAGCGATTGATCTGATATTCCCTCCTTTGGTGAAAAAGTCAATAAGTTTTTGTATTTTTCCTATACCCGTGGGCCAGTATGTTTCCCGTTGTGTAAAAGTTGACGGGGAACTAAATATTGAGCCCCAAAACCTATGTTTTGTGTTAAAATCACCACCAATAATAAAAGTTAATACCAGCAAGCTAAAATCTCTGACAAAGTTATTCGTTCGTTCTTACATTACATTGATGCTCGGTTCAACTTTCAAAGCTTCGATTAAAAAATAAAAGTGGTGCTGGTTTGGCGGAAATGTGAAGAAACACTAGTTCGTGATTCGTTGAAGAAAAAAAAATTCTTTTAAATATTGTATAAAGAGCAACTAGCTATGTAATTTGCATAATTATTTCTACTTATGACCTATAGATACAATTCAAAGTCTATTCTACTGCTAGAATAAAATCCTTCACCACTTGCGACTTTCCGCACTAAAACCGGTTTCTTAAAGTAATCCTCATCAACCCATATTTGCATTTGTTGCGTCGAGAATGGTCCATGAATTTCTGTATCACTCTCCTTCCACTTATACTCCCAAGTTGTTTCTACAATTCCCAATTCAGGTTGTTCATCAGCTTTCAATGTTTTCTCTTTATCATCAAAATCATCTGCGTACATATCAAGCGGTTCGCTTGCCCTACTTGTGCTCGCACTAGAGCCAACTTTACGTTTGATCATATCATAGGATTCATCGTAGACATCCATGTTGCCTGTGTTAGTGAGAATTTCATTAGCAAGCTCGGTAAGTTTACTAATTTTCTCCGAAGCTTCATCTACAATTCCGTTCTTTTTCCTACGAAGTCTTTCAACTGATGATAACTTCATTGTTTGCTTTCCCAAGCGCTGTAGAGCCTTTTTAATAGTTTCTTTTGGTTCCAACATATCAATGATTTTTCCATAAGCTTCCTTGCTATTAAAGACTTCCAACTTTGACTCGACGGTTGTGGACGAACTGGATGTGTCCTTTTTTGATTTGACCTAACAAAAAAAACACTCAATTGTAACGTTTGATTGGTAATGATTCTTTTCTCACTTTCAACCAATCGATGTTGTCCAGCCAGTTGTCCTGAATTTCGTTGTCCTTTTTCCAGTGGTAGTGACCGGACTTGTCGAAGTAGCCCTCTTCTAATTCCTCTTTCATATTGAAAGGGGTAATTTTGACTTCATCTTCAACTCCAGCAACACCATCCTCTTCTCCTTCAATATCACTTTCGTTCATCACATCTCTAAAAAATGTTAAAGATTTAGGTATTTCTATAGATCTAAGTTATTTTTCAAAATATACTCAGCATCTCTGTCGCTATCTTCTTCATCTGAATCTAGGGTGTGCTTTTTGTTTGTAACGATTTCAAAACCATCGTCAGCTTTACGTTTCAAAGACATTTTTTAATGTTTTTGTTTATTTCTAAAATCAATTCTTTTAACTATAAATACCCGAAATAACGTGACAGATACGACGACATAAAAATGTGCCTGTGTGAAGATAGTCCCCATTTAATTTTTCAAACTACATCAGCGACCCTCAAACAGTACCGTTTTCGATTTACATACAATTCAAACTATGTAATGGGCCAATGCATATAAAAAATTATTGAATTTGTATAGACAAATTTTTTACCGGTATAATAAACGTGAATATGTATTGTGTAATAGGCTGCCATAGTTGGTTTTATGAGAGTTCGACATTTAACAAATTAATTAATTCCGGTGAAACAACAGTCGTATTTCACATAGGGCTCAGTTATAGCTATCGTTGAACAAATCATTGGAACACAACACATGATGGAATTGAAATATCACCCCCATAGCATTCTTATAGGAATTATTGGAAAATTCCGTTTAATTTTGGAGGAATGGCAATCATTACTTCACTAAAATAAATCTTGTTCAGTGAAAAATAAGAAGTGATTTTCTGTGAAAAATAAACTCCAAATTTAAATATTTTTGGATAATCATGTTCTCAAATTCATAAGCATTGCTTTGACATCAACTCGCCGAAGAAGTAGAAGAAATTTTCCAAGGAGGGGTTTCAATGACCAGCTAGAACAACTAGCGGAAGCCATAAACTGCTACAAAGCAGATATTACTGCCATATAGGAAACACGACGGGATGGGCCGGGCAAAAAGTGGATGATAAACTGTGACATCTACTACGGACCGTGCTATAGTGAGCAGACACAGCGACTATTCGTATGCGGATTTGAGATGCGGAGAAACGTTCGATGAAAACATTATTTCAAGAAATTATGCTCATAACTGGCAACCAAATCCTGTGATTTGAAACCATTGGATTATTTTCTATGGAGAAATCTCTTGGTTATGTCGATATTGAAGCTTTGGAAGCCAACATAAATCGTGTTATTCACAAAATACCTTGCGATATACTTAAAAGACTGGTAGAAAATTGGACTCACAGAATGGAGCGCGGAAAAAATTTGAAGGAATTTATTCAAGATGGGCCAAAAGAGATAACCCTACTGTTTTGACATTTGTGGACTGGACAGATGTAGAAAACAAGTGAACAAGCCATGGAGCGATAAACTCCCCCAGGAACGCGGAATAATCGAAGTGGAAGATTTTTCGACCAAAATCATAATGAGCGATGAGCCTCATTTCTACCTCAGCGGGTACGTGAACAAGCAAAACTATCGCTTCTGGGGCACCGAAAATCCACGAGTAATGCACGAGGAGCCATTACACCCGCTCAAAGTTACAGCATGGTGCGCTTTTCACGCTGGAGAAGTCATCGGGCCATTTTTTTCCGAGAACGCCGCAAACGACAACAGTGGACGATGCGCGCTATAGAGCCATGTTAACCGATTTTTGCCGCAATTGCACGAATTAGGACTGGTGGACATGTGGTTCCTACTGGACGGAGCAACGGCACACACTTCGCTAGTCATAACCGATATTCTGAATGCCAAACAACATCGGATGACTTTTTTGGCCCACATTGTATTTAAACAACTAACACCTCAAATAAAGATTTTCCTCAATGTGTACATTGATTTTTTCTGTTTTTGAACTCAGAAAGCTCTTATTGGATCAATTTTTCTGGCACATTCAGCCAATATGCGTTTCTTAAATTTGAAAGACTTGTTCCAGGACTGATTGATGGATGTATAACATACTGGCGAATATCTCTCTTCAAGTCAAGTGCTTTATTTTAAGTGTGTAACACTTCCAAGCGCGTACCCTAAACCTATGGAATAAATAACAGGAACTTACCTAGATAGTCCCTATTTGAATCTGAAATCTATCTGAAAATCATTAAGTTGTTTTACAAGACAAAGCAAATTATTTCTTTTAAAATCGTCAGCATTTATTGAATCTTAAATTAATAAAAACGAAATTATGTAGTTGAATCAGAACTTGCGATTGCATCCGATCACAAAACATAATAATGCGGCTATTTTAACAAAAATAATACCGCTGAAGATCAATTTTGAATTCCATAAGTGCAAACAAGTTATAATGACCCTCCGCGAAGACGAAGAACTAAATGTAGCGTGGATTCCTTTTGGATATTGTAGTCGGATAAGGTGCGCCCATCTTCGAGTTGCTTTCCGGCGAAGATCAAACGTTGTTGGTCTGGTGGGATACCTTCCTTATCCTGGATCTTAGCCTTTACATTTTCAATAGTGTCCGAAGGTTCAACCTCCAAGGTGATGGTCTTACCAGTCAAGGTCTTCACGAAGATCTGCATACCTCCACGTAGACGGAGGACCAAATGAAGAGTTGACTCTTTTTGAATGTTGTAGTCAGATAAGGTGCGCCCATCTTCGAGTTGCTTTCCGGCGAAGATCAAACGCTGTTGGTCTGGTGGGATACCTTCCTTGTCCTGGATCTTAGCCTTTACATTTTCAATAGTGTCGGAAGGCTCGACCTCCAAGGTGATGGTCTTACCAGTCAAGGTCTTCACGAAGATCTGCATACCTCCACGTAGACGGAGGACTAAATGAAGAGTTGACTCCTTTTGAATGTTGTAGTCAGATAAGGTGCGTCCATCTTCGAGTTGCTTTCCGGCAAAGATCAAACGCTGTTGGTCTGGTGGGATACCTTCTTTGTCCTGGATCTTGGCCTTTACATTCTCAATAGTGTCGGAAGGCTCGACCTCCAAGGTGATAGTTTTACCAGTCAAGGTCTTCACGAAGATTTGCATACCTCCACGTAGACGGAGGACTAAATGAAGAGTTGACTCCTTTTGAATGTTGTAGTCAGATAAGGTGCGCCCATCTTCGAGTTGCTTTCCGGCGAAGATCAAACGCTGTTGATCTGGTGGGATACCTTCCTTATCCTGAATCTTAGCCTTTACATTCTCAATAGTGTCGGAAGGCTCGACCTCCAAGGTGATAGTTTTACCAGTCAAGGTCTTCACGAAGATTTGCATACCTCCACGTAGACGGAGGACCAAATGAAGAGTTGACTCCTTTTGAATGTTGTAGTCAGATAAGGTGCGCCCATCTTCGAGTTGCTTTCCGGCGAAGATCAAACGCTGTTGGTCTGGTGGGATACCTTCCTTGTCCTGGATCTTAGCCTTTACATTTTCAATAGTGTCGGAAGGCTCGACCTCCAAGGTGATAGTTTTACCAGTCAAGGTCTTCACGAAGATTTGCATACCTCCACGTAGACGGAGGACTAAATGAAGAGTTGACTCCTTTTGAATGTTGTAGTCAGATAAGGTGCGCCCATCTTCGAGTTGCTTTCCGGCGAAGATCAAACGCTGTTGATCTGGTGGGATACCTTCCTTATCCTGAATCTTAGCCTTTACATTCTCAATAGTGTCGGAAGGCTCGACCTCCAAGGTGATAGTTTTACCAGTCAAGGTCTTCACGAAGATTTGCATACCTCCACGTAGACGGAGGACCAAATGAAGAGTTGACTCCTTTTGAATGTTGTAGTCAGATAAGGTGCGCCCATCTTCGAGTTGCTTTCCGGCGAAGATCAAACGCTGTTGGTCTGGTGGGATACCTTCCTTGTCCTGGATCTTAGCCTTTACATTTTCAATAGTGTCGGAAGGCTCGACCTCCAAGGTGATGGTCTTACCAGTCAAGGTCTTCACGAAGATCTGCATACCTCCACGTAGACGGAGGACTAAATGAAGAGTTGACTCCTTTTGAATGTTGTAGTCAGATAAGGTGCGCCCATCTTCGAGTTGCTTTCCGGCAAAGATCAATCGTTGCTGATCTGGGGGGATACCCTCCTTGTCTTGGATTTTTGCCTTTACATTTTCAATTGTATCAGAGGGCTCAACTTCTAGAGTGATTGTCTTGCCAGTTAAAGTCTTTACAAAAATCTGCATACCGCCACGTAGTCTCAAAACCAAATGCAGAGTAGATTCCTTTTGGATGTTGTAATCGGACAAGGTGCGTCCGTCTTCCAATTGTTTTCCGGCAAAGATCAATCGTTGTTGATCTGGAGGGATACCCTCCTTGTCTTGGATTTTCGCCTTGACATTTTCAATTGTATCAGAGGGTTCAACTTCTAGGGTGATGGTCTTGCCAGTCAATGTTTTCACAAAGATCTGCATTTTAAGATTTTCTAAAAAAAAAAAAAACGAATGTAAGTATACATTTTATATAATCAATATAAATTGTGTTCGAAGCAGGTTTTGTTAATCAATTGTCAAATTGTTTTGCTTAAGTATTGAATAATTTATTTACTGCAAATTTCACTGAACTAACTATTGGAAATATACATAAAGGAACGTTTACACGTTAAAAAAGTTTTGGTCGAACCATGAAACCAAAAATCGCAAATAAATAGAAATTCATATTTTACTATTGACCAAATACTATTTAGGAAATGAATACCAATGAACGAAATAATATATAAATAATATACAGTGCGAATAAATAAAGATTTTAATATACAATTTGTAGCTTCTAGTTCTAATTACCATCCCTACAAACGTATATTTATATACATGTAGAGCACTATCCTAACAGTACGTTTCCACCGGACCGAAACTCGTCATTTCAATAACGAAATTCAACATTTGAAAATAGTCTTCCCAAAAGCAAAAACGCATTTCAACTGTCAAACGTTTTACTTCACTTCACCTTCTCTTATAATAATCTGACACTTATGTAAACACAACCGTTCGTACAAAAAAAAATACAAATTTTTGGCGCAACAGGCTTGCTAGTACCCAGGGCCGAGCTTTCTCACAAACATTCATGAGTGCGTGTGTACTTCTTGCACGATGGTGGGACCTCCTGTTTTATGCCGACTCCGAACGGCGAATTTGAGATAAGCTTTTCTTGACAATTGATACTACTCGGATGATTTGTCAGATCATCACGAGAGGAGGGCCAGTGAAAAATCCTTTTAGGTGTTGCTACGACTGGGAATCGAACCCAGACCTTCTGCGCGGCAGTTCATCGCACTAACCATCGCGCCACAGACAACCGTTCGTATTCGGATAAAATATGAGTTATGAGAAAAAGCTAGGCCCTGTGTACTAAGGCTGCTCCCTCACTTGTTGGTGCGGTATCGTTTCGTTCGGTACACCGAATGTATACCGAATACATGTACTTCAATGAGTTCCCCCTAATTCGCTCGGTATGTGCAGGAACGGGCGGTATACAAACGGTATACTGAGACGCGGTAGGAACAATCAGTTAACAATCGGTATGTACCGCGTGTGTTATCAAAAATGCTGTCTGCAGAAAGTTCTTGAAATTGAAAAGGACGAGCTGTTGTACAACTATAAATTAGTAGAGTATTCAAGAAAAGACCTTACTGAAAAGGCATAAAATGAATTCAATCAAACAAAACATATTTTGTAAATAATTTGTTTATTATTATTTTATTTGATTCAATTATTATACTGCCCCGGATTCTATTGTTAGAATAAAATAGTTTGTCAAATGTTTTCGAACTGATGCTAATGATGATTCTGCAAAGTTGCAGTTTAAATACCGACAAGTGAGCAGACAGGCGTAAGCTTGAATAAAAATATTAAAGCCAATTCTGGGTAACATTTCTAGAACTTTATAGAAGTTTGCCGGTTTTAAGGGACGTTAAAACTGCTAATTATTGTAATCGCGTTTTCAAATAACCATTCCTTGCTATAAATTTTTTTTGTTGATACAGCACAAGCAGGCAGTATCCTTCATTCATTCGATCTGAGAACCAGAACGAAACCATACAAACTAATGTCTGCGCAGATTGTCCGCACCGTGTGTGGCGAAGACATGTTTGCACAGACTTAAGGTCTGCAATAACGTGTTTGCGTAGTAAATGGGACCTAAGGGCTGATGTGGACTTTGAATAAAACACAAATTATTTAGGAAATTATGTCATTTCTTTTTAAATGATAGTATTGGTATATTTTAATTATGTGTGGAACAAAATATCGGCCAAATAGCCGACACGGACTCGGCGGCACACCTCCATCCGATGGTTCAAATTTTCGATGAGCTGATGCATAAATACTCGTATTTTGTCACCCCTTCTGGTCAACTCGAGTTGAAGATTCGGTTTGAAGAACTCACCTGCTGTATATCCACCACCAACAAATCAGAAGAAATTGAAAACGTGTTTGGGATTGTTTCATATTTAAGGAAGTTTGTACCGAATAACGCAAGGATTGCGAGACCATTATTGCAGCAACTGGTTCGAGAGGGAACTAAGTAAGTATATTCTGATGAGTGTGCCCAAGCATTTAGTGAATTGAAAGATAGACTATCTTCCGCGCCGCTGCTTTCTATTTATGATATAAAGAAACCGACTGAACTACATTGTGAAGCTAGTTCGGCCGGATTCAGATCTGTTATTTTACAAAAACAATCAGACGGTAAGTTGCATCCGGTGATGTATTTTTTAAGAGCTGCAACTGCAGCTGAAATGCGGTATCACAGCTTTGAGTTAGAGACTTTGTCTATTATATATGCATTAAGTCGGTTTAGGGTCTATCTGGAGGGTATACCTTTTAAGATTATAACCGATTGCAACTACTTAACTTTTACATTGAGCAAGAAGCAACTCAATCCAAGGATAGCTAGATGGGCTCTGGAATTAGAAAAATTATGATTACTAAATTCAGAATCGCAATGGTGTGAATATGGGGCATGTTGATGCACTTAGCTGATGTACAACCGCCGCTACTGCTGCTGCATCCGAATCATTTTAGTCGCGAAGCAGTAGGTCAACTTTGTAAAGTAGTATATGCCGTGGATTCCGATGAAACTGTCTTTCAAATACAGATAACATAGAACCGTGATGAGTTGAGGGAGAGATAAGAAAAAGGGTCGATGCCAGGTTACGATTTAGTTGACGGACTAGTTTTCAGGAGAAATAGGTCTGATGGACTGCAACTATTTGTACCCGAACAAAATATTTACAGTATCCCAAAGAAGCCACTGCCATTTGATACAAAATTGGACCACTTCGGTCTCTTGCCTTAGTTCAAAGCGGAAGCACATTTTAGTTGTGATTGATGCCTTTACAAAATAAATTTGGCTCTACCCGGTCAATTCTACGAGTACCCGAGAAGTGATATTAGGTCAAGTTGAGTATAGTGTTAACAATACTACACATTCTACTACTAGGCAAACGCCTAGTAAACTTCTATTTGGGGTTGAGCAGAGGTGAAGAGACCACTTAGAAGACAAGTCTGACGTAAACGAAGAAAACAATTTAGAGAGAATGCAGTCATATGCCTCCGATGCTATTGCTAAGTCACAGGAATATAACCTGAAGTATTTTTTTGAACATGGGCAAACACGCAAAGGCATATCTCGAGGGCGATTTTGTTTTTATACGTAATGTGGATACAGTGGTCGGGAGCAATAAAAAACAAAACTGATCCCAAAATAACGCGGACCATATGTAGTCTATAATGTTTTGCTTCATGACCGGTATGTAATCAGGGATATTGAGAACTCTCAGCTTACTCAACTGCCATATGATGGCGTGGTTGAAGCTTCCCGTATGAGAAAGTGGGTAACATGTAATGACCAACTTAACGCTCCGACGCCCCTGATAAAGGCAGTAATATCACGTGATATAAGCTATACGAACAAGCATGTAGTTTTTAATTATTCCTTAGATTAAAATTTGCTTTCTGAAAGATTTTGTTTAAACAAACATTATAAGAGCAACCTGAAATGTATAGGGAAAAATATGAACTGCTAGTTTCCAACGTCACGTATGTTCCAAAACTACATACGCCATTGTTTCACTGCGGAAATCTAAGTAAACAAAAAAATCGTTTGCTTCACCACATTGCAAAAAAAATGTACGGGGTGTCAGCCGGGAAGGTATACTACTTTGTTTGTTTATAACTATTTGATTAAATGAAAGAGAATGGATCTTATATTGACAAATGTTTTATTTAATGTCGGCAATTATGTATGAAATACAATATCAGGTAAATGTCCGCCTCTGTAAGTCTCGCAAAAGCGAGCCCTTTTGAGGACATTTTTCATTACATTCTCACACATTTCACGCGTTATTTCATTAATTTCATCACGAATATTTTGTTTGAGTTGCTCAAGCGTTTCTGGTTTGATTGCATAAACCTTGCTTTTCAGATATCCCCACAAAAAGAAGTCCGTTGCAGTCAAATCAGGCGACCGTGGAGGCCAATCAACATCACCATTTCTTGAAATAAGTTGTTGTGGAAAGAGGTCGTGAAGTAATTCCATTGTAATCCTTTCTGTATGCGATGTGGCACCGTCTTGTTGATACCACATATTAATCAAGCCCAAAGCATGCAGTTGTGGCGTTAAAAAGTTTTCAATCATATTACGATATCGCTCCCCATTCACATTTACCGTTACTCCACTTTCATTTTCAAAGAAGTAAGGTCCAATGATTCCTCCTGACCAAATTGCACACCAAACTGTAACTTTTAATGGATGCAAAGGTGATTGATGAATAATTTGAGGGCTTTCCATTGCCCAGAACCGACTATTCTGTTTATTCACATATCCATTCAAATGAAAATGTGCTTCGTCACTCATTATTATTTTCTCATGGAAATCTGCGTTGTCATGGGATAGCTGTAACATCCTATTGGCATATGTACGGCGGCGTATATGATCTTGTGAAAGAAGCTCTTGTGTCAACTGAATCTTAAATGGAAACAAATGCAAATCCTTGTGCAAAATTGTGGCCAAAGTTGTTCTTTGAAGACCAAGCTCCTGAGCACGGCGTCGAATTGAGGTTGATGGATTGTTTTGAACGCTTCTTTGAGCAGCAGTAATGTTTTCAGCCGATCTTGCACTACATTTTGGTCCATGCTTGGGCCTATCACCCACACACCCTCTTTCTTCGAAATCATTCACTACACGATAAATAGTACGTTTTGTTGGCACGTTGTTTCTCCCAAAAATATTACGTAACTTTTTCATCGTCACAGTAATAGATGATTGATTTTGATAAAATGTTTTAACGATTAAAACACGTTGGTTTATCGATTTTTTTTCCATAATATATTTGCCACGTGTCTACTTCACGACTGCCAAATATGAACTGTCAAGACTAATGTTTACCAAAATGGCACAAAACAAAGTAGTATATCTTCCCGGCGGACACCCTGTATGTAAATGATCATAAAAGAAATAAATTTACAAAAATTGTTCAGTTTATGGGTCAATAAGTAAAGAAATATACTATTATTGCAGAATTTATTTGAAATCCCTCTTTTTAGTTTTCCATCTTTTGAAGAGATGATGTAGCGTCATGTGGAAAAGAATCTTTTGGTACAAGATGTCACTCTTATTTTAGCATGGTACTATGGAAATATAGCTGGATGGCGGCATGTGTTTCTTTGCTAATTCGCAGTGAATCAACGGAGCCTGTGCTGTTTCGGAACATATCTTCTCGCAGAAGCGTATGAAAATGACATTTTACTAGCAGTCCAATATATAATAAATAATGGGGAAAATAGTAAGTTTGATTTGACATTAGGTACTCTGTTGGTCCTGGTTTCAAAAAGCATTTCAGCGAAAAGCCGAATTTCAAAGTATTGCGGATTGCATCGCGTTTCGGCTGAAATGGCGCATTTCGACTCGGTGGAAACGTACTATAAACTAATGCATTGCCTTCTTTACATTTGTCTTTCTTTCAACATTAGAGTACATTTGGACGCCATTTTGTAAGATTGAAAAATTTAGAAATATCTTTTTTATATTATTATTAAATTACTTATGTTACTAATTTTTAAACTATTCAGCAAAACAAAACAAGAACAGCATAACGAAAATAGATATGCACAAGCAAAGTATTTATATGTACAAATTGACTATTTATAAATCTTGGTAATTCGACTTCATCTAGAATAGACACTACTAACATAGAAATAATTGTGAAATCCAGTAACAAAAATAGTAGAGAAAAAAATTCTCCAAGAACATAAAAAAAATGTAATTTGTCAGCCATATTGTTTTTTTTTTTTTATCCGAACAAAGAATTTCACAATTTTTTTCTCACATTGATGTAATTCTTCAGTTGAAGAGAAATTGCACACAAACAAACCACAAAAATATAAATTACCTTGAAACTTTCTGGAACAAACAAAATAGGTTGACTTCAATTATTTATTTTCACAAATTACTTTTTCAATGTGTTCTTTTTTATAAATCAATTTTTTCAAGTTTTCACACAACAGCTTATTTTTCACTTATGGTCTTCCAGTAACTACAAACAATCTCCGCAACTTTCTGAATAGCTTTAAGAAAAAACAGTATGGTGCACTGATACTTATAGGAAACATACATCCCTTGGAAAAGACTTCCAAAATGAATTTATTTCCATTGGAATATGTGTACATATACGATGCATCAAATCTGATTGTAATATTTGTCTCTTTCTACGATTTTTATAAACGTCAGTAGACCAGGAAATCTTTGCTCTCGTGATATTCTTGTTAGCTTGAGAATGATTCTTATGTAGAAGTTTAATTTCAAAAGAAATTCGTTAAATCAAATTAATCCGAATATCCTTTGTTTCCATTATATATCGCCCAAAATCAGCAGTTGCGCATTTAGGAAAAATTATTGAAATCGAGTATGTTGTCTCTTTCGAATTCAACTGTATTTTATCTATGTGGGGATATCGATTTCCAAATGAAATAGTGCTCTAAGATTGGGATTTTTATAGGAAATTTATGCTATACTTAAGAGATTTAGGGTCCAGTTATAGCTATCTTTGAAAACTTTCTTTTACTTCTTGCGTTTTTTTTTTTTATAAATTCAATCATTGGCGAGTTTGCGTCAAAACAAAGCTTAAGAATTTTAGAACATCATTATTCAAAAATGTTTTAATTTTGAATTATAGTTTTCGCAGAAAACAACTTTTTATTTTTCAATGATCAAGATTTATTTATTTTTTGACCTTAGGGCCCAGTTATACCTATAATTGAACAACTTCATTGGAACACAACACATGATAGAATTGAAATGTCATATCATAGCTTCTCATACGAATAATTAAAAAATTCCATTTCAGTTCGGTGGAACGAAAAATAAAAATTGATTTTCTGTGAAAACTATAATTAAATATTTGAATATTTTTAGATAATCATGTTTTAATTCATAAGCTTTGTTTTGACACCAACTTACAAATGGTTGAATTAAAAACTACGGTTCTTTAAAAATGATACATTTTCTGTAATCTTGGAGGTGTCGAAAGAATTAACTTCAAGATTTTAATTAATGGTCCAGTTATAGCTATCATCAAAGAGTATAGAACTATAAAGAGTACGCATTACAGCTAAAAAAAATTGTATCACAGTTAAAAAAAGACGCGGGCGTTAAGTGCGATGGAGAAATTTCATCGATCCTATGCGTAGGCTATACTGTTGTTTGATACTGAAGTAGCAATGTGAAAGCTGGGATATCAATATCAGTACCCCACATAGTATATAGTTCTATACTCTTTCAGCCCAGTTATTGATATCATGGAAAACATTTCTTAGAAATTTTCTTTTACTTCTTATGATTTTTTATAAGTTCAATCAATGGCGAGTTGCTGTCATATTATAATTCTATACTCTTTGAGTCCAGTTATAGCTTTCATTAAAAACCCACATTGGTAATTTTCTTTTATTTCTTGCGACTTTTTCATAAGTAAAATCAATGGCGAGTTAAAGTCAAAACAAAATTTCAAAACATATATGATTATCCTAAAATATTTTAATTATTAATTCTAGCGTTCGCAGAAAATCACTTTTTTTATTTTTCAATGATCAAGATTTGTTTTTGTGACGCTATTATGTTTGTCCACCGAAGTGGAACGGAGTTTTTAATGATTCTTATAAGCAGATATGGAGGTAAAATTGCAATTCCATCATGCGTTGTGTTCCAATGAAGTTATTCAATGATAGCTTTAACTGGACCCTAAAAAAGCCGCAAGAGGTAATAGAAAATTGTAATTCCAATAAAAGCTATTCAATGATAGCTATAACTGTACCCGCTAAGAACAGAAAATTGCTTTCAATAACAATAATTTATACAAGAGCTAATTAAAAAAAAAGGAATTTATCTGATTAATGCCCTAAATAGGGTATATTTAATATTGCAGATAAGGGTATTCATGCAACGTCGTAATTTTACTACGACATTTCATCAACGACCCCAAAACTTTACCACTAAATAATGCTGTAACCCAGTGAATTGAATATCAATTTAGTAATTTATTCATTGATAAAATGTTTTTCCTATTGTCCTCTTTCCGTTCTACATAATTTTTCTTTTTCAGTTTAGCGAATACGTTTGATGTGTTATAGTGACTTATTAAACGTCAAAATAGAATCTCAAAAGTTAACAACGTTTACAACCATTGACTTGTTATAAATGGACTGCTGTTTCACTGAGGAAAACTAAGTTAACAAAAAAAAAAAACGTTTGCATCATCACATTACACATGATCATAAAACATTAGTAAGAAATAAATGTACATAACTTGTTGTGGGTCAAAAAGTAAGGAAATGTATTGTAATTGCAGAATTTATTCCAAATCACTCTTTGTAGTTTTCCATCATTTGAATAGAAAATAATTTTTTTTTAATTGTTTTTTTTTTACTTTGTCTTAAAAGTAACTTCCATGTTAGACAAAAATTCATGAAAAACTAGCCTACTTATCAACTACTTAGCTAAGTTACTGGCCCTAGGCGTGCGCCCTTAATTAAACGCTAACAACTTAATTCTACTGCCTTTCGGCCTATTAGTGGAAAAGAATCTTTTGGTACAAGAAGTCGCTCTTTTTTTACCATGTTACTATTGACGATTGGGAAAAATCCAGAGCTTTGTGAAGAACCTCCATAAGGAGTGCGATAATTTGTAGGTAAATACATTAAGGATTTTTGTGTAAAAAGTAACTTATTGCAATAAAAAAATTGAAAATAAATTGATTATTCGACATCTGTGTTAAAACAAATTGTTTGACACGTAAAAAAAAACAAGTTCAAAACGATCCATTATGCAGTATTCAATGTTCTCAAAAATAGTTGAAAGATACATTTTTTGCCTTTTTTTTGGCGCATTCGAAGCACGATCGTTTAATTAATCGTTTTGCAGTAAAATTAGGAGCAAAATCTTTGGGAATCACTTTAACGATTATCGAGAACTTAAGACTTTGTATTTATATATTGTTTGTACAATCGTCAATTGAATTCAGCTTGAATCCGTTGAATTATTATTATTATTATTTATTATTTTTACCTTATTTGAATTATTCACTTGATGATTTCCCATACTAATATGCTTTAGCTTTCAAAATGTATAGCACTTTGTCGATACGAAAATTTGCCACCAGGTGTTTGCCTTCCATCGTCAATATAATAAATCAATGTTTACAACTGAGATGCACACCCAAATTCTGTGACAAAATTCCGATACTTTTGCAAAATATTTCCCATACAAATTTTGACAGTTAATTTATCATTTCGTAATTTTATCACGTTTACAACGTAAAAGACGACTTTCCGACGTTGCATTGATTGATACCCCTTCATTTCTCTTTGCAATGGGACATTTTTCTTAAAGCAAAGGGATATCTTAGAAAATAATGTTAAATAAAAATCGAATGGAAAATTGGAATACCGTCATGTTCTCATACATACGTAGTCACACCGCACACGTCGAATGATTTAGATTTACTATACATTAGCAGTTGATTCACTTCTCTCTTCCAAAATAAAAAAAATGATTCACTGTTTTGTTTTTTTTTTGGAACAGCTGTTGTGGAGTATATACTTATACAAATGATTTTACTTTGTATATACATATGGCGAATAGCTTTTTACTGTGAAGAAAAATGCTTGATTCAATTAATTCTGATATAGTTGTAACTATTAAACAAAAATTTTTCTTTGAAATTGTCTCTATGCTCTTAATATTTGGTATTGCAAATTGCAAACAGTATAGTGTTAGGTAGGGTATATTTATTGTATACAATGGGCAAATAGTATATATGTACTAGCTGGTAGAGAGCTCCAGATTTTTCGAGAACTACTTTTTACATGACGTAGGTACAGATAAGCTAATAAATTGAGGGTAAACAATTTTTGCGTAGTGGAATGGATGTATACCTACTCGAATTCATAAAAAAGTAACAATATGATAGTAGAAAATTGTTTTAAATATGTATGACAGTTTTGTAAGGATTGTGGAATAGATCATGTAAAATACCTAATAACTTCAATTTCTTACAGCTTTTTTGTTCAATGAAACACTGCTACAAAGTAAAAATAATACCTACGTGAACTGTTCAAACCTCTACTTACTTACCTGCCTTCTATTTACTTTTTAGCAGTTTGGAGGTTTTCATATTTCATATTAATAATACATGTTTACCAAATGCGATTCTAAATGATAAATGACGTTATAAAGTTAATAAATATCGAACATTTTCAAAACTAATTACATACGCCGTTTGAGATTACTATGAGCAGAGCGAAAGGACAAAAATACTTAAGGGGTAATTGACTCCTAAATATTCTTTTCTATAATAAGTTAAATAAATATGCATTTTTCTAAGCTCATAATATCATAAAGATACACTTCCTCTAAGTGTTTGTTTTCTTTTATTACATCTGAATCCCTATAAACATTTAATAGAAAATGTATATACCTACCTAACTTAATACTATACTATCTTTGCTTTACAAAAGGAAATGTTTGTTTCTTAAATCCATAGTTATGTACCTAGGTACCTACACATTATCTAAATTTTTAGTTGATGGTTTATTCAACTCTTCATTATTTACCTACACAAAAAATATACCTAGGTAGGTACATGACCTTTGCGATAAACGATTAATTTGCTCGAACATGGTAAACATAACAATAGCAATATCGGACATTTTGTTAAGTGACAACAAGGATGCATATATACCTATCAAGATACATGCTTTAACTTTCTTTCTTCTTTGTTGTATTATTTGCACAAAGAGAAAATCGCAGTGGAGCGCTACAAAGTCCAAAATTTATTTACACGAAAATTGCGATTGGGTACGACGTCCTTGGTCTAATATAAAAGTTCATTTACATTGCGTGTATACAAATAAAGATATGTAGGCATATGACAGACTCTGTTATTGCAGAAAAGCCAATTGATTGAACTGCGTAAATTTAAATTTTGAATAGAACGCACTACTTTGAAATGTTTAGTAAATAGATAAAAGTGCTCGTTTGGACCAGTATGTAGGTAAGTATCTATAAAAAAGAAATATGGGATGCTTTGATAGAATGTTTCCTACTTTATTGAAGCATTAGCACATAGAATGCGATGCGATCGAATGTTGAAGTTATGTGTAGTTTAAGGGACTCTCACTTTATTTTGAGAACAACGTATTTAAAATTAATGTGTTTTCCCCTACACCCCTACGAAGTACGAAGTAATGACTTATAATACCTACACTACAGCTACATTTCCTATAAATAGCCTGGTGTATTAACACATTAATTTCCCCATCCATATAAAAAAGAGATAGCACAATCGACAACATTTTGCATTATTCGCAACAAATGATTAACAAAACAATGGATATTCGGATTTATTTGATTTACTACAAATAAATTAACACAAAAACTCAAATTATTTGAAAAATAACAAGTTATTTACGAGAGCTAAGAATCCATAGTCCATTGACGCATGCAAAAAACAGAAAGAGATGAATATATTTCTTCAAATTTAATGCATCCTATATGTACACATATTCCAATGGAATAAAATTCATTTTGGAAGTTTTCTTCAATGTGTGTGCGTATTCTATAAGTACCAGTGCCATTGACTGGTTTTCCTCAAAGTTGAATCGAAAGTTGCGGAGAGCGCTTGAATTGTGATCGAAGTGAAAATAAATTATTTTCTACTCAGTGAAAAAAATATCGATTTGTAGAAGTAGACGTTGAAAAAGTGACTAGTGAAAAAAAAAATTCCAATTATAAAATAATTTCTTTATTGCAGCCAGGTTTAAGGTGAGTGAAACATTTCTTTATTTTTTTGCTTAATTTCTTTTGGAAGTCGCGTTATTCTGTAAGTTTGAGAAGAAATTGTGAAATTCTTCCTTTGTTCGTGGAAAAACAAAATGGATGACAGCATTATCGATTTTTTCCTAATATAAATTTCTTGAACAAAACTAAATTCGTTTAATTTCATCACTGGCATTAATCATTTGTTGTTTGTTCAATGTAATTTGTTCTACGAAGCAGTCGAATTTTCTAGATTTGTTTTATTAGTCACCTTCACATCAATTAATAAAGTGATACATAAATAAGAAGATATCTATGCTTGTGTTTTTATGGTACATTTTATTTCTTGATAAAAAAAAAACAAATACATTTAATTGATAATCCATTAAGAATTTGTTAAACAAAAATGTTTTTCTACGCACTATTTTTCCTTCAAAGAACGAAAACTAAACAGGGTTATGAGTCAGTCTAGAAGATTCTTTATATAATATATATGTACTTAATATATCCCAATGTTATGTACTCTGTACAAATTGAGTTGCATATATTGCATAATTCTGTTAAACTAATGAGCTTTAGAAACCGTTAACCATATTAGCTTCATAAAATTGTTGCTACTGAATCAATGACCATTTATTATTGCATAAGATTTGTAGGCACAAGTATAATGGCTGTACATCATCTTTGTATATATACTCCTGTTTCATTGGCCGTCAATTCCAATCAATAATAGTAATTTAATATATTAAATAATAATAGAGTACCCAATCAGCAATCACTACCTTTAACAAGAGAAATTAAAAAAAAAAAAAAAAACATGACATAGCAGCAAATTCTAATTGGCCATTGAGAATACATAATAAAAGTTGTTTCTTTAATTGCAGAAAATCCTAAAATGCAAATCTTCGTGAAGACACTGACTGGCAAGACCATCACTCTAGAAGTTGAGCCTTCTGACACGATTGAAAATGTCAAGGCTAAGATTCAAGACAAGGAGGGTATTCCTCCAGATCAGCAACGATTGATCTTTGCGGGAAAACAATTGGAAGACGGACGCACCTTGTCCGATTACAACATTCAAAAAGAATCCACCCTTCATTTGGTTTTGCGTC